>JAXQQM020063062.1:0-55926 GCA_034641835.2 Pinus albicaulis | reverse complement strand
TTTCCTCGAGAAAAAAGCGTAATTTTATTACTGCAGGTGAGTACAAAATTACAGTGAGAAACACATAGATGTGTGTTCGGGAAAGACAAACCCATAGAGTTTGTTTACAAAATTCAGATGCAAAGTGTAACGCCATTGCGGAACCTGAATAAAAAACTGGCTTAAACAAGTTGTTTATAAAAAACCACCTGTTCAAAAAACCCTTTGGAGAAAGCTGATAAAACAAAAAACCAAATGTCACTGCTCTACTGACGAACAATCCAGCAACTGTCAGGAAAGAAATTTCAACTGCTCAGCAGGGACCAGAAAATTGCTCAGACAATCAGACGAACCAAACTAGAGGCATTCAACAAAAAAATGCATTTAACTGTCAAAAGCACTGCCCAGGGGTCCCGTAGACTCTGTTTTCATATAAAAAAGGGGGCAGCCCTCTGTAGTAGCCCATCAGATTTGTAAAGCGAAAGATTACCAGAGAATGCGCAATATTCAGCAACATATAAAACGGGACAGCGTGCCCCAAGTATGAGCAACCCGAAAGCAAGAACTAAACAAGCCTGTTAAAACAGTTCCGTCCCACAGCAATCAAGAGAGTGCCTCTTGTAGGCGAAATGTTGTCTTGTCATAAAAAATAACACAGTGGCCACTCAGTCAAATAAAGATATATGTAAATATTCATAGATAGCGCCATCTTGTTGTTCCCTGATCCTCCAGGAACCCATGTCCTGCTGGATCCCCCTCTTAGAAGCTCGATTTGCCATATCATTATTTTCTCGATAAATATGTTGACAAAAGAAAGATTCAAGTGAGGAGAGGATATCCCTTATAGAACGAAGCAGATGTTGTAAATGGTGCACACTGCAATGCTGAAAACCTTTAATCCAATTAATCACGTTCAAGGAGTCCCCATAGAAATTTAACCTTCTGCAGCCTTTCTCCACAGCAAACAATAAAAGGATCTTAAGGCTCAACAATTCAGCCTGGTTATTTGTTCCTTCCCCAAGCCCAACAGCGATCTCAAACCAATGTGCTTCAGAAAGAAACAGCAAAGCCCCACCACCACAAACGTTTTGCTGCATCGCCCCATCAAAAAAGCCCCAAGGAACTCTCCTATCAATGTCCAATAGCATGACCTCTCTCTGATTGGCAACACGAATGTGGATAGGAAAAGCAGAGTGCAGGCCTAAAGACATGGCACCAATGACCACAGGAGTACTGAAAATCCCCTCAAAAAGTAATCTGTTACGTGCCAACCAACAACCCCAGATCACAAGGAGAGGCAGAGCTTTAAGATTCTGCTCAGCATGAGATACCCACCAGGCATCCCAAGCCTGTGACACAGTTAAGCCCTCCCATCTGCAAAGAAAACCCAAAGACCTGGTGCATTCCATCCACACCCCTTTAATGAAGGGACAGTTGAGGAAAAGGTGGTTTACCGATTCTTCATCAGAATTACACAGACAGCACCAGGCAGGGCCCTGAAAAATTCTATGTTGCAGGACGTCCCAAGTGGGGACTTTGTTTTCAAGAACACACCACATAAAGATGCAGGTCTTAGGAGGGAAATTTAGTTTCCAAAGTTTCTTCCACCACCACCGCTCTTCACCCAAGACAGCCCCAACACTGAGTTTTTTATAACCAGCCCGAGGAGAATAGATCCCCGACGAATCAAAATCCCAAACAATCATATCCTCCCTCACCTGAAGAAAAATATGAGCATGTTTTAATGCACTGATATATTCAGCCAGAGCCCTCTCATCCATAATCTCCAGACCCAAAGACGAGGCCAAAATCCAAGATTGAACGCCCAACCTTCTCCGAACCGGATCAGCAAGTTGAGCAAGAAAAGTAATCCCCCTCTGCCTTAAAGCCTCAACCGTGTGTCTGGGAAGAAGATGCTGGAGTTCACTTCCCATCCAAGGATCCTCACCAACCCGAAGCCTTCTGCCACTACCCACATCCCAAGCCAGACTTGTTTCCAGAATATGAAAAGAATTTACTAGAGCCTTCCAAATCACAGAACCACCCGCAGAGGTTTTCCTTGGATTCCTTATCCAATCAACAATAGAAGAAGGAGAAATATATTTCTGAGTAATCACCTGAGTCCAAAGGTTGTCAACTTTAATGAGCCTCCACCCACCCTTTGCTGCAAGAGCCTGAGCAAAGAGAAAAATGTTTTTCAGTCCCCAACCACCCAACCCTTTAGGCACTGCAATTTTCTCCCACCTAACCCAAGGGGTCACCAAAGATTCCTGCTTCACACTCCAAAGGAATCTAAAGCATATCCTCCTAGCTGCCTCCAAAATACCCTTTGGGATCCAAGAAAGGGACAACCAATAAACCGGGACAGCCTCCAATACAGACTTAACCAGAGTCAGGCGCCCGGCTCTAGACAGCCATTTATGACACCACACTCTTAAACGCTTTTCCAACTTTTCTAGCAGCCAACTCCAATCATGTTTCCTATAGTCATTAGGTTTTAGGTGGAACCCCAAGTAAGTCAGCCCATCATCCAAACCAACAGAGTTATAAGGAAAAATCCTTTCAAACTCACGTCTCTCCTCCTCCCTCAAAAGATGAGAGGTGATGGAAGACTTCACACCATTAACTTCCATACCAGTGGCCTTGCTAAACAGGGCCAAAATCTCACCAAGAGTGACAGCATCTCGCACCGAACCAGAGCAGAAGATTAAAACATCATCAACAAAGAGTAGATGAGTGATGAAAAAATTTGGAGCAACCTGAATTCCCTTCAAGGAGCCCTGACTCTTGGCCTCCTTAAGAGCTCTGCTCAAGCCCTTAGCAACTAATAAACACAAAAGGGGAGAAAGGGGGCAGCCCTGGCGAAGGGCCCTTTCAGCATGAAAAAAGGGAGATGCAGCCCCATTAAGCAAAACAGAGAAAGAGACAGTAGTGATACAGCTCATGATCCATCTAACAAAACCAATGCCAAAGCCAAGGTGAGTCAAGAGCATACGAATATATAACCAGCTTACCCAATCATATGCTTTGGAGAGATCGATTTTCAGCACCGTTCCTTTGAGGTTCTTGGTCTTCATGCTGTGGAGAACTTCTTGAGCAGTCCCGATTGCTTCATGAATTTGACGACCATCCAGAAAGCCAAATTGTTCCCCAGAAATATGGGAAGACAGAATGCTCTTGAGTCTCATTTCAATCACCTTGGAAACCACTTTATAAATACAGTTGCAGAGAGAGATTGGACGAAAATCAGCCAGAGAAAGAGGGTTATCCACCTTTGGGATCAAAGCTATGAACGTGGAATTAAAACAAGCCGGAATCCTCCCGGAAATTCTGATATCCTCCACTACATTCAGCAGATCAGCCCCTAACACATCATAAAGAACCAAGAAAAATTCAATCGACCATCCATCTGGCCCAGGACTTTTGTCTTTTTGAAAACTATGAAGAACCTCCTTTAATTCCTTCTCTGAAACCACAGTCATCAAAGATAAATTATCAGCCTCCTCCACAAATCTTGGGAAGAGTTGAGCCACTCTAATAACCTCCGCAAGAGAAGCATGAGCTGGAGCCTTAAATAGAGCCTTAAAATGATCAACTCCCAGCTTTGCTTTAGCCTCAAAGGTAGAATGTTCGATGCCTTGACCATCTCTTAAACTCCAAATTGAATTTACCGCCTTTTGACCACGTGCATAAGCATGAAAAAATTTTGTATTGTCATCCCCACAAGCCAACCATGTGGCCCTACTTTTCAACCTCCAAGATTCTTCCTTATCCATAAGAAGGGAATTCCTTCTTTTTTCAAGAGAAACAAGGGTATCTTTATCAGCTTGTGTTTGAAACCCACCTCCAATCCCCTCATAGATCAATTGGAGTTCCTCTTCAACCTTTTTCAGTTCCAAATCCTCCCTCAATCTCTTTGCAGCCGACCATGTCTTCACATCTTCCTTGACACGCTTAAAATTCTCAGCAAAATGAAAAGCCGCAGAAAGAGTACCATCAACCCTATAAGGGATCCACCTAGCAAGAACAAGGGCTTTAAAAGAATCATCCCTGAGCCAAGTATTGTTAAACTTTAACGGACTAGGAGGCTGCCTAGGCCCGTTCTTTAAATCAAGGAAGATAGGAAAATGATCAGAAGCACCCCCACATCCAACCCACTGTCTAATCTGAAAATGTCTGTCCACAATCTGCTCAGCCACCAGGAAGCGATCAAGTCTCTTTGCTATTTTGTCTTCAACACATCTATTGTTCCTCCAAGTGGGCTTCATCTTTAAGGGCTCAATATCGAGCAAATGATTCTCCACCAATTTTTGTGTGAAGTACCCAGACAATGAATCAGTATGAGCATGAGGACCCCAGACCTCAGACTGGCCCAAAGAAAAGTTCAGATCCCCTCCCAAAATCATCGAATCCCCCTTGAGTAGAGAGTTACCCAAAAGGGAGTCCCAGAAAGGGATCCGATCTTGATATGGACCATAGATATTAAAGATATTAAAAACCTCACCTAGCTCCAGTGCCTGAAAATTTAACCCCGGGACCGACTCCATACCCTAGAAATTCAGTGGTTTGATTGTTCTTTCATTCCAGCCCATAGCCAACCCACCCGATCTCCCTCTAACATCCAACGTCTCAAAAAACCAACCAGGCAACCAACCTTCCAACCTAGCTTTGACCACAGACCCTGCACCTAATTTTTCTTGAAGCAGAATTAAATCTGGACAGTCCAGAAAAATAATCCTCCTGAATGCATATTTCTTTTGGGGTCCTGCCAATCCCCTGCAATTGTAGGACATGATCTTCATTACACACCAGACTTCAGGGATTGTCTTGCTCTAAGCGCCCTTTCAATAGAAATCTGCCTCCCATCATGAACATCCATCATAGCTCGATCCTGAGCTCTTGCCAAGAAGGAGATCCTACCCCTGCCCCGAGCTGCTAGGGGTTTCCCCCTCCCAAAACCACATGCACCTTTTTTAGCACTAGATCTCAGATTATACCCCATGACCAAAGGAACAGAGGTTTCCAAAGGAGCCAACATACCATCGCCTGGATCAAAGACAGTAGCCTTCTCTTGTAGAGCTGGCTGGGAAAAAATAGGAGCAATAATAGGTAATAAACCACATTCATCCTTACCAGCCGGGACTGAATTCGATACCAAATTAAGAGAGATATTAATGTTTGGTGAAAATGGAAATGATCCCATATGAGAAGAAGTCAAAAGAGATAAAACTGCCTTCAACATGCCATCATCCTTCAGCTGGAAATCCACACCATAGTGACGACTATGGGCTTTTACAGCAGGAAACGAACCATCAACAGTTAACGGAGAGAGCGACTCCTGCCCAGAAGGGTGAACAGACCCCACATCCGAATCCTGGAAGCCCAAATCAACCGGGTTGCAAGATCCATTGGTAGCAGGGATCGAGGTGCTTGAAGAAGACGAATTTGACAGAGTCTGCGCTTTGGAAGGGTCATAGCCATCCCCTCTCGATCTTGGATCCACCTAAGAGCGACTAACCTAACGCCTTTTTACAGGACGAGAGAAAAAACCACATTCAGAGGCAGGATGACCGTATGCATAGCATCGATGACATCGGAAAGGGACATTTTCATAGTCCAGAGTCTGCTTTATGACATATTGCCCCCACTTAAGATTCAGTGATTCAGCCATGCCTTCTCTGATATTTACCACCACTAATATTCTAGCAACACGCCTGTGATTAGTATGAAGGAAGGAGAGATCAGCCTCAAGAAAAACCCCAAGCGTATTACCAATACCTCGGAGGTGTTCCTCAGTCCAATAATGAAGAGGCAATCCAGGTATACGAACCCACAAGGGAATAGAGTCCACCCTCTCCCTACTAGCATCGAAGAGAGGGTGCCACTGTTTGAGGAGCATAGGAGAGTGATCCAGTGCCCAACACCATTGCAACACCCACTGGTTATGTTCAGGGAGCAGAAAGTTGAAAGCAAACCACCCCTTGGAGAGGGACACCACTTCCGGAACATAACCAAGGTCATCTTTCCAGTTCGCTTCAGCCTAGGCAACAACAGTTTTCAGAGAAAAATACCTCCCCATGGCTCTACCTACCAGAGTTCTGCTAGCCAACTGAGAGACCTGCTCCCATCTAATATCTTCCCCCAAAACGTAGTTTATCTCTGCTCTATTGACTTTAATCCACTTCTTTTTTCTGCCCCCCTTCTTCGACTCTCCAGCCTCCCTAACAATGCTTGAGCCTATCTCTTTTGAGCCTTCAACGACAGGCTTCCCACTCTGTTCATCCAGGCTTAAAAAATTTGTGACACCTCTCCCGCTCTCCCTAACACTGAATCCATTCACCCCTCTTTCCGAAAGCGCAGAAGGGTCCTGATCCAAAACAAAACCAGAGCAATAATAACTCTGATAATCACCCGCTTCACACTCCCATTCAACCGCATCTGAATGATGAGGCAAACCCTTCCCCTGCAGCTCGTGCTCCTTCTCTTCAGAAATCGCGGAGATTGACAGTCCCTTTTTCGAAGAAACCGCTCCCTCTCTGCCTGACAGACCACCACCCACCTTTCCGACATTTCCGCACCACTGTAAAAATGAGAGCTTCCGAAACAAATGTTAGAAGAGAGACACATCTCCTGTGTTCTCAGCCTCGCTGTACTTCCATCCGCTCCGGTTTCAAATGTGGGCACAGCAGCCCTGTGTTGGGCGCCTCCGCCCTTCGCCATTCAAACCCCATCTTCTCCCGATCCGTTCGTTCGGCGGCCGCGCGGGCGTGTGTGTCTCGCAGGCCGCCCGCCCGTCATTCAAACCCCATCTTTCTCCTTCGCTCGCTATTCAAATTTTTAACAACGTTTTTTTCCGAATGATTAAATATTGTAATGAAGAGATGTGAAATTTGATGATATGATATAACAAATTAATCCAAACATCACATTCAAATGCACTAATAAAAATTTAATTGATATGAATATTGTTATAAGATGTGTGTCGCCTTTTGATGAATAATGAATTTTTAAAAATCACAATAATTGCACTGTCACAGGTCGATGTTTCTGAAAAATACAAAATAAACATCGGTGCATGTTAGTTACTGTGCAATGGTGCGTTTGTATGCTAATGCGCACCGGTGTGTTTCTATGACCTATGGGCACTGCACAAATACTAATACCACTTAGAACGCTTGGTGAATTTGTGTGATATTGTGCACTGGTGCGTTTCTATGACCTATGGGCACCGCACAAATACCAATCCTAATTAGAACGCCTGGTACGCTTTATCAGTGACTACCACCCGAGCGGTCTGATAGGAGTTGCATGCACCAGTGCGGTTTTCCTTTAACGCGCCAGTGCGTTTTTATAACTTGATGGCCCGGTGCGTTGGATCACCTACAGGGCGTCCGATGTGGTTTTACACCTTAACGGCCCGGTGCATGCACCTTCGATTGACCTAGTGTGACTATCTGGCTAACATGCATCGGGTCGTTGCTAAACGCACCAGGGCATCCGAAATTTGTTTTCTGTCTTAGTGCTTGGTAGGTTTACAGTACTGGTGCGTTCACGGTACAACGCACCGGTGCCTTGACACCTGATTATCACATCGATAAGAAAAACATTCGTAACATCCTCTGGCCACCCAATTTTTTCAGTTGTGTTGAAATTATATTAGAAGATCCGCTAAAACCTCCATTACCGAAAACGGATGGTGTAGCAAATGTTTTTTTTTTTACAATTTTGGTGAATTTTATAACACTAAAAACCTCTGTTATAACCTCTGCAAGAGGGTCTTTTCCTTGTAGTGTGAAAGCCAAAACTAAACTATTAGTGAGGAGCTTTACGACAAGAACTCGACCATTAGAGCTAATCCTCAGGGCTCTTCCTTGTCACTTGTATTAATCATAATATCAATGTCTTTTCCTTGGATGCTCCCTTTGAGTGCAATTAATGTACAATTGAAAAATCCTTATAAGAAAATATTTATTCCGTCATTTTCAAATTTTCCCATTTGTACTTTTGAGATGACTTACAACTATTTTTGTTTTTAATATTTACGCTGTAAAGCGTCACTATTTGAAAACAACTCCCCTAGTTGCTACTGTGTCCATGTTTGAGCCATTGGATCAAATGTTTTAGGCCATTAGATTAAGTAAATATTTTTATATATGTTTTTTATAATACATAAACATTAAATTTTTTAGTACATAGGCATAAAAATTTTATTTATAATAAAATTTATATCATAAAATTAAACTCCACAAGAACCAATTAATTTATATTACATGCATAAAAAACAATATAAAAATAAATAAATAACTATTTAAAAATATTTAAATATTACATTTTTGTGCTACTATGCTCTCCAACAAAGTATGATAAAAAGGTTTTAATGTTATGTTTAACATTTTGACTATGTCAAATTACACAAAATTAAAAATAAAAGTAAATTAAATAAAAATATTGACATAATGTAATGAACAATTTAACTAGGTCAAAATACAATAAAAAATAAAAATAAAAAAATAAAAAAAATGATAAACTATAAATACAACCCATGGTATTGACCCATGGTATTCATGTGGAATGTAGTTTCTTTATAGGGGGAACTATGATGGTCTAAATCAATCTTAACTCTTTTTTTGTTAATTCAAAGGTCCATTCCATTTTCATTTATATTCCGTAAAGGCAGTTAGCAGGCTACATAATATAAATAAGATCTATTTAGCTTGGCCTCAACCTGCCCGCAGGAAACCAGGTCTGTTGGCCATCTATAAGCATAATATGCTGTCCAAAACTGAAATTGTTTCATCCTTCTATACTTTTCCTCAGCTGTCTTTTCTATGATTCCTATACTTGCTTTCATAAAGCATTTAAAACTTCTATTTTTAATCAAAATTATCATCAAAAATTAAAACATCTGTGCATTCATACTGTCTAAAAACATACTGCTATATTTCTGACGAAGAAACTGGGGCAGGGTCTTTTGCACTGGTCCCCGGCATATCAGTTTGCTGTAGCTGTTGTAAAATCTGTTGAAGGATTTTTTCTATCCTTCCTACCTTATCATCCAGCCTGCTTACTCTATCCACCGTCTGGTATTGAGTTATCTTTATGTGCTGTAGTTGGTCTTGAATTTCTAGAATCTGGGCCTGCATGCTTGTCCCTGGCTTGGCAGCTTCTACTTGAGTATACTGAGGATGGAAGCTTTGCATGGCTTTAGCTATTAAGCATTTGACTATCCAATATGTATGGACAGTCTGATTGAAAAGGGTGAGTCGTCCCCGTGTGTTCCCTGGGTCTTGTATGAAGTCCAAAATATCTGCTTCTGATTCATTATCTTCAAATTCTGTTTGTATGTCCCTCTCCCATCCTCGAATGACCTGCCTTGTGTTAGAGGAATTGCCAATGACATAGGTAGCAGCTAAAGTTTCCAGGTGTTCCTGGTTTGTCTTCCGTCCCCTTTTTATCTGGACTGGTTCAGCTTGCTCTGGCTGCTTTCCTTTGGCAGCCTCTGTTTTCACTTTTCGTTTTCCCATTAGCACTGAAACCCTATGGACATGCACCATTGCATCAACAGGAACAGTAAAAATATAAAACGTTAGATTATTATGTACAGTGCGCCACCTTTGGTTGTCCATCTCCTGGCTGCCATGCAATCTAATAGACTTAACATTGGTACTTAAACTCTGAGAATTGTTAGACAAACCGACTGTATTAACCTTGGGATTTTGGTTCCGGAAATAAAGGTTAAAGCACGGAATAATATACCAGAGCAGAGCCTCTCTCTGAGCTCTCGGGTTCAGGCCATGACAACAGTTAGCAGCATTGAAGCCAAGTTTGGTATCGTGCCCTACACTATGGGCATTGCTTGTGAAACGACCCCCATAAAGCTGGAAGCCGAAAACCCAAACCCAAAACCGCCGAGAAATTGCTGTGAATCCACCAGCAAAGATGAAATTGCTGAGACTCCAACTTACACCCTTCTGAGAAGGGTTCATGCACCTAACAGTCCTAAAATTCAGATTCTTACCGATACCAGCTAAATCAAACACACAGCGGATCATAGAGCCATTATGACTTGGTAATGAGCCAGGTTCTGACCCCAGAGGCTCACGCAGGCCTCCCCTTTCATACATTTCCAGATGGGAGAGATTTTTTACTGACTCATACTCAATTATCTCTAAAGTACTAGCAATGGCGGACAGTAACAGAACCCAATAAACAAAATAATCTAGACTACCACTGGGGTCTCTAAAACAGGGCTGGATTGGTTTCTTTAGAGGTGTTATTGGATACAGAATTCTACATAAACTCATCTGGTAATCATCCGTAAAGCGTCTACAACAGGTAACAGTATCAGGCTTCATAAGAATGGTTACGATGCTTCTTACATACCGTAACAAGAACAAATGGAGCGCCGACTGAGTGCTGGAGCTTCTCCTTCGCCTTCTGTTTCCCACAGGAGCCCGCACAGGTTTTTGCATGCCAGAATGAGAAGGTGGAGGACCGTCTTTTACTTGGGCGGTAGATTGACGTGTGTGAGCTGGCCACACAGCCTGGCCATATTCCCTCTTAATTGCTTGCACTGATGTTTCCTATCCTGGCTTCATTATTATCCTGAATGCGGTGGCGTTAATCCGCGTGCCCTGTTGCCACGACTCTCGTTTCCAATTGCCAAAGGATCACCCCGATCGGGGGTTTGGAGGTCTTTGTTGACTAGCACTTGGAGAGAGTACAATTCTACGTCCCAGATTGGATCCACTGGGCGACCTTCTATTGGGCGATCTACATTTTGACAACCCCAATTTGCCATATAATCCGCCGCTTTATTTCCTTTTCTCAGCACATGGGAAGGGATAATATACTCTATCTTTTTCACCAAATGGCTGATTTCTTCTATGAGGCTTGCAGTTCTCCAACTTTGTGAGATCTTCTCCCAGGGGTTACCTTTTTGAAGTTTTTTTAGGATCTCTGTAACCATTGCAGAATCACCCTCCACTATAATTCTCTGATAGGCTTCTCTTATAGCAATCTGAAGACCCCGTTTGACTGCCATTAATTCGGCTTCGTTATTAGTTGCATGACCCAGGTCTAAAGCATAGAATCTACATACTATTCCTTGAGAGTTTCTGAAAATTCCGCCTGCCCCGGCTTTCCCTGGGTTTCCTTTCGACGCCCCATCATAGTTTAGCTTTAAAAAACCTTGTTGTGGGGGCATCCATTGTTCTTGAGTTGATTGATTGGGTGGTCTAAATTTCCATGAACCCTGGCTCAGCATTTCCGGTTTGAGATTAAGATTTTCTAGGATCTGGGCTTCTGGCCCCACAGTTTTCCAATCTTCATCTGACCATTTTTCTGTTAGGATGGTTTCTCTGATGTTGCCCATTGTGTGTTGCCAGATATTATTCATTGGTTTCTCCTTGTCCTGGAATACTCTCAAATTTCTCTCTTTCCAAATATTCCAGATCAGGAAACCGTATGACAGGCCCCATGCTCTATTGATCACCTGACACTGATATCTTCCTTTTCTCCAGTTGGTTATTGTTTCCTTTATGCCTGCATTTCTTTTATCTGTCTGCTTGAACAGTTGTGCTAGGTGCTGCCATAGTAATTGTACCTGCCTGCAATGAGTAAGGAGATGTTCTGTCGTCTCTTCTTCACTGTTACAAAAAGTGCATCGAGAGGGACCTATCATGCCTCTTTTTCTGAGATTTTCCCATGTTAAAATTCTGCCATGACTTACGAGCCATATGAAATATGTTACTTTTGGCCAGTGGTTCATTTCCCATATCTTTTTCCATATTTGCTGCGCATTATCCTGTCTTTGCTGTGTTTGAATATGATAGCCTTCTCTGATTGTAAACAGACCTTTAGGTTGATGTCCCCAACGCAAAATGTCTGATCCTGCGGTGTTACGAAGCTTTCGAGTACTTAGTTCTTTAGCAAAATTATTCCATTGTAGCGTTTGCGGAGCTTCGGGCCAACTATTTTTATCTTTCCATTGTCGCCATATTCCATTTGTGTTGTTTGACCAGTACTTATTTACTATCCTGTTATTTGGAGTGTTCGTATAAAGGAAGATTTCTCCCAGTTCTAACCTTGTAAACAGTTTGTCACGTTGTTGCCATGAATCTTCCCAGAACAAAGCTGTTTTCCCGTCTCTGATTTCCCAAAAGCTATGGCTCCGAATTAAGTTTCTATTCATGGCTGCCAGATTCCATATTGTAGATCCATTTGGTATTCTATCACTTTTCAGACACCCTGCTATGGTTGGTGGCATTTCATACTTGGTTTGCCAGATCTTTTTCCAGATGTCTTGTCCTCCCATGAGCCAGCGCCACCAAAGTTTTTCCCCCAGCACATTGTTGAGGATGAATGGGTCTCGAAGTCCTAGTCCTCCTGCTGCTTTCGATCTTTGTAATTTATCCCAAGAGAGCAGTGCCCATTTTCTGTTGACTTGGGCTCCTTGCCACAAGAATTTTTTAAAAATGTCTATTAGTTGAATACATATACCTTTCGGGCACGCCCGTCCTGATAGCTGGTAGATGGGTAACGCTTGCAGCACCGCTTTCAAAAGAGTGAGTCGAGCTGGTGCATTCAGAGTTCTAAATGACCAGTTTTGAATTCTTTTCTCGATTCTGACAATTATTTCTTTCCAATCTATTATGCGCGTTGGACCTGGGTTTAAGATCATCCCAAGGTACTTCAAAGGGAAGGTTCCCTTTTGAAAACCCAAAGTTCTGACCAAGTGATGCTGCACTTCGTTTGGACAGTTAAAAAAATATAGATTTGACTTATCTTTGTTGATTTCAGTGCCTGAGGCTGCCATAAAAACTTCCAGAATTTTGAGAATCGTTTTACATTCTCTGAGAGAGGCCATGCAAAATAGGAGGGTATCATCTACAAATTGTTGATGAGTTAACGGTAGCTGGGGTCCCCACAATTGTAATCCCTTTAGCTGTCCTTCTGCCACTTTAGCTTTAATTAGTCTTCCCAAACCTTCCGCTGCTATGATGAAGAGAAAAGGGGACAGGGGGTCTCCTTGTCTTAGACCTCTGGAGCTATTAAAAGGCCTTGAAGGGCTTCCATTCACTAAAATTGAGAAATGTGGAGAGGAGATAAAAGAGTGGATCCATTGTACCCATCTTTCTTCAAACCCGAAGGCTCGCATCACTTCCCTAAGGTACTGCCAGCTGATGCGGTCATATGCTTTTGATAAATCCAGTTTGATTAGAAGACCTCTCTTTTTATCCTGCTTTAAGGTATGCATAGCTTCCTGTGCCACTACAATTCCATCCAAAATTTGTCTCCCCTGTACGAACCCTATTTGTTCAGGGCCAATTAACATCGGCATCAGAGGTTTGAGCCGGTTGACCATAATTGTAGAAAGAATTTTGTAAATTACATTGCAGAGGGCTATCGGTCGGAAGCCAACTGGGGTATCTGCATTTTGTTGCTTAGGTATAAGAGTCAGAAAGGTTGCGTTTAGCGCTGGTGAAACCTTTTTATTCCTCCTGGATTCCTCCACCACTTCTAAGATATCCTGACCTATAAAAGTCCATGCTGCTTTAAAAAATTCACTTGTGAAGCCATCTGGCCCCGGGGCTTTGTTCTGTGGTAACTGCATGACCACTTCTTCCACTTCTTGCAGAGTAACTGCTCTTAGCAACGCTAGATTTTGTTCTCTAGTAATCACTTGAGGTATATGCTGACTGATCTTCTGAATTGCGTCCTGACGGTCTGGGGTGGGTTCTGTTAGGAGATCTTGGAAATGTTGAACCAGATTTCGTTCTATATCTTCATGTTTGACTACTCGTTCTCCATTCTCTGCTTGCAAAGAAAATATACGATTCTGTTGGCGTCTCTGGATTGTTGCTCGGTGAAAGAATTTCGTGTTACGGTCTCCCTCTTTCAACCAATTTACCCGTGATTTCTGTTTCCATAGTATCTCTTCCTGCTTCCTCCTTTCTTCTTGTTCACTCAGGGTACGCCCTTCTTCCAAAGCCAGTTCTTCTGTTCTCCCCTGCAGAATGATTTGTTGTTGTATCTGCTTCATTTTTTCATTTAATCTGATTTTGTCTTGGTGTATATCACCGAATTCCTGCTTATTCCACCTTTTAATTTCCACTTTTAGCTGCTTCAGGCGCAGTTGGAAGGAGTGCATCTTATTATTACCTCGAGCTGGATTAGCGTTCCACCAATTTTTAACTTTCTCTATGAATCTTGGATCCCTTAGCCAAAACAATTCGAACCTGAACGGCCGATTTGTGCTTCTTGCTTTAATATCTATCTCAAATCTAATCGGCCAATGGTCCGATCCCAGTGCTGGAAGGATTGCAGCTTCATAGTAGATATCTCTGCTGACTAAAGCTTCCGATGCTAAGAATCGATCCAGCCTGGCCGCCACTTGATGCCTTTCTCCTCTGCGATTATTCCATGTAAATTTGCCATTAACCGTTGGGATATCCACAAGATGAAGATCCTGAAGGACTTCTCGGAAAAGAGTCATTTCCGGTTCTTCTCTTCGTATGCCTCCTTTTTTCTCCAAAAGATTGAGGATTATGTTGAAGTCTCCTCCTATCAGCCAGTATTTTTCTCTGTGCATAGTACTCAAATTTCGAATGTTCTGTAAGAATGTGGCACGCTCTCCTGGTATAGGGGGTCCGTATACCGTTGATATAAGGATTCTTTCCTCTGCTCCAATCTGTCTGAAAGTTGCTGTTAGGATACGAGGCAAACCTATCCATCCGTCTGCGACGATTTCAGCTCCATTCCAGAGGATAGCTATTCCTCCTGACGTTCCCCTTGCATCAATTGCCATAACCTCATATTGCATTTTGAAAGATTTCAGTATTGCCTCAAGCTTCTGCCCTGCAACCTTTGTTTCTTGAAGCATCATTACTTGAGGTTTCTCCATTTGTAATTTTTCTTTCAAATATCTCTGTTTTCCTTTACTGTTCAATCCCCTTATATTCCAGGAGAGCACTTTCATTAGATATTTTTTGGTAGTTGTTGGAATACCGTTGTTAACGGCATTATCTTGCCTGTATTAATCAGCATTTCTCCTACTAGTTGTATTGAGTCTTTCAGAGTTGGGCGTCCTCTCTTTTTGACCTGCTTATTTGGTGTAGGTTTCTTTTTACCTGCTGTCTCTTCTCGGTCTTTGGCTTCTTTCCTCGCTTGATTTGTCAAGTAAGTTTCAAAGGTTTCTTTATACAGGGTCTTCTGATCTTCCGGGATAAAACGGTCATCCATATTCCGCCATTCAGCCAATAAACTTTTTAGCAGCTTTTCCTCTGTACTTAGATCTTCTTTAGGTTGTTCAATCTCCATTGGGGTTTGCTCCTGTTGTATATTCTCTTCATTTACCTCTAATTCTGGTCCTGCTTTCCTCTTGGTGTTTTGATTTTTCTGCGTTATTTCCTCATTCCTATCAATCGGGATCTCGACTATTATTTCTGGTCCCGACGGTTCCCCTTCTTCATGCAATGCGTCATACCTATTGTTTGTTGTTGTGTTGCCAAGGTGTTGTTGTTTTAGAGTTGATCCAGCATTTTGATTTCCTGATCTCTGTTGCCGTTTTTTTGCAGGAACTGTTATAAATCCTTCTTCATCCTGTCGTGGTGTCGTCCCTGGTTCATTTTCCACAAGTTTTTGATTATCTGAAGCGTTTAATGGGCACGACTTGAACAAATGGCCATACTCATGGCATCGTCGACATCTGAAGGGAATGTGTTCATAGTCATGTAGTTGAGGCCAAATTTTTCCTTCATATTCAAGATCGATCTGCTCTGGTAATGGTTCAGAGATGTTCATGTACACACAAATTCTTGCAAAGGAGGTGTAGCGCCCCCGTACAGTGGTTTCTGCAATTTTAACAAATGAGCCTAACACATTTCCTATTCCTTCCAAAATTTTAGGGTCCCAGAAATCCATTGGCAGCCCAAAGAGCCGAACCCATACGGGAGCAGCCAGAAATTGCTCTTTTTCAGGGTTATAACATTCCTCCCATTGTCTAAGAAAGAGTCCTGCATTGCTATAAAAATAAGGACCTCCCTCAAAAATGTGTTCTTTATCTTGTAAATTTGAAAAAATAACTGTAAAAAAACCCTTGGCTCCTAGTTTCAGATCAATGTGACCCTTAGGTTGCCATTTAGATTGAATCCATTTCCATAAATCCTTTTCAGAAGGCCATATACCTATAAACTTACAGATTAATGCATGATTCTTCATATATCCTCGGTATTCATCTAGCGTTGTTGGTGCAATGACATATTTCGGCTTCTTCACTGCCCGTGGCAGGCATTGGCTTTTCATCTTGGCTTGCCATTCGGCTCCCAGAACAGGGGCGGCCCTTTGCTGTGATGATGTCGAATGGGGGGCCCGCTGTGTCTGGTCTCCGCTTGTTATGTCGCGGTAGGAGGGCGGCTGCCCCCCTCCCGAGGTCGCCGCCATGGAGCAGCCTGTCAATCCCCAGTTCTTTGTTGCTGAAACTTGCTGCGATTCTTTGTCTGCAGCTCAAACCCTCTTTCACCGCATTCAAACCCTCGAACGCCTCAAACCCGAACCATTCGTTTCTGCACTTTCGTTAGTGAAAATATAATGTGTTATTTGTTATTGTTCCAAATCAATCTTAACTCTTGAACTAAACTAATAATTTAAAAAAATTAATTTTAAATGTTTATAACCATTATTCTTTTAAAATTTTATTTAATAAAATGTATCTAAATTTTCATATATCCAAATATACATAGTTTTTCTTATTATTATATTTGTTACAACTATTTTATTATTCCAAAAATACATGGCTTTTATTATTATATATTATTTATGTTACAATTGTTTTATAATTCATGAGTATTATTTCTTAATATATAAAAAATTAAATTAATAGTGATTTTTTTTAATATGTGATATTTTTTAAATTTCCATGTGATTTAAGAGGACATGATTTATCTCGAGCAATAATGATGAATGTTCATAATTCTCATTTCTTAAATAACACTAAATTTACCTTTAAAGGGGCGGTAACAATTGTTTGTATCAAAGTCAAGGATATAGAAGAAATGAGACATGGTGAAGATAAGCTTCCAACCTTACGACAAGCCCTAAAAAGGCATAATGTTGAATGTATGGAATCCATTTTCCCTGTTACACATGAGAAGTGCAATGAAAAATATTGGAATTTGGAAAATGTCATGAAGCTTATCTCATGTTCCATTCATTTAGATCTGAAGTATATGGAAGAAGAAAAGCAGGACAATGGATACTTATCAAGAATGTATGATTCTTTAGAAGGAAACGACCTTGACAAGGCTATGGAGGACCAAATAGTAGAATTAAAAACAGAAGAGGACTCTTCAGAAAATGGGTTACTCAAGGATTTTGGAATCCATATGAGCTACTTTATCTCACTGATTCAAGCAAGCGCTCAAAAATAAATGGACAATAGTGATATACAGACAATTTATTCATAAACAAGATAAAGATAGAATTATAACCCGAGATAGAGTTATGGGAGGAGAAACATTACAATTGTAAGGAGGAGTCAAAGTTACATGAGTATTAGTTCACTCAACATAATTCTCCACTGCTTATTCCGGAGGAGAAAGCTCCTACTACCTCATCATTTAAAGAAGGCCTACATGAGAAAATCAGAAGAGATTCCTCAATGTTATTTTCATTTGACATTTAGTCACTCTGCTCTTTTTTGTCTAGTAATCTCTTTACCCATTTAGATTTGAAGTATATGGAAGAAGAAAAGCAGGACAATGGATACTTATCAAGAATGTATGATTCTTTAGAAGGAAACGACGTTGACAAGGCTATGGAGGACCAAATAACAGAATTAAAAATAGAAGAGGACTCTTCAGAAAATGGGTTACTCAAGGATTTTGGAATCCATATGAGCTACATTATCTCACTGATTCAAGAAAGTGCTAAAAAATAGACAGACATTAGTGATATACAGACAATTTATTCATAAACAAGAGAAAGCTAGAATTATAACTCGAGATAGAGTTATGGGAAGAGAAAGATTCCAATTGTAAGGAGGAGTCAAAGTTACATGAGTGGTAGTTCACTCAACATGATTCTCCACCGCTTATTCTGGAGGAGAAAGCTCCTACTACCTCATCAATTGAAGAAGGCCCACATGAGAAAATCAGAAGAGATTCCTCAATGTTATTTTCATTTGACATTTAGTCACTCTGCTCTTTTTTGTCTAGTAGTCTCTTTACCTCTACCCTTAAATTCAATGACTTAGAAAATACTAGACAAAAGACACTTACCTATTGCATTCAGTTGAAAAAAAAGGTATCTCTAAAGGGTCACTTGGGGAGGAATCTATTATCTAAAAGATCGGGAAAATAATTCATTTCAAAACAAAAATGTACTATCACTAGGGAAGGGAGTTATTACATTTAAAATTTGTTCCCATTCTTGTCACTACAAAATTTGATTGTTGATTTTTATTTGATGGGAAAATAAATTATTTGTATAAAATATTTCGGTGAAAATCACATTCAAGTAGATTTTGTCGATGCATTTCGAACCAGCCAGTGTGACCCGATGATGAACCACACTGGCTGGTTTGAAACACGTTGACAAAATCTGCTTGAATGTGATTTTCAACGAAAGATTTTATACACAATTTATGGATCATAGAAGCCAAATTCCTAAAATAAATGATATTTTAAAGGCACTAAAGTCTTGAATTATGATCCTTAAAGAAGTCGCTAGATTCCCTGATTATGAGCTGATTTTTTCTTCTTACTTTTGGGTCTTCATGATGTTTTTTATTCTAACTGAGGTGAAAAGTTCCAAAGAAGTGGAATATTGGTTTTTCAAAGAGGAATTATGGAAATATGATTGTAGATAATGTATTAATATAAATTATCTAAATTGAGATTAATTAATCATCCCGAAGGGTTAAAATGGGCCCAAATGTCTCTTATCCATAAAATTGACGATTAAGATAAATGTATGCTCTATGTTCAAATGATAGGTGAAGGTGGATTTACCATACTTAAGCTTCTTAGTAGTCTCTTATGAAGTACAACATGTCATAGTGATAAGTTTTTATTCCATTAAATAATTCTAGCTATAGAGCAGAGTCAGAGTTCTAGGAGTAGTATCAGAAGAATTGAACATTGCGATTGTGATAGAAGCAAATAATTTCGTGGAAGGGTCTGCCCAACTTGGTCATAAAAAACAAGTGCATCCTTCATGCAGAAAAATAAAATAATCATGTATATTCATCATGTAGAGGTCTTGAGTACTTTGGCCAAAATGTCCCATCCATTATGAAAAAACGCATATTACATGTAATTAATAACAAAGAATTTGTTCCACATCAATTACCCAATATGGATATTTTGATTTGAGGTCCAGTAAACATAATTCTCCACCCCTTATTCTGGAGGATCAGTTGGAGCCGAGAAAGTTCCCACTACCTTTTCTTTCTTATATGTTATTCTTTCCTCTCAAATTCCATCCCTACTCAGTGAAACGACCACGTTTTCAACAGTGACAACTACACAAATGGGTGGTACAACAATGGCTAGGCAATGATATGGTGCAAGGACTAGTCATTGGTGGCAAAACATGAGGCTAATTTTGGCAACAATGGCGAGTGTGCTAGCGAAAAAGATGATCCAGACAATGACTAAGAAGAAAGGGCGACAAGGTAGAGGAAACTAGAAGACGTGGAAAAGATAAACCAAACGACTGGGAAGAAAGGATGACATGGCAGAGGTAGCGGGATAACGCAACAATGTGGGGAAACAATTGATTGTGCGATGGTGGAGAAATTCGACTATGGCGACTACGTCGGCTAATTGAGAGGAAGTTGCACTACATTTATTTATTTATTTTATTAGTGTTAGTATTTTTTTTAATTAATGTTAATATTATTATTATTTTAATTATTATTATTTTAATTATTATTATTGTTGTTGTTGTTGTTGTTTTAATTATTATTATTATTATTATTATTATTATTATATATATATATATATATATATAGGAGTAGTATTTAAGTGCAACTTTTTGGAGTTTCCGACGGATTTCTCGTTGGAATCTGGCAAAAAACATTGTGGCCAAATCTTGATTTGTGTTGTTTAAACTTGTTTTTTTAACTGCATATATGGATTCAACGCCCTTAAAAACCCCTAGATCACTTCGATCATGTGGATTTAACCTGTCAAACTTATGATTTAAATAAATCTTTACCGGATTCTAGAAAAATTAGATCAGAAAATAAATCAGAAAACTTTCCAAATGATCGCACTTAAAGACTAATCTTATATATATATATATATATTGGAATGAAAGCATGTGAAACTTTGGAGTATTTCCCTACATTTTGTGGATGGTAAACTCTCAACCCTTATTAGGAGACCTCGCCTCAAGGGAATCAAAGAGAGTCGAACATGTGGTCAACAACAACTAGCAATAATATCAAGGAACTTCACCTTCCTTGATATTATTCCTAGTTGTTGTTGATCACATGTTCGAATCTATTCAAATATATGTATATATTCATGAGGGGCTCAATTGGTCAAGTCTTTGTCATCAAAGCACTTTTTCTATTGATAGGTCACAAGTTCAATTCTCTTGACACTCTTAGGGTTAGGCTTTGTGGTTGAGCTAACAAGAAGTGATCCCTTTGGGTGGGTTTGCCTCATACAAATATTTTGTGGACGTAGAGGACACTGATCTTCAGGGTCCATGAACCTCATATATATATGTGTGTGTGTGCTACTTTCTTTCTTTCTTTCTTTTTAATGGTTAAGGCCTATTTTTGTTTTGCTTCCTCGGAGATGTCGAAACTAGATTTTTTTTTTTTTTTTTTGGCTAAAGCCCCGACCAAAGGTCTATATCTATGATCATAAAATATGGTTCTGATACCAATGTATCGAACAAGGTTTGTATGTTCGTGGATATTCAAAATATCTGGAATATGTAAATATCCATCATATGATAAATATTTATATATATAAATGTTGAATGTGCAATTGATATGATGTGATACCAATTGAGGGCCCACTTATATACCTAGACATGTTCCTCTTTATGAATGGTCATGTCCTTTTAAGATCTTCCCTTTCATAGCTAACAACACTTTCAACGTATAAATCGAAATCACAATTGCATCTTTCAGAACCCATGATAATTTGTTAGCTACTCAAACTCTTCGTACTTTGACTCGTATTCTCAAAAACCTTCTTGTAACAAATATTTTTATACATTCACAAATCCCACAGAATAAATCTTGAAGCTTTGAAAAAAAAAACTAGACAAAAGGATGCAAACTCTGCTTACCAAATCCATAACTTCCTTACACAATTACAAACAATTAATTGAAAGCCAAAACTAAATTATTTTAAGAAGTAATGAAAATATCCTCTATTTGCCTGCGATATTTATAACAAGAGCTACAGGCAATGGAAGTTCCTGTCGGGTCTAAAATTCTTACCATATTTATAGAAATTCCTTGTAGATTCAAACTGATAATTGTAATTTACTCAAACAATAGACTTGAATATACTCTACTCATATGTGGAAAAACAATTCACGATTGAGAATCAATATCAAAACATGTGACATGAATCTATTTACACATAACACGAGGATAAATATAGGGGAAAACCACTGCTCAAAACCCCTTCCTATATGTATTGCATTAATCAGAAAATAGAGGAGAAATACAAAGCTTGTTCAAGTCTAGACAATCTCTGTAATAGTACAATCTATTGCGCTACTTCACGAGTTGCCTATGGTCAATACTAAACCAATGTCCTGTCTGCCCAAGTCATTATTTCCTTGGGAATTAGCCCCTATTAATTAGGGAAATTCCTTGTTTGTAACTGCGCAATCCCCATAGGTCCTTCTCTGATTGCATGCACCACCTGTACAACTCGAATAATTATACAACTAATAGAACACTGCCCTTGAACTCCAATATCAACTGGGTAACTCGTACATCACACATGCATGAGTTAATTATGGTTGATTTATCAATTAACTTGTTGATCACAATGTACACACCCCACTACTAGACCTCCCACTAGTTCCTTCAAAAGTTGGAACTAGTTTAACTGACTTTAACTGAGTTTAACGGAATTAAATTATTACAACTCAAATTAAACTCAACCTAGACTCCTACAAAGTAGGAACCACTTTACATGATTCAAGTTAGGCCCTCAACTCGAATTAACTGAGCCAACTAAGTCTTTCTAACTTAGTTAACGCATTCGTGCTATCTCCTCATGTGGAATTACAATTTTCTCCTAATTTAATTCAAGGAAAAGTTAAATCAGGATTTTCTTGTTGCCATTTTCAACAATATTTGGTTAAAAAATCTTACCATATTTGCACAGTTGGTTTTTACATAAGTTAAAGCATGTATGATAGCCATGGTTTGGTGTAAAAGACATGTTATTTTTAATATAATGTAAAGGTAACCTTTATGGTATAAACATCTAAAAACCCCCCTTTATATTTTGATGTACATTTGAATTTACATTGAAATGAATCAAATTTTCTTTTTATTGTTTGTAACCACTTGCCCCACCATGACTATGCCACTGAACAACTTCGTCGTGCATTCTTGGAAGACACGGGGGTTAATGAGTAACATATGTGCATTGTGCATGAACAAGCGACTAGCTATATGAAACATTTGGCTTCTCTTCTGCTATAGCTACTACATCAAGGTATGTGGTGTCTTCAGAGTATGAAAGCAGTTGTTGACTGGCCAATAAACACCACCTAATATTCATGAGATACATAGTTTCCATGTACTGCACCAAGGCATCCACTACACCTTGATTCATTAATAGAGCGCAGACACAAAGCAAGAGCAAAGATGGTACTATTTGATGGCCCTCCACTCGTATGCGCAACAAAATTCCCAATGGATTTCAGAGCTACCATTATCAGATTTCTTATCAAATTTTGGGTCATTTTCGAGAACTAATTACTGTCGTCAATGGCCTTAGTGGCACTGAAAAATGTGTGTTACCAGGGCCCCCGGCTTGGGCATAGAAATGGTTACTCTCATATCACAAGAAACAACCATCATAGAATAATTTTCCGCCAGATATAACGAAGTAGTTGCGAATTTTCTTCTCTACAATGACAATACATTTGAGGGAATGAAAGGGGATTTTATCCTTTCTGCATTGTGCCAAGCCATACACTGGGTCTGCACCTATTACTTTCTCGTCGGTAGCAAAACCAAAAGAAGCAACCTTGGCACATAGGGCTTCAAGCACCACATTCAATTTGTTATTGGAAAGGGTTGGATTTTCCAATTTGCTTGGGCCATGAATTTCTAAGCTTTAGCTAAGACCTGCACTCAAAGGAAACTAAGAAATATAGGAAATAGAATTAAGGTACAATTTCAATTCCAGGACTGAAGATGAAAACCATTGCTATGAACATTGTAGGAATGGAGTGGAAGTACAGTTAATGTTGATGGCATTGGAGATGGGAAAAATAAATCAGGTTAGTATAACGTTTTATTTTTGTTTTCTTGAAGAGCATTGAGCAAGTTTTATTTTTGTTTTGTTGAAAATGATTGTACAAGTTTATGTTCTATGCTTCTATTAAACCATAGCTAGAAAATGTTAAACTACCATACTCACTCGGTATGAAAATATTATTCCTACAACTCTGCTTAGCTATAAACGTTTTGCTTCTTAGTATCGCTGCAAGAAACAAATTTGATGAGTCTTTTTCTCATTGTCGAATTAAAATTGTAGGAATGGAGTGGAAGTGCAGTTAATGTTGATGGCATTGGAGATGGGAAAATTAAATCAGGTCAATATAACGTTTTATTTTTGTTTTGTTGAAGAGCATTGAGAAAGTTTTATTTATTTTTTATTGAAAATGATTGTACAAGTTTGTGTTCTATGCTTTTGTTAAACCATAGCTATAAAATCAAAACCATAGCTAGAAAATGTTAAACTACCGTACTCACTCGGTATGAGAATAGTATTCCTACAACTTCTTAGCGATAAACTTGTTGCTTCTAAGTATTGCTGCTAGAAACAAAATTGATGAGTCTTTTTCTCGTTGTCGGATTTCGCCAATTATCATTTCCACTTCCCTTTACTGCAACTAAGCCTAGTTAGAGCGTTGCTAGACAGGACCAAGATAAGTACAGAACTTCCGACCTTTCCCTGCTAATCTATTTGGAAGACTCAATAATAGAGGTGTAATCAACCAATTGGATCTATTTAGGCTGCTCACACTTGGGCCTGGAAACTTGCTTGCACATCCTCAAAATATCGATGTGCTTCCCTAAGGCACTATGAGTGAACAGAAGAATATGGATGAATAGAAGGCGCTATAAGTGATATGTTGTTTGTGGAATTATAGCTACTTCAATGGATTACCAAGTAACCAAGCTACCAACTACCTTTCTTTTGGTAATGGGAGCAAAAATACAACAATAGCAATATAGTCCCAATTTGATGCAAAAGTGTGATGCAAGTTTCCTGTAGTGCAATCTACAGAAAATTGTGATGTAGGCTTGCAATAGTCGCTAACAAGCATTGCTTAAATGCAAATTTATGGTGTAGGTTTGCAATACTCGCTAACAAGCATTGCTTCTTAGTATGATATACTTGATCCGAACTTATGCAGGAACACAATAGAATACATATATAAACATAAACACATAAGTGCAACATAAATAAAACTTCATTTCATTAATATCAAAGAACTGAAATATGTTTACATACTGAATGGAAATAAATTAGCTCGAGCAATGGTAGCTTATCTCTTAGAAAAGACGTGGCAGCTACATGCCTCTGAACAATGTTACAATGAGGCTCAAGGGCTTTTTTATTATTGAAAAACAAGGGAAAACCTTAAACAACAAAAAGCCTAACCCTGGGAGATGGAACACCAAGAGTTTGTGGGCCCTCGTTAGGGTTAGTTGGGTATCCAAATTCCCGAGGTCGTAACTTGGTCATATTATCTCCATTTGGCACGTACGATACCTTGTCAGAAATATCTCTCCGAGTACTACAGGATTTTTTGTAGGCCTATGACTACGGGCTTATTGCAGAACTCAAAAATGTTGATTTTTGGTAGCATTGGAAGTGATATAAGTCTCAAATTTTGTGGAGAGGTGTAGCCACTAGTATTCCAAAGAACCCAGAAATTGTTTGTGAAAATTCCACTCGAATTATGTTTTATTGTAAAAATTAATTATTTTAATGGGGACCGTAAGTCTAACTTAGGGAAATTAAATAATTAAAGCGTATTAATAAAACAGAGTGAGAATGATTTATAAAAAGCGAAGATCAATCCATGTTATAATCTTAGTCGTTGATTAAAGATCTAATATCGATCATTGATTTCTCAACGAGAAGACTATAAGGAAGGCTGGAGGGTCATTTGGAAAGACACACCGAATGAATCAAGTGATAAAATTATTATGACGTAGCAAGTTCTCGAATGAAGATCAAATCTAAGTCATTCCAGTGCAGTGAGGGGAATAAGTAGCTTCCGGAGAGAGAATTTTCTCAGCCGAAGAATCATCAGCAGAGAGAGGCAGAGAGACGTTCAACATAGCCAACGTAGAGCCAGCGCAGAGCCATGCAGGGCTACGCAGAGGCTGAGATGGTTTCCAATATTTTATTGTCAAATCAGTTCCAGAAGTCAGGAGCCAAGGTGTGAGACCGAGAGGTTAAGATCTGAGATTCCGGGAGTCAAATCGATCCATAGTTGGGGTGACGCAAGGACTGTGCAGAGCCTACCAGGGGCACCTCATCCAGTGATCAAATCAACCAGATTTTCCAGTGATTGAGTGATCTCAGTGGATATTGGTGGCCACCCGCTTATTCCACTTGGGGCCCCACCATTGTCTCTTTCAGTTTTTCAGTTTCAGCATAACTTACTATTTTTAGCAGTTTTTCGAGTCCTGAACTTCCAGAGTCGTTTTGAGGCCCTAAACGACGTTTTTTGGGCATCATTTGTCTGGCCAATATGATTTCATTCCAAAATTGATATTCGCGACAAAAATTGTAGTCCTCGATTAGATATTTCTAACGATGTATCATATGCATCAAACGAAGATCGTATGCAAAGTTACATCCCCGGGAAGTTGAAACACCAATTTACCCAAATGGGGCCCATAGTTTTGGCACTTCATCTCCTAGGTTAGGGTTTTGGACGTTTAGAGTTCTCCACTGTTTCTAAATAATAAATAGGCCCTCGATCCTCATTGTAACACAGTTCAGAGGTCTGTAGCCACCACATCTCTTCTCAAAGATTCGCTACCATCACCCTAGCTAGTTTATTTCCATTCTGTATGTAAGCAAATTTCAGTTCTTTGACATTAATGAAATGAAGTGTTATTCATGTTGCATCTTTGCACTTATGGTAACATTTGTATTCTTTTGCGTTCCTACATAAATCCGGACCAGTGGTATCAGAGCGGTCTAATTTTTCTCGATCCTTCTTTGCATGTCCCCAACAAGATCATGGTATAAGGAGTTAGGGCTCGATCTGGTGGAACCTTTGCAAGATCAGCTTCGCAAACCCTGACGGACGCCCATGGGGGATGAAAAGAAAGATGAGGGAGAAGAATATCCTATCAAAATATTCCTCGAGGAGGCCCTCGAAAAACAAAGCAATGCGATGATGGATAACTTTGCCCAAATCCTTCAACGACTGCCCACCAGCGGCGCATTTGCATCCAACAGCCACTTTGGAGGCACGAATCCCTTTAAGGTACAAGTGAACTTTGACATCTATTGAGATTGCAACAAGATGATGAGCTTAGTGGAAAGAAGTCGCCTTCAGTAAGTGGGCCCGTAGGCTATTTTTGGCGCAAACTCTATTTTTAGACTATGTCTATTTTTAGACATATGGATCATATTCTATGAGTTGCAGGATGCTATTTGTGGATGGTTGGTCAAGTTGGAAAAATAGATGGACTTCTATTTTTAGACATATTGGGCGGAATCTATTTTTAGATTGCCAGTCTAAAAATAGATATGTCGAATATTATTAGCTCTTAACAATATTTGGACTATAAACATTATCTTATTCTCTTGGAGCACTTCAGTTAAGTGCACAGATGTACAGGAGGTTGTAGGGGAAGATTACGATCCCGGATTTATGCAGGAACGCAACAGAATAAACACATAACCATAAATACGGAGATGCAGCGGAAATAACACTTCATTTCATTAATAGCAGAATATGCTTACAAACATAATGGAAATAAATAAGCTAGGGTCTTTCAGTAGCGAATCTGCGAGAAGAGACTAATGCACCACTAGACCTCGAACTGTGTTACAATGAGGCTCGAGGGCCTATTTACTATTGAGAAACAATGTAGAATCCGAAACGTCCAAAAACCTAACCGTAGGAGATGAGGCGCCAAAACTGTGGGCGCCTGTTTGGGTAAATTGGTGGTTCAAATTCCCGGGGGCATAACTTTGGCACCCAATCTCTGTTTGATGCTCTCAATAGCTTGTTAGAAAGATCTATCCGAGGACCACAACTTTCGGGATGAATTTCATTCCATGAAATTCATTGGTAAAACGATGCCCAAAAAACATCGTTGAGGGCCTCAAAACGGCTCCGAAAGTTCAGGACCTAAAAAACTGCTAAAAATAGTAAGTTTTGTTGCAACTTGAAAATTGAAAGAACTGATGATGGGGGTTCAAATGGAATAGGTGGGTGGCCACCAATATCCACCTGGATCATTAAGCCCCCAAAACGGCTCCGAGAGTGGAGGACCCGAAAACCTGCTAAAAATAGTAAGTTGTGCTGGATGTGAAAAGCTGCAAGAATTGATGGTGCTGGTCCAAATGGAATAGGCGGGTGGCCACCGATATCCACCTGGATCAATTACGTTATTCCTAAGGGTTAAGTGGATCTATTTCATGGATACTTTAGTTAGAACTCATGTGAGAGAGTTTGGTGGAGTTGATTGAGGAAGTTAATGGAGTTGTGTTCAGTTTAACTAATCTAAACATAGTTGAGCTAGTTGTATCTAGTATAACTGATTGATACACTAGTGAGAGTGGTGTGAATTAATTATTAAATAATTCACTAATTATTAACTCATTAATCAACTAAAAAATACATCAGTTAACTTCAGTGCATGGACAGTTTCAGTGGAGACCAGTGAAGAGATGGGTGAAATAGCAGTGTGACTATCAATTGTGACTATACTGTTGCATGATTTGAAACAACCAGTGATTGGAGATGCCAATGGGGATTGCGCGATTAAGGCTGGAGCAATTTGAAGTTATTTATGACCATTCTTCGACTGATGATTGCGCGGTAGAGCGGTATCGGTGAGAAGTTCGAGCATGTGTTTTGCTAGATCTAGCTTGATTAGTGTGTAGCAAGTGGAGATTATACTGAGAGCTTGTGAGGAGCTTTGTATGATGATTGTTACATGATCTCTATGACATATATAATATACAAATATTTGGGGGTTTTCAGCTTTAAGCTTTCCCATTACATACTGTGTTCATATGTGTGAATTTTTATGGTTTTAATGTGTGCATGCAATTGATTTTATTTCCGCATGTGATGATCAATGGTAGAAGAGATTTTGTATTGTGCATGAAGATAAAATAGTGTGTGATCGGGAGAATCTCGGTGGATAACATGTCAGTTATTCAAATTTCTACATGGTATCGAGCGATATTGATCATTGGAGCAATTGCAAAACATTGAAACGATTGAGTTTTGGTGGTGGAATTCGAATTTGCAGTAGTGTTTTCTTGGTGTTGAAGTTGAAATGTCTTTCAACGGATTGCGATTGGAGTATGCCCTTGAGGGAAACTCGAATTATATTGCATGGAAGGACAGGATGGATGCGGTGCTGGATGACAATGGGTTGAAGGAGTTCATAGATGCAGAAATTCCAAAACCTACTTCTAGTGATGCTGCCATACTTGACGCATGGAAAAAGAAGACAACAAAGTGTCGAAGGATTCTGTTGGAAGGTGTGAAGGATCACATAATGTCTAGCCTTCATGGTAAAGCTTCTCCATTCTTGATGTGGAAAGCTTTGACAAATTTATTTCAAAGCAAGAGTGACCAGAGGAAGTTGGCGCTCAAGGAGAAACTCAAAAACATAAAAATGGATAAAGGCGACAGTATGCCCAAGTACCTCACGAAGTTCATCCAATGTAGGGATGAGCTGGGAAGTGTGGGGATTAGTGTTGATGATGAGGACTTGGTGAACTTAGCTCTCCTTGGGCTTCTGAAGAGTTGGCATTCCTATCAGGACTCTGTCAATGGTCGGGAGAAATTGCCAGGATGGGAGTGACTTTGGTCGGATCTTGTGCAAGAGGAGATAAGGCGAAGTACCAGGGACGGATCTTCATCAAATAACTCAGATGAAGAAAATTGCGCTTTGGTTACCAAAGCAAGGAAGGGGAAGAGCAAGAATAATGCTTCTCAATCTGGTGCGAAAGGCAAGAAGCAGGACATGTCCAAGGTGAAGTGCTTTCACTGTCACCAACAAGGACATTACGCCACTAATTTTCCACAGAAGAAGAAAAATAAGCAGGATGCTGGATCTGCAGCTGGAGAGGCCTTAGCCTCGTAGTTTGAGCTGGATTTTTTGCTGATCGCATGCTTGGTCTCAATTGTGATGGGTTCAGTGTGGTTTCTTGACAGTGGTGCGTCTTTTCATATGACCGGAGAAAAATATTTGTTTACTGATTTGGATGAGAAAGATATTGGAGTGCACATCTAGATGGGCGATGATGGTAGATACAATGCGACTGATATAGGTACCATTTCCTTTGAGAGGGAGTCTGGTAAACCCTTCGTATTGAAGGAAGTAATGCATGTTCCACGATTGAAGAAGAATCTGATCTCGGTGGCCATGTTAGAAGACAAGGGATATGATGTTGTCTTTAGCGAGGGAAAGGCTTTCCTGCGTAGTAAGGCAACTGGTGAGACCCGGAGGATAGGGGTTCGACTTAAGAACCTTTATCAATTGCAGGTAGATGGCTGCGCAGCAATGGCAGGCAAGGCAAAAGGAGTGGTGAGCCGAGCTAATGGCGAGCTCTGGAATTGGAGATTGGGCCACCTTCACCATGGAGCTTTGAAGATACTGCAGCAGATTTCTACTGGGATTCCCAAAGGTACACTTGCGCAGTCAGATCAGTGAAAGGGATGTAATTTGGGAAAAATTTTGAAAGCCACCTTTCACGAGAAGGATAGTCGCGCCACGACGATCCTTGAGAGAATTCACACAGACGTGTGTGGACCTTTCTTAGTAGCTTCGACAGCAAAGCACAGGTACTATGTGATATTTGTCGATGAATTTTCTCGCAAGTGTTGGATCTTCTTCATGCAGAAGAATAGCGATACATACTCAAAGTTCTGTGAGTTCAAGGCACTGGTTGAGAAAAAATTGGGGAAGAAGGTGAAGGCTCTTAGGAGCGACAATGGTGGTGAATTCATCTCTGGCGAGTTCAAGGACTTTTGCAGCGCAGAGGGAATTCGAAGAGAGCTCATAGAACCTCATAACCCACAGCAGAATGGGGTTGCAGAGCGAAAGAATAGAACGATTGTGGGTGTTGCACATGCGATGTTACATGATCAGGGCCTTCCCATACACTTGTGGGCTGAGGCATGAAATACTGCGGTTTATGTGCAAAATTGTTGTCCTCACAGGATACTTGGCATGAGTACACCCGAGGAGGCGTTTTCTAGTAAGAAGCCTGATATTTCCCATTTGAGGATTTTTGGTTCACCTATTTACATTCATGTGACGAAGGATGCCGGGAAGAAGCTGGAGCCAACTGCAGAGGTTGGGATATTTTTTGGGTACACTGATACACCCCACAACTATCAAGTGTATTTGGCAGACAGTCGCAAGACTGTTGTGCGACGGGATATCAAATTTCATGAGGAGAAAGCCATGAAGTGTTCGATTTAGAGGGAGCCACACTTTCATGCAGATGAGGAGCTATTAGTTCCTAAGGATGAGTCTCTGGATGTGGATCAGCCACAAGAGGAGGTTCATGAAGTGGAAGAGACCACTCATGCAGCGCCAACCATTAGAGGGCGGAAGCGCACTATAGAAGCTGAGCAACTGGCTCAAGATGCAGAGAAGGTTGTAGGATCACCTACATCACAGCACAGACAGAGACAATCACCTGACTAGTATACTGGATACATGGCTCTTATGAGCAAGTGTATCGTGACAGAGCCATCCTCTTTTGAGGAAGCTGTGGAGGATCCCGCATGGGTAGATGCCATGGTGGAAGAGTATGATTGGATTGTTAGAAACAGTGCATGGGAGATTGTCCCAGGGACGGAAGGGAAATCAGTGGTGGGTTCGAGATGGATCTACAAAGTGAAGCAAGCAGCTGACGGGAGTGTGGAGAAGTACAAGGCAAGATTTGCTGCCTGAGGCTTCTCACAGATTGAGGGGATCGTTTATGAGGAAACCTTTGCACCTGTCACAAGGTATTCTTCCATACGGACCGATTCTTGCTCTCTGTTAGCAGTGGGGTGGCACATTCATGGATGGATGTGAAGGCTGCGTTCCTCGGGGGTGATTGAGGAGGAGGTGTAAATAGAGCAGCCCGAAGGTTTCGAGATCTTTAGCAGTGAGTTGCATGTGTGTAGACTCAAGAGAGCACTGTATGGGTTGAAGCAAGCACCTCGTGCTTGGTACACACGGATAGACAGTTATTTCACCGGACTTGGATTCTCCAAGAGTGAGGCGGATCCTAACCTATACCAGATTGTGGTGGAGGGTAAGTTGCTGATCATTATACTTTATGTGGATGATTTGATTTTGACGGGTGATGAGCTGTTGATACTTTCATGCAAGGAGGATCTTGCAAAGAGGTTTGAGATGAAGGACTTGGGCCTCCTTCATTATTTTCTGGGATTGGGGAAATTTGGCGGTGCGGTGATGGTACATTTGTTTCTCAAGGCAAGTATGCACAGGTGATGCGGGAGAAGTTCAACATGCATGGCTGCAAGCCTGTTGATACTCCTCTTCCTGGTGGATGGAGGAAGGAGGATGCTACTTCGGCAGAGGTAGTGGATGCCACTGTTTATAGATAGTTGGTGGGGTCGCTTATGTATCTGGTCAATACACGACCCAACATATGCTATGTTGTTAACTAACTTTCACAAGCTATTGTTAAGCCTACCAAGCTCTACTGGAAGGTAGGCAAGCATGTATTGAGATATATCATAGGCACATCGAGATATGGATTATGGTACAGACAGTCGGATGAGGTGAAGTTGTGTGGCTTCATGGATGTAGATTGGGCAGGGAGCCCAACGGATAGAAAGAGCACATCTAGAGGGATTTTTAGTATCGGGTCGACAGCAGTTTCTTGGTACAGTAGGAAGCAGAGATTCGTGGCACTCAGTTTAGCAGAGGCCAAGTATATGGCAGCGAGTTTGGCTGCATGCGAGGCTATATGGATGAGGAAGATCCTAGTCGGGTTGTTCGGTTCACACTTGGATCCTGCTGTGATTTATTGTGATAATCAGAGTTGCATCAAAATCTCGGTTAATCCAGTATTTCATGATAGATCTAAACACATTGACATCCAGTATCATCATATCAAAGATTGTGTGCAGCGAAAGATCATGTTACTTTCATACATTCCCACGGAGGATCAGGATGCTGATATCTTGACGAAGGCGCTCACCAGGAGCAAATTCGAATACCACAGGGGCAGGATAGGGGTTGCAAATAATCCTTATCTTGTTGAGAGGGAGTGTTGAGATTGCAACAAGATGATGAGCTTAGTGAAAAGAGTCGCCTTCACTAAGTGGGCCCGCAGGCTATTTTTGGCGCAAGTCTATTTTTAGACATGTCGATCATATTCTATGAGTTGCAGGATGCTATTTGTGGATAGTTGGTCAAGTTGGAAAAATAGATGGACTTCTATTTTTAGACATATTGGGTGGAATCTATTTTTAGATTGCCAGTCTAAAAATAGATATGTCGAATATTATTAGCTCTTAATAATATTTGTACTATAAACATTATCTTATTCTCTTGGAGCACTTCAGTTAAGTGCACAGACGTGGCACAGGAGCTGAAAGAAGGAATTACGTTATTCTTAAGGGTTAAGTGGAGCTATTGCATGGATACTTCAGTTAGAACTCATGTGAGAGAGTTTGGTGGAGTTGATTGAGGACGTTAATGGAGTTGTGTTCAGTTTAACTAAGCTAAACATAGTTGAGCTAGTTGTATCTAGTCTAACTGATTGATACACTAGTGAGAGTGGTGTGAATTAATTATTAATTAATTCACTAATTATAAACTCATTAATCAACTAAATATTACTTAGTTAACTTCAGTGCATGGACAGTTTCAGTGGAGACCAGTGAAGAGATAGGTGAAAGAGCAATGTGACTATCAGTTGTGATTATACTGTTGCATGATTTGCAACAACCAGTGATTGGAGATGCCAATGAGGATTGTGTGGTACAAGCCAGGTGGTTCGAATTTATTTATGAGCCATTCTTCAGCATTGATTGCGCAATAGAGGTAGGCTATCAGGTGGCAGAGATTGGAGCATGTGTTTTTCTAGATCTAGCTTGATTAGTGTGTAGCAATTGCAGATTGTACTGAGAGCTTGTGAGGAGATTTTTATGATGATTTTTACATGATCTCTATATACAGATAGTTGGGGGTTTTCAGCTTTAAGCTTTCCCATAAATTATTGTGTTCATATGTGTGATTGTTTATGGTTTTAATGTGCGCATGCGATTGTTTTTATTTCCGCAATTAATGATCAATGGTAGAAGAGATTATGTATTGTGCATGAAGTTAAAATAATGTGTGATCAGGAGAATCTCGTTGGATAACATATTAGTTATTCAAATTTCTACATGGTATCAAAGCGATATTGATCATTGGAGCAATTGCAAAACATTGAAGCGGTTGAGTTTTGAGCTGGTGGAATTCGAATTTGTAGTAGTGTTTTCTTGGTGTCGAAGTTGAAATATTTTTCAACGGATTGCGATTGGAGTATGCCCTTGAGGGAAACTCTAATTATATTGCATGGATGGACAGGATGGATGCGGTGCTCGATGAAAATGGGTTGAAGAAGTTCATAGATGCAGAAATTCCAAAACCTACGTCTAGTGATGTTGTCGTACTTAACGCATGGCAAAAGAAGACAGCGAAGTGTTGAAGGACTCTGTTGGAAGGTGTGAAGGATCACATAGTGTCTAGCCTTCATGGTAAAGCTTCTCCATTCTTGATGTGGAAAGCTTTCACAGATTTATTTCAAAGCAAGAGCGACTAGAGGAAGTTGGCGCTCAAGGATAAACTCAGGAACATAAAAATGGAGAAAGGCGACAGTATGCCCAAGTACCTCATGAAGTTCATCCAATGTAGGGATGAGCTAGGAAGTGTGGGGGTTACTGTTGATGACGAGGACTTGGTGAGCTTAGCTCTCCTTGGGCTTCCGAAGAGTTGGCATTCCTATCAGGACTCTGTCAATGGTCGGGAGAAATTGCCAGGATGGGAGTGACTTTGGTCGGATCTTGTGCAAGAGGAGATAAGGCGAAGTACCAGGGACAGATCTTCATCAAAGAACTTAGATGAAGAAAATTTCACTTTGGATGCCAAAGCAAGGAAGGGGAAGAGCAAGAAGAATGCTTCTCAATCTGGTGCGAAAGGCAAGAAGCAGGACATGTCCAAGGTGAAGTGCTTTCACTGTCACCAACATGGACATCGCGCCACTAATTGTCCACAGAAGAAGAAAAATAAGCAGGCTGCTGGATCTGCCGCTAGAGAGGCCTTAGCCTCGCAGTTTGAGCTAGATTTTTCGCTGATCACATGCTTGGTCTCAAGTGTGATGGGTTCACTGCGGTTTCTTGACAGTGGTGCGTCTTTTCATATGACCGGAGACAAATATTTGTTTACTGATCTGGATGAGAAAGATCTTGGAGTGCACATCGACATGGGCGATGATGGTAGATACAGTGCGACCGATATCGGTACCATTTCCTTTGAGAGGGAGTCTGGTAAACCCTTCGTATTGAAGTAAGTCATGCATTTTCCAGGATTGAAGAAGAATATGATCTCGGTGACCATGTTAGAAGACAAGGGATATGTGTTGTCTTTAGCGAGGGAAAGGCTTTCCTGCGCAGTAAGGCAACTGGTGAGACCCGGAGGATAGGGGTTCGAGTTAAAAACCTTTATCAATTGCAGGTAGATGGCTGCACAGCAATGGCAGGCAAGGCTGAAGGAGTGGTGAGCCGAGATGATGGCGAGCTATGGCACCGGAGATTGGGCCACCTTCACCATGGAGCTTTGAAGATACTGCAGCAGATTTCTACTAGGCTTCCCAAAGGTACACTTGCGCAGTCAAATCAGTGCAAGGGATGTACTTTGGGAAAATTTGTGAAAGCCACCTTTCACGAGAAGGATAGTCGTGCCACGACGGTCCTTGAGAGAATTCACACAGACGTGTGTGGACCTTTCTCAGTAGCTTCGACAACAAAGCACAGGTACTATGTGATATTTGTTGATGATTTTTCTTGTAAGTGCTGGATCTTCTTCATGCAGAAGAAGAGCGAGACATACTCAAATTTCTGTGAGTTCAAGGCGCTGGTTGAGAAAGAATCGGGGAAGCAGGTGAAGGCTCTTAGGAGCGACAATGGTGGTGAATTAATCTCTGGCGAGTTCAAGGACTTTTGTAGCGCAGAAGGAATTCGAAGAGAGCTCATAGCACCTCATAACACACAGCAGAATGGGGTTGCAGAGTGAAAGAACAAAACGATTGTGGGAGCTGCATGGGCGATGTTGCATGATCAGGGCCTTCCCATACACTTGTGGGTTGCATGAAATACTGCGGTTTATGTGCAAAACTGTTGTCCTCATAGGATACTTGGCATGAGTACACCCGAGCAGGCGTTTTCTGGTAATAAGCCTGATATTTCCCATTTGAGGATTTTTGGTTCACCTGTTTACATTCATGCGACGAAGGATGCCAGGAAGAAGCTGGAGCTGACTGCAAAGGTTGGGATGTTTGTGGGGTACACTGATACACCCCACAACTATCGTGTGTATTTTCCAGACAGTCGCAAGACTGTTGTGCGACGGGATATCAAATTTCATGAGGAGAAAGCCATGAAGTGTTCGCTTGAGAGGGTGCCACACTTGCATGCAGATGAGGAGCTATTAGTTCCTAAGGATGAGTCTCTGGATGTGGATCAGCCATAAGAGGAGGTTCATGGAGTGGAATAGACCACTCATGCAGCGCCAACCATCAGAGGGCGGAAGCGCACTACAGAAGCTGAGTGACTGGCTTAAGATGCAGAGAAGGTTGTAGGAGCACCTACATCACAGCGCAGACAGAGATAGTCACCTGACCGGTATACTGGATACATGGCTCTTATGACAGTGCATGGGAGATTGTCCCAAGGCCGGAAGGGAAATCAGTGGTGGGTTCGAGATGGATCTACAAAGTGAAGCAAGCAGCTGACTGGAGTGTGGAGAAGTACAAGGCAAGATTTGTTGCCTGAGGCTTCTCACAGATTGATGGGATCGTTTATGAGGAAACCATTGCACCTGTCGCAAGGTATTCTTCCATACGGACGATTCTTGCTCTCTCAGCGTAGATGGGGTGGCACATTCATTAGATGGATGTGAAGACTGCGTTCCTCAACGGGGTGATTGAGGAGGAGGTGTACATAGAGCAGCCTGAAGGTTTCGAGATCTTCAGCAGAAAGTCGCATGTGTGCAGGCTCAAAAGAGCGTTGTATGGGTTGAAACAAGAACCTCGTGCTTGGTACATGCGGATAGACAGTTATTTCATCGGACTTGGATTCTCCAAGAGTGAGGAAGATCCGAACCTATACCAGATTGTGGTGGAGGGTAAGTTGTTGATCATTGTACTTTATGTAGATGATTTGATTTTGACAGGTGATGAACTGTTGATACACTCATGCAAGGCTGATCTTGCAAAGGAGTTTGAGATGAAAGACTTGGGCCTCCTTCATTATTTCCTGGGATTGGAAATTTGGCAGCGTAGTGATGGACTATTTGTTTCTCAAGGCAAGTATGCCCGGGAGATACTGGAGAAGTTCAACATGCATGGCTGCAAGCCTATCGATACTCCTCTTCCTGGTGGATGGAGGAAGGAGGATGCTACTTCGGCAGAGGTAGTGGATGCCACTGTTTATAGACAGTTGGTGGGGTCGCTTATGTATCTGGTCAATACACCACCCGACATATGCTATGCTGTTAACCAACTTTCACAAGCTATGGTTAAGCCTACCAAGCTCTTTTGGAAGGCAGGCAAGCATGTATTGAGATATCTCAGAGGCACATCGGGATATGGACTATGGTACAGACAGTCGAATGAGGTGAAGCTGTGTGGCTTCATGGATGCAGATTGGGCAAGGAGACCAACGGACAGAAAGAGCACATCTGGAGGGATTTTCAGTATCGGGTCGACAGCAGTTTCTTGGTAGAGCAGAAAGCAGAGATCCGTGGCACTCAGTTCAGCAGAGGCCGAGTATATGGCAGCGAGTTTGGCTGCATGCGAGGCTATATGGATGAGGAAGATCCTGGTCGGGTTGTTTGGTTCACACTTAGATCCTACTGTGATTTATTGTGATAATCAGAGCTGCATTAAACTCTTGGTTAATCAAGTATTTCATGATAGATCTAAACACATTCACATCTGGTATCATCATATCAGAGATTGTGTGCAGCGGAAGATCATGTTACTTTCATACATTCCCACGGAGGATCAAGATGTTGATATCTTGATGAAGGCGCTCACCGAGAGAAAATTCGAATGCCACAAAGGTAGGATAGGGGTGGCAGATAATCCTTATCTTGTTGAGAGGGAGTGTTGATATTGCAACAAGATGACGAGCTTAGTGGAAAGAAGTCGCCTTCACTAAGTGGGCCCGCAGGCTATTTTTGGCGCAAAGTCTATTTTTAGACTATGTCTATTTTTAGACATATGGATCATGTTCTATGAGTTGCAGGATGCTATTTGTGGATGGTTGGTCAAGTTGGAAAAAATATATGGACTTCTATTTTTAGACATATTGGGCGGAATCTATTTTTAGATTGCCGGTCTAAAAATAGATATGTCGAATATTATTAGCTCTTAATAATATTTGGACTCTAAACATTATCTTATTCTCTTGGAGCACTTCAGTTAAGTGCACAGATGTGGCGCAGGAGCTGACAGAAGGAATTACGCTATTCCTAAGGGTTAAGTGGAGCTATTGCATGGATACCTCAGTTAGAACTCATGTGAGAGAGTTTGGTGGAGTTGATTGAGGAAGTTAATGGAGTTGTGTTTAGTTTAACTAAGCTAAACATAGTTGAGCTAGTTGTATCTAGTCTAACTGATTGATACACTAATGAGAGTGGTGTGAATTAATTATTAATTAAATCACTAATTATAAACTCATTAATCAACTAAATAATACATCAGTTAACTTCAGTGCATGGACAGTTTCAGTGGAGACCAGTGAAGAGATAGGTGAAAGAGCAGTGTGACTATCGGTTGTGACTATACTGTTGCATGATTTGCAACAACCAGTAATTGGAGATGCCAATGAGGATTGCGCAGTACAAGCCAAGTGGTTCAAATTTATTTATGAGCCATTCTTCAGCATTGATTGCGCAGTAGAGGCAAGCTATCAGGTGGCAGAGATTGGAGCACGTGTTTTGCTAGATCTAGCTTGATTAGTGTGTAGCAATTGTAGATTGTATTGAAAGCTTGTGAGTAGCTTGTATGATGATTGTTACATGATCTCTATGACATATAATATACAGATGGTTGGGGGTTTTCAGCTTTAAGCTTTCCCATAAAATACTATGTTCATATGTGTGATTGTTTATGGTTTTAATGTGCGCATGCAAGTGTTTTTATTTCCGCAATTAATGATCAATGGTAGAAGAGATTCTGTATTGTGCATGAAGTTAAAATAGTGTGTGATCAGAAGAATCTTGGTGGATAGCATATCAGTTATTCAAATTTCTACATGGTATCAGAGCGATATTGATCATTGGAGCAATTGCAAAACATTGAAGCGATTGAGTTTTGAGTTGGTGGAATTCGAATTTGTAGTAATGTTTTCTTGGTGTTGAAGTTCAAAATGTATTTCAACGGATTGTGATTGGAGTATGCCCTTGAGGGCAGCTCAAATTATATTGCATGGAGGGACAGGATGGATGCGGTGCTGGATGACAATGGGTTGAAGGAGTTCATAGATGCAGAAATTCCAAAACCTACTTCTAGTGATGCTGCCATACTTGACGCATGGCAAAAGAAGACAACAAAGTGTCGAAGAATTCTGTTGGAAGGTGTGAAGGATCACATAGTGTCCAGCCTTCATGGTAAAGCTTCTCCATTCTTGATGTGGAAAGCTTTGACAGATTTATTTCAAAGCAAGAGCGACCATAGGAAGTTGGCGCTCAAGGATAAACTCAGGAACATAAAAATGGAGAAAGGCGACAGTATGCCCAAGTACCTCACGAAGTTCATCCAATGTAGGGATGAGCTGGGAAGTGTGGGGGTTACTATTGATGACAAGGACTTGGTGAGCTTGGCTCTCCTTGGGCTTCCGAGGAATTGGCATTCCTATCAGGACTCTGTCAATGGTCGGGAGAAAATGCCAGGATGGGAGTGACTTTGGTCGGATCTTGTGCAAGAGGAGATAAGGCGAAGTACTAGGGACGGATCTTCATCAAAGAACTCAGATGAATAAAATTGTGCTTTGGCTGCCAAATCAAGGAAGGGGAAGAGCAAGAAGAATTCTTCTCAATCCGGTGCGAAAGGCAAGAAGCAGGACATGTCCAAGGTGAAGTGCTTTCACTGTCACCAACACGGACATTACGCCACTAATTGTCCACAGAAGAAGAAAAATAAGCATGTTGTTGGATCTGCAGCTGGAGAGGCCTTAGCCTCGCAGTTTGAGCTAGAATTTTTGCTGATCGCATGCTTGGTCTCAAGTGTGATGGGTTCAGTGTGGTTTCTTGACAGTGGTGCGTCTTTTCATATGACTGAAGACAAAGATTTGTTTACTGATCTGGATGAGAAAGATCTTGGAGTGCACATCGAGATGGGTGATGATGGTAGATATAGTGCAACCGGTATCGGTACCATTTCCTTTAAGAGGGAGTCTGGTAAACCCTTTGTATTGAAGGAAGTGATGCATGTTCCAGGATTGAAGAAGAATTCGATCTCGGTGGCCATGTTAGAAGACAAGGGATATGATGTTGTCTTTAGCGAGGGAAAGGTTTTCCTGCGCAGTAAGGCAACTGGTGAGACCCGGAGGATAGGGGTTCGAGTTAAGAACCTTTATCAATTGCAGGTAGATGGGTGCATAGCAATGGCAAGCAAGGCAGAAGGAGTGGTGAGCCAGGATGATGGCGAGCTGTGGCACTGGAGATTAGGCCACCTTCACCATGGAGCTTTGAAGATACTGCAGCAGATTTCTACTGGGCTTCCCAAAGGTACACTTGCGCAGTTAGATCAGTGCAAGGGATGTACTTTGGGAAAATTTGTGAAAGCCACCTTTCACGAGAAGGATAATCGCGCCACGACGATCCTTGAGAGAATTCACACAGACGTGTGTGGACCTTTCTTAGTAGATTCGACAGCAAATCACAGGTACTATGTGATATTTGTTGATGATTTTTCTCGTAAGTCCTGGATCTTCTTCATGCAGAAGAAGAGAAAGACATACTCAAAGTTCTGTGAGTTCAAGGCACTGGTTGAGAAAGAATCGGGGAAGCAGGTGAAGGTTCTTAGGAGTGACAATGGTGATGAATTCATCTCTGGCGAGTTCAAGGACTTTTGCAGCGCAGAAGGAATTCGAAGAGAGCTCATAGAACCTCATAACCCACAGCAGAATGGGGTTGCGGAGCGAAAGAACAGAATGATTGTGGGTGCTGCATGGGTGATGTTGCATGATCAGGGCCTTCCCATACACTTGTGGGCTGAGGCATGCAATACTGCGGTTTATGTGCAAAACCGTTGTCCTCACACGATACTTGGCATGAGTACACCCGAGGAGGCGTTTTCTAGTAAGAAGCCTGATATTTCCCATTTGAGGATTTTTGGTTCACCTGTTTACATTCATGTGACGAAGGATGCCAGGAAGAAGCTGGAGCCGACTATAGAGTTTCGGATATTTGTTGGGTACACTGATACACGCCACAAATATCGAGTGTATTTTCCAGAAAGTCGCAAGATTGTTGTGCGACGGGATATCAAATTTCATGAGGAGAAAGCCATTAAGTGTTCGCTTGAGAGGGAGCCACACTTGCATGCAGATGAGGAGCTATTAGTTCCTAAGGATGAGTCTCTGGATGTGGATCAGCCACAAGAGGAGGTTGATGGAGTGGAAGAGAACACTCATGCAGCGCCAACCATCAGAGGGTGGAAGCGCACTACAGAAGCTAAGCGACTGGCTCAAGATGCAGAGAAGGTGGTAGGAGCACCTACATCACAGCACAGACAGAGACAGTCACCTGACTAGTATACTGAATACATGGCTCTTATGAGCAAGTGTATCGTGACAGAGCCATCCTCTTTCGAGGAAGCTGTGGAGGATCCCGCATGGGTAGATGCCATGTGTGGAGTCCTAAAAAGGTATGTTTTTTATGATTATTTCAGTGGCTTTTTAGTAGAATTTGTAAACCTTTTTGTCTCATGAATTTGGAAAGTAATAAGGAATTATAATAAAAACATGTGGAAATTGATATACAAGACTTAGCCACTGATAATGGCTATTTTCTGTACAGGAAAAGGAAAAAACGAGGAATTGCCGCTCCAAAGGAAAGGACAAAGTCGAGATAACTGCTGTCCCTCTGAACGAGAACCGAATGCAAACAAGGATAAACAGATCAAAGCAAACCGGCCCGGAAAAGGAGGTGAAGACACCAGCTCAGCGCAAAAGAAAAGACAGGATGAAGAGTTAACAGTTTGGCGAATCCCTCAGGATCTTCGATCCTGAGGGATCGCTGCTTTATTTATCATGTTACTTGGACATCTCCGCCGTCACCTTTATATAAAGGGACAGCACTGTTAGCTTGATATATAGAAAGAGATAGGATACGCTTTTATGTAATTTTTTGTAAAACATCAACTTTGATTATTAAGTCTCGTTGAGAACTGGTTCAATGTATTTTTGACCGATGCATTAATACAAGCTTGGTGATTATTTCATCTTTGCGTCTGGATTAACTTAAAGCGGTGTATCCTTGGAGGCTAAGGGCCCGGCCCCGAAGGACACTTGCTTCTGTACCATTACGACTTGATTTTCGTGTGGTTTGTTTATCAGTGTTATTTGGTAATTTGATATGCTTTATAAGTTCATATTACATGCTCTGTTAAAGATTGAATCATTGAGGTTTTTACAGACAGAATCGTGTGTTGACTCCGCATCAAGTTATTAATCCTTTCGAGAGTTAATTGCATGTTCTTACTGTTATGTTACAGAGCTGTTATACTAAACGTCCGTGTTGTGCGCGTTTCCTGTTTTGTTACAGAGCTGTTATACTAAACGTTCGTGTTGTGCGCGTTTCTGATTTATCAGTACTGTTCCATAATTCATTAATAGTTATTGTTGTTCCATTAGTGTGATTTGTGTGAATTGCTTTTAGAGTGAAAGAATGTTATTTGATTGCAAAGAATGCATTTGAGTTAATAGATTAAGTTTGGTTACAACCCGCGGGACTTAGTTATTCAATTGCTGTTCCATTTTAGACTTGCTGTTCTATTTCAGAATTGTTGTTCAATCCTTTATTTGCTTTGCTATTCCATTTACTTGCATTTGTTGTTTTGGCGTGAGAGATGATCTAAGGCTGTAGTGAGCATTGGCAGTCACTGTCTAGCTCCCAGGCTCGTGGTCTATGCTCTAGTTTCCTTTCCATCAGTTTCCGAAGGGATGGGTTATCACTGCCGAACCCTTGACTGATAATCTGCTGAGTTTTCTGAATGTGTGATTTATTCTTTTGAAGTAATTTAGTTATAAGCAAGCATCCGTTTACTCTTGTATTTCTTAAGCATTGTACTACTAGCATTACTCTGACAAATGATAGCCTCGGATTGAGTCACTCTTTGTAATAACAAAACGCTCCCGGATTGACATATTAATGTGAGGTAATTAGAGGTGAAAGAGACCCTTTTTATAGCTCTACATTTTGGCGCCGTTGCCGGGGAAAGAGTGTAGCCATTTGTCTTTTTTTTCAGAGTAGTGTACGAGCCTGCTAGGGAGGAGTTGGATCCTAAAAACGGAAGGTAAGAACCTACGTGCGGAGCATGTAAAAACCCTGCTCCACTATCCGCTTTCCTAACAGATTTGTTTTTGCTTTGTTTGAATAGAAGTTGGTAGTTCATTTTTTGAGTGCATGACTAAGCAGAAAAGACCAGAAAAGAATATCAAACCCCCATCCAAGCCTGAAAAAGCTAAGGGGCCGGTGACCCTTGGCCGAACGACTTTCATAGACGAAATCTATAAGAAAACAGAATCTCAGCCATCAGTATGCCTCAAGAAAAACATTTCTAAACCACCTACTAGTTCCCTTCAGGCCACAGGATCACCATCTATAGCCTGCGCTGAGGTGCATAGTCAAACTGAAGAGCAGGACTTTCAAGAAATTGAAAATTCTACTCCAGAATTATTGCAGGAAGGGAACTCTAGCAACTTTTGTGAGGGAGAAGGAGAAACAGGGGAAACCAAGGAACCAAAATCCCCTATTGAAACAAATCAGCCATTAGATAGCCCAGATAAGGGGAGTGCTGCGAAAGTCATTGTTGAAGGAATTCAATCTCCTCAGACACCTGGTATTCCCATTATTCCAGATAAAGGAAGCGCTATTAAAAATATCCCTGTCAAAACAGTTCCCACTCAACCTAGGAATACCCTCCTAGATATCCCAGAAGGTTATTGGCATATATTCGATCCCATGGCTCAAAACCAGCCAAATGCTCAAAACCAGCCAAATACTCAAACCTCTACATTACAATATCCTATAGTGGATTCTGCAGCAAATGCACCCATGAAAGCTATCCCTCTTCATCATATCCCTACATTTCACGGACTCACATCAGAAGATCCGGATGCATTCTTATTCGAATTCGATGTGTTATGTAGGGGGTACGATTACATCACCGATCCCCAAAAATTGAAATTATTTCCCTCTACATTGAAAGGGGCTGCTTTAAGATGGTTTATGGGGCTAGGTGGCGGGGTTATCAACAATTGGGATCAAATGAAAGAATCCTTCTTAAAAAAATATCAGGATTACTATAGGTCTAGAGAATTAAAAGACGAAATATTCCAAATGACAGCTAGACCAAATGAAACATTAGAGGAGTATGTGGAACGTTTTCAGTACAATCTACAAAGATCTCCTTATGCATCACTACCTTTACCTGATAATGTGTTAAAAACTGCATTAATAAGGGGTATGAAGGAACAATGGATTGAAACATTAAACATTATGGGAAAAGGGGATATTTATCAAGAGAGTTTTGTTGACATTATTGATTTGTGTATCAGGAGTTCGAGAGGCAGCACAAGAATAAAACCGACAGAATATGATCGGTTTGCAAGAGATAACAAAGTATCAGCAGAAGGAGTAACACGTGCAGAAATTGGAAATTTATTAGAAAATTTTAAAACTGATATTATGGGGACACTAACTACACAACTTGATATTGTGCGGGCTAAACAGAAGCAGTTGGAGGCAGAACAGAATTTGGCAATCTTCTGCCCCCGATGCAGAAAAAAACATAGCCACAAGGAATGTCCACTGGATAAAGTCCAAACATGCGCCATCTGTACAAAAGATCACCTTACGGAGAGCTGCCCCTCACTTCCTGGATTGAAAGTGGTATATAAGGAAGCAGAAGAAGAACCAGAATCGGTGAATTGGATCAACCAGCGCCGCCAGTGGCAGCCGAGACAACCTGGTATGTTTCCGGACTCAACCTCTTTCTTTCAAACTCCACAGTATAATGCTCAACAATATGGTATGTGGAAAAATCAATCTCAACCCCCATTTACAAACTGGTCACCACAATCGTTTCCTTCTTCAAATCCATGGTTGAATCAAACAAACCAAACTGGTTGGCCGAATTTCCCTTACACTCCACCATATTGGCAAAATGGCCCATATCCTTCACAATGGGCTCCCTCTACTTCACAAAGTTCACCCTGGAAGACAAGCTGGCAAAGACCGATGTACCACCCAGCTGGAACTATTCCGCTCCCTCAACCTACTCTGCCAGCCTTACAACAAAATCCCCAGTCTAACCTGAGACCGCAACTCCCAGCCCAACCCGATCCCAATCCAAATAACAGACAGGTCCAATCTATTCAAATCATAGAAACACCATAAATAGGACCCGACCTGAGGGAGTGCAATGACCTTCAGTTAAGATCTGGACGTATAATTGAAACTGAGGGAGATAAAACAGTTCATATTGAAGATCAGTTACCCAGAGAACATCAGTTACAACAAGAGGATGTAAATAAGCAACAAACCCATAATCAAGCAACCACATCCTCTCCTCCACTCCCAGAACGATTAGCCATACCTCGACCCATACAATATCCTGACTTTGACATTCTGGGAGAATTACAAAATCTGTACATAAAAATTCCATTCCTCCAAGCCATTCAAGACATTCCCATATACGCAAAAACTATCAAAGAATTGTGCATAAAGAAACCAAGGAGGAATATAACAAATAATCCAAGAGTCCAAGTAGTCGGTACTTTATCTGACCTATTATCTGGGAGAGAAACACCCATTAAATATGAAGACCCAGGGAATCCAATTATAACTGTTCAAATTTATGGTCAGACCTTGTCTAATGCCTTAGTTGATCTAGGAGCTGCAATTAATATTTTAACAACCACTACTTGCCAAAAGCTCGGCATTACATCAGTAGAACCCACCTCTACTTTGTTAGAATTGGCTGACCGATCTGTGGTTAGACCAGAGGGTATTCTACAGGATGTCATGGTATCTGTTGATTCCTGGGAGTATCCAACTAATTTCCTGATAATTAATCCAAAAACCCGACTTGATGGACACCGGCTAATTTTAGGTAGACCTTGGCTTGCCACTGCTGATGCCTACATTGGCTGCCGGCAGGGAAATATGACCATAACCAGAGGACCGAATAGCAAAAATTTAGTTCTATATCCTCCAGCGCAGCCAAGTGTCACAATAATCAAAACTAATAAGCACCCTGTATCATACCTTACTGATAACATCAGATCTCCATTAACTATACAAGAGGCACTTGATTTCAAAGACCAAACAGAAGACAATGCCATTAATAATTTCATTACTCAAACTGAACCTCGCACACAGTGTCACATGATAGAAGCAGCATTTGATAATGAATTGGAGGAATATCCTCTGAAAGATACGCATGACCAAACGATACCTGTTACTTCTGTTGCAAATAGTAAAACTGTGGAAATTGCACCGGGGAAAACTTTAAACATCAATGCTAATCTCACACCTGAACAGGAAACTAAGCTCATCCAATTGTTAACAAAATATCAAGAAGCATTTGCTTGGGATTACCCTGACATGAAAGGAATTGATCCCCAGTTATGTACACACCACATTTATACGGAAAAAGACGCCAGACCTGTTCGTCAGCCACAAAGGAGACTTAACCCTCATCTAAAGGATGTGGTAAAAGCTGAACTTCAGAAAATTTTAGATGTCAACTTTATCTACCCTATTTCTGATAGTAAATGGGTCTCTCCGCTTGTGGTGGTACCAAAAAAGAACGGAAAATGGAGAATCTGTGTGGATTATAGGGAGCTAAACAAGGCAACACAGAAAGATCACTTTCCTCTCCCATTCATAGACCAAGTATTAGATACTTTAGCAGGGAAGAAGTTCTTTTCTTTCCTGGATGGCTTCAGTGGATACAATCAGATTCAGATTGCCCCTGAAGACCAGGATAAAACTACTTTTACTTGTCCCTGGGGAACATTTGCCTATCGAGTTCTACCTTTTGGCATATGTAATGCTCCTGCCACATTTCAGAGGGCTATCCTTAGCATTTTTGCAGATTTAATAAATGATGGACTTGAAGTTTACATGGATGACTTTACACCATATGGAGATGGTTGATAAAACTCTAGACAACTAGAAAAAGTCCTACCCCAGCGCATTCTTACCGGAGCTTTGGCCAAGCCCATAGTGACATTGATGACCAGAGGACTTATCCTAGGACACTGTGTTTCAGCAGCCGGGCATTCAGGTAGACCGGCCAAAATCCAAATACTTTGCTCATTCCACCGACCACTACTCAAACGGTCGCAACACTCTTGGATTTTACGGGTTACTGAGCGATTTATGAGAACGTTATGCTTTCCCTCTTTGCTCCTTTATATGCACCTAGCGGTAATGTTGATTTTGCTTTCAGACGGAACAAATGTGACCGTGCTTTGAGATCTAAAGCATCCTGACCAGGTCCTTCGAGGACCAAACTGGGACCCACCATTCCAGATATCATCTGATGCCTCAGATACAGCCATTGGTGCAGTCCTTGGGCAGGAAGAGGATAAAAAACCATATGCTATATATTACATCAGCAGAATTTGTCCCTATTTGAATTAATATACAACATTCTTACTGAAAAAGAATTCCTTGCTGTAATACATGCTGTCAATAAATTTAGACATTATATTACAGGCTATCCTGTTATCTTATATACAGACCATTCTGCTATAAAATATTTAGTAAAAAAGCCTGTCACAAATGCCAGAGTAACTCGATGGTTAATCTTATTGCAGGAATTCGACATCACAATCAAGGACCGACCTGGAAAAGAAAACCCTGTAGCCGATTTTCTTTCGAGAATACCAAAATCAAGCGATGCAGCAGCAGTTAAAGATCAATTTCCGGATGAGCACTTGTTTGCTGTTGCCGTTCACACACCCTGGTATGCTGATGTTGCCAACTACCTCGCAGTAGGTAAATTACCAAAACATTTAACTCCTAATGAGCGCAAGCAGATTATTCAGAAAAGTTCTCGATTCTCGTGGATTGGGGGCTATTTGTTTCACACAGGAGCAGACATGCATATCAGGCGATGTGTTAGAGAAGATGAAATCTTTGACATCCTAAAAGCTTGTCACGATGGACCGTGTGGGGGCCACTTCGCTGAGCGCAGAACTGGACATAAAGTATTGCAGAAAGGATGTTACTGGCCTACGATCTTCAAAGATGCGAAGAATTTTGTCCAAGCCTGTGACAGCTGCCATCGCGCAGGACGACCTGGTCAAGCTGATGAGATGCCTCTGAAACCACAGTTGGTCATTGAACCATTCGAGCGATGGGCTCTTGATTTCATTGGACCCATCAACCCCTCATCAAATCAGAAAACATATATCTTGGTGGCAACAGAATATGTCACCAAATGGGTTGAGGCAGAAGCATTGCCAAGAGCCACAGAGGACTCTGTCATACAGTTCCTATTCCATCTATTTGTACGTTATGGCCTTCCAAGGGAAATAATTACGGATGGAGGACCACAATTTGCTGGGAATAGATTAGCTGCAACACTCAACAATTATCACGTCCAGCATAAAATCACTACTCCATATCACCCACAGGCGAATGGGCAGGTAGAAAGTAGCAATAAGATAATAGAATCAATCCTAACGAAAACCATTGCGTCACATAGGCGTGAGTTGGGCTTACCAGTGCTGACTTTGCAGGCCTATAGAACCACATGGAGGAGCACCACCGGTTACTCACCTTATCAATTAGTGTTTGGAAAACAACCCATTTTTCCCATAGAATTCGAAATCCAAACATTACGGACGACACAGGAAGTTGGCCTAGATCTAAGCGAGGCACAAATCAATCGACTACAGCAGATCAATGAATTAGACGAAATTAGGCTCTCTGCACTACAAAATAGAGCATTGATTCAACAGCAGCGAGCTAAATGGCATGATGCGCTCATCAAAAACAAAGTCTTCCACGAGGGAGACTGGGCTCTGTTATACGACTCTCGGTTTCGGGACTTCCCTGGAAAACTTCAGACTCGATGGTTGGGACCATACGAAATCCAGAAGGTGCATGACAACGGAACCCTTACTCTAATTACCATTGACGGTTTTGGATATGCATTCAAAGTGAATGGCCACCGAGTCCGTCTCTATCGCAAACCACTCACTCGGGAATCCTTCTGCCAGCAGCTACGCCGAGACACTGATATGGAGATCTTAGGAGAGGAAGAGAAATATTCCTCACCTGTAATTCATTAAGGGTTCATTTCTTGTTGCAATTTGTATATAAGTTCTTGTTTTTTTGAGTGATTTTTGTACATAAGTTTGCATTTAAATATTTTCTTGTCATTTTTTGCTGTTCCTTTTCTCTCACAAAGTTCGATTTTTGCCGTTTTAAAAATAGCATCTGCGTGTTTTTTATGCTGATTTTGCTTGTTTTGCTGTTCCTTTTGCTGTTCCTTTTCTAAAGGAACAGCATTCGAGATCTCTGCTGTTCCTTTTTCAAAGGAACGGCATTATTACGTTTTATGTTGTTCCTTTTGGTTACCATTGTTCCTTTTTCTTCAAAGAAACAACGTTTTTTTATTGCTGTTGTTCCTTTTTCAAAGGAATTGCATTTTGAGTGTTTTTATAGTATTTTTATTTTTGCTGTTCCTTTTTCCCAAAGGAACGGCATTTGCATTTTTTGCTGTCCTTTTTTCTATCATCCGTCGTTGTTTCTTTTCCAAAGGGACACCACTCGCATACTTTTTCTCTCCTTGTGAAACAACTTATTCTTTTTGCTGATTTAAATTGAGGATGCTTCTTGCCCGTCTTCTTTCTAGTCTTTAAGATACAGCTATGTATTTGTGCAATGAAATATAAAATCACAACATACCGAAATCTTCAAACCATAAATCGCTATATCTATAAGGCTCTGCATTAATAAGAGGACAAATGGAAGGACATACTTATCTCTTACCTTTTGTTGACATGGTTTTACTAATTTTGCCCTGATTGGTTATCTTTATCATGCTGATTTCCTTAAATTTTTTTTTTTTTTTTGATTAGTACTTGGGAATAAGAGCAAAGAGCTTATATCTTCCTATTGAGATGATAAGACTTCTTCCACCATTCCTACTCTTAAGGAGTGTTGAACCACCCTTTGTGTATAAATAAGGAAAAGTATTCTATAAAAAGAAAAAATATGTAAACATGATATGTGAAGTGTCAAATGCAGGATAGGGGGTCTCATCGAGAGCCAGCCTACCATGATCATGAGGATGGAAGGGAAGTGGCATTCCCATTATGGCCACCACACCAGGGATATGGTCCAAAAGGTATATCAAATAACCGAACCTTGGAACAGGAGGTCTTATCACGAGCCGGCCTGCCCACGTTTCGCTCATTCCTCGTGAATGGCATTATGGTTAACTGGTCATCAAGCCAGCATAATGGTCTACATTTTGACATAACAACACTCCTAAGTATACACAAAGGATCATGGTTCCGAGGGTGCAAAAACAACTCTGCCAAGGTTATGGACACCTGTTGGCAGCAGAGTACTGTTAATGGTATTGAAGTCACCTTGGTTACACCAATGGGTAAGATACTAATACTCTTTTGTTTCTTATATCCTAGGAACTAATCATATGTTATTTCCCGATTTATACATCGCATGAACATTTATCATTACCAATCATGGCAACGGAAGTGACCATGACCACTTGAGATTTGGCAAGTACGATACATGCCCTACCTATCAGCCTCATATCATAACACAACAGCTTCTTATATAATACGCGATCAATTCTCCGCCTCGATTTCGGTAATTCGTTGTCCTTTTCAACATAGCATAATTCCATATGCTGTTCCTTTCTGACTTGATTGCAGCCCGGGTGCCGCTCCTTTATTTGCCGGCTGGGACAGCCTATCACATTGCGGGGGGGGGAGGTTAACCTCATCATTCCCTGTATTACGTGTCAACTCACCATTCGGGAAAATAGTGTATGACGGTTTTGCATGGTTTAACGGCATGGCATTTCTATTTTTACACAAAATCGCTTTCTATTGCACTGTTGCATACTCTGTGTTTTTGAAACCTTTGCGATTATCACCCTCTCTGTGTTTCAAACAGAAAACGTAGTTTCCGTTCCATTTAGAATCTACGGTGAAACCATGGGAGGAAGGGCAATTCGAAGCGAGCCTCAGCAGTTGACGATCTCTGCTGCTGCCCGGGAAATCCTGGAAAGAGCAGGATGGTTGAATTATTTCAATCGCCTACAGGAGTCTGATGAAACAGTAGCGATGGAATTTCTGCAGAACCTACAGGATGATCATTCCACAGTAAGGGGGAAGCGGATAGCGGTCACCGATGACATAATTGCAGAAGTTTCAGGACTACCAGCCACCGGACCAGTATGGACATTGAAAAAGGAACGATTACAGAAGGTCATGGAAATTTTCCAGGACGAAGGCCAGAGTTTGACAATTAAGGGGAGGTGAGTTCTGCCAGCAACCCTAGGAGAACCCTGGATGGAGTTAGCAAGAATAGTGCAGGGCTACATCACCTGCGAAGGAAGGAAAGACGTGGTAAGACCACGACATCTTAAACTTTTAGTTGTTTTAAAGCAGAAATGCTCTGTAAATTTACCTGCACTCCTGAACTCATTACTGCATGATGTTGCACAAAGCATAAAAAAGGCACAGCATGTAGAGTCAGTCGTTAGTCACCATGGGTTAATACAACTAGTTGTTAGCCATAGTCTCACCCAGCAGCAGAGCAGCTGGGAGGAGCTGCTTGTAATGATTAGGGGGGATTGACAGCGCCATCCCCAAAACGTAAACATCCTACAAGCACACCAGAACGACCGGCAAAACGCAAAGAACATGTCGCTAGTGCATCAGAACAACCAGGGATACACCAAGAATCGGCAAAACACAAGCATACCATCGATCCACCCGAGCAACCAGAGGAACCCAGAAAATCAGCTCGGTTAGCTCGGATGAGAGGAAGCATAGATAAGCCCAGACAATCAGCCCGGTTAGCTCGGATACGAGGAAGGCTGGAAAAGCTCCAGGAAAGCGCCAGCCAACCAGTGGTAATTGAAGACGAGCAACCCGAAGAAGAAGCAGCTGAGCCTTCGGAAACAGAAATAGAAGCAGAAACTGAACAGGAGGAAGAAATGGGACAGCAGGAAGATAGCCCATTACAAGACCTACTGGGAGATGATGACTTGGCCGCAGTCCTAGCCAATATGGGTAAGTATGGCCAACCTTCTAGTTCAGAGGACCCCCACGACAAACCCCAAGAAGAAAACATGCATGTTCATGATGAAGAGGAGGTAAATACTGAACAGGAACAATCTGTTCCCAGGTCACAAGAGGAAATTCTAGAGGGAGTAGGAGCAGAAACAACAGTTGCTCAGGAAGAGGAAGAACCAATCGAGGTTCCTACCCCAGAACAGCCAGAGCAGAACAGTGAGGAAGAACCCCAAGAGGAAGATTTAGAAACTAGTCATGGTCCAGACCGCAGCAGACAGTCTGTTGTTCCTTCTAATGAAACGCTGGAAATTAAGAAGTTGCGGAGGGAACGGCAGAAATTGTTGAATACGATAACCCAGCTCAGACAACAAATTAGGATTCTGAAAAATAACCAGAAGGTAAGAAAGACTGGAAGGAAGAAAAAGAGGGCCAACAATCGGCCTGCTACTCAAAACCCTACTGAGAATCCAGCTGACGTTCCAAATGATGTTGAGGAACAGGAACAGACGGATATTCGCGTTAAAACAGAAAAGGATGATACAAGGACCAGTGACAAGAACATTCAGACGGAGGCACCACCCTCAGGGGTAATAAGCGTTCTGAACTCCAAACAGCATAATAAGAAAGTTCAGGTAAAACTCCCGGCCTCTACTGACCTATGGAAAAAAGATCCGAAGACAAAAACCTTGCATAAGATGGTGAAGCAAGCCCAGCAAGAAGCCGAACAACTTAGAGAGCAAACGGTTCCCCGAGAAAAATATGAAGAGTTACAGCAGCAACTAAGGGACGTCAATCAATCCAAAAGTCAAGCCTTTGAAGGGTGGAAAAAAGAACAAGAGGAAGTTGCACAGGTAACCCGTAGACTAGATACTGTTATCAAGCAGATGAATACCTTGTGTTCTTTATACAATGATGTTTTAGCATGTAGGGCCCCTGCTAAAAACTATGCTCTGTTTTTATTAGAATGGTATTTACAATTAAAAATAAAAGCTGTTAAAGCAGGTGCCCCTATACAAATCAACACTGTCAATGACTTTATAGACTGTTGTAAACATTATGGAGTGAAAGTCCAGAGATTGTTGTGTGAACTTTATTTGCATGACCTTGTGCTAAATCAGGAGACTGAGTTAAACCATGGCCCTTTCGTTGGAGACATCCAATTTCAAGCATTCATTTCATTCGGGGTTAATCAGATTAAGTGGCTTAAAGCCTATGATACTTTCCAGAGTCAGGAAAATGGTCTAGATTTACGGGTAAGGGCTGAGCCTAGGAACCCAGTGCAGTTGTGGAAAGCTCATAGGAACCTCATAAAGACTCCGGGTGTCTATGAAACTTTAGGACCCATGCATGAGGCACTTATTCAGGAAGGGTTAGAGTATTTTCTTTCCATCCAAGACTTGGCCATTAATGCAGCCAAATTTCGGTACCGAATCTCTAATCCAAACATCCAGTTCAGGGAACCATTTAAGTATGAGAATTTTGAGTTAGCTGCCAACCGTTTGAACCTCTATGGCGAGAGCATTCTGAAAGCAGGGTCATCCTGGTTAGGATATATATTTCGCACTCCAATTATTTGGCACCCTGCACCCAGATACCAGGCCCTGTATGAGATGCCTGAGGGGCAAACAGGTCAGTTCTTTGATTATCTAATCACTCATCATGGTTGTAGGCCTCCGAATGAGACTCCTTCTCCAGCATATTCTCTCACTGCCTTGCATGTCAACTACAATGTTTTCATGAGGACATGAAACAAGGTAAGCAGGGGGGTGTGTGGAGTACTAAAAAGGTATGTTTTTGATGATTATTTCAGTGGCTTTTTAATAGAATTTGTGAACCTTTTTGTATCATGAATTTGGAAAGTAATAAGGAACTATAAAAAAACATGTGAGAATTGATATGCAAGACTTAGCCACTGATAATGGTTATTTTCTGTACAGGAAAAGGAGAAAACGAGGAATTTCCGCTCCAAAGGAAGAGACAAAGTCGAGATAACTGTTGTCCCTCTGAAGGTGAACCGAATGCAAACAAGGCTAAATAGATTACAGCAAATCGGCTCGGAAAAGAAGGAGAAGACACCAGCTCGGCGCCAAAGAAAGGAAAGGATGAAGAATGAACAGTTTGGCGAATCCCTCAGGATCTTCGATCCTGAGGGATCGCTGCTTTATTTATCTTGTTACTTGGACATCTCCGCCGTCGCCTTTATATAAAGGGATAGCACTATTAGCATTATAGATAGAGGAGGATACGTTTTTATGTAATTTTCTGTTAGGCATCAGCTCTGATTATTAAGTCTCGTTGAGAACTGGTTCATTGTATTTTTGACCGATGCATTAATAAAAGCTTGGTGATTATTTCATCTTTGCGTCTGGATTAACTTAAAGCGGTGTATCCTTGGAGGCTAAGGGCCCGGCCCCGGAGGACACTTGCTTTTGTACCATTACGACTTGACTTCTGTGTGGTTTGTTTATCAGTGTTATTTGGTAATTTGATATGCTTTATAAGTTCATATTACATGCTCTGTTAAAGATTGAATCATTAAGGTTTTTACAGACAGAATCGTGTGTTGACTCGGTATGCTTTTGATGACTATTTCAGTGGCTTTTTAATAGAATTTGTGAACCTTTTTGTATCATGAATTTGGAAAGTAATAAGGAACCATAACAAAACATGTGAGAATTGATATGCAAGACTTAGCCACTGATAATGGTTATTTTCTGTACAGGAAAAGGAGAAAACGAGGAATTTCCGTTCCAAAGGAAAGGACAAAGTCGAGATAACTGCTGTCCCTCTGAACGAGAACCGAATGCAAACAAGGCTAAATAGATTACAGCAAATCGGCTCGGAAAAGAAGGAGAAGACACCAGCTCGGCGCCAAAGAAAGGAAAGGATGAAGAATTAACAGTTTGGCGAATCCCTCAGGATCTTCGATCCTGAGGGATCGCTGCTTTATTTATCATGTTACTTGGACATCTCCGCCATCACCTTTATATAAAGGGACAACACTGTTAGCTTGATAGATAGGATACGCTTTTATGTAATTTTCTGTAAAACATCAACTTTGATTATTGAGTCTCGTTGAGAACTGGTTCAATGTATTTTTGACCGATGCATTAATAAAAGCTTGGTGATTATTTCATCTCTGCGTCTGGATTAACTTAAAGCGGTGTATCCTTGGAGGCTAAGGGCCCGGCCCCGAAGGACACTTGCTTCTGTACCATTACGACTTGACTTTTGTGTGGTTTGTTTATCATTGTTATTTGGTAATTTGATATGCTTTATAAGTTCATATTACATGCTTTGTTAAAGATTGAATCATTGAGGTTTTTTACAGATAGAATCGTGTGTTGACTCCGCATCAAGTTATTAATCCTTTCAAGAGTTAATTGCATGTTCTTACTGTTTTGTTACAGAGCTGTTATACTAAACGTTCGTGTTGTGCGCGTTTCTGATTTATCAGTACTGTTCCATAATTCATTAATAGTTATTGCTGTTCCATTAGTGTGATTTGTGTGAATTGCTTTTAGAGTGAAAGAATGTTATTTGATTGCAAAGAATGCATTTGAGTTAATAGATTAAGTTTGGTTACAACCTGCGGGACTTAGTTATTCAATTGCTGTTCCATTTTAGACTTGCTGTTCTATTTCAGAATTGTTGTTCAATCCTTTATTTGCTTTGCTATTCCAT
>JAXQQM020066005.1:0-63980 GCA_034641835.2 Pinus albicaulis | reverse complement strand
TTTCATAATTACATAGTCAACATGAAGACCGGCCTAGTTACACTTTTCAACAGAGGAGTGATTAGGTGCTCTAAATAAAGCTCAAAAATGAAATTTTTCAGAATGGTGTGGAGCTTAAATGGCTTTATAGATCTTGACGTTTTGAATCCGATGAAACTTGTTTCGCGGAAAACCGAAACCATATGCTCCCAGAAACACGTTCTCTCAGTTTTCCCAAACATGTAAATTTTGGTAAAAAAATACATGTTGCCCAATCAGCAGTCTGTATAGTTGATTGGGCATGGTTGACTGGTCAAAGGATTATTGTGTATGGTGGGTCAATATTAGCGCGCCATTTTTTGAAGTTTCATTGACTATTGGTTGGCATGATTTCATTGGTTGGGAAGGTGGCCAACCACATGCTGCCACGTGGCCCAACCAGAGGCTGCCATGTGGCAGCACAGGGCCACCAAAATTGGTTGAAGGCCAAACTGCCCCTTCACAGGATTCGAACTCTAAACCTCCTTGCAAACATCACAATGCTCTAACCATCATGCCACATGAGTTCCTTGATATAACATATGGCGCAAACATTATTTAAGGTTTTATATGGCAGAAGTTTTTCGGGAAGGGGGCTAGGACTTAGCCCCGACCCCCCATACATGTTTTACATACGACCAATATTCCAAAAACAAGGGCACAGGGTAATAGCCGCCACGCTGACCGCAGCACTAACCATCTTACAAATCGGCATGTGACATGTCACCGCTCTAACCACTACCGAACCGCTAGTTTGGAAGTCGTCGCCCTAACCACCATTAACATTAGCCTCCTACGATTATATAACCATCCATTTTTTTATTTTAAAAAAAAAATGATATTCGGCACTATATGTAATAGTTAAAAAATCGAATTTATGGCATTAATAGGCAAATTAATTATCCAACAATTTCGCCCAGAATTCCGGAAAATTGTCACCTTGTTAGCCGAAATAAAGGTGAAATTGTAGGGCCGATCCGGATTTTGGGGAAATTATGGTGTAGTTAGAAGGAAAACTATGGAGACTCATAACTTCTCTATTTTTTTACCAATTTCGGATCAGAAAGAGGCTAGATGGGATTTTTTGGGCATTTTGAAGTTGATTGAACATGTTTTGAAGCCATTTGAGCATTATAAATGTTTGTAATCACCATTCTGAGCATAATTAAAGAGGGCCAAGACATTGGAAGTTGGTCCAAGGAGACATAGCCCAGGAGGGGTGAACTCCTTCATCATCTGTTGTGTTGTGGTTATTATTATGGTGCATATTTTTGTTGTTTATATATATTTCATAGTTTATTTACATGCTTTATGTCTTTAAAAATTAACATAAAAGCTCTCAAAAACTCAATTTAAACACTTGTAATTTGCAAACCCTCAAGCACAATTTCAGTAATATATCATACAGATATAGAAAACCAACCTGGAATAGGACATTTGTTAATATACTTCAAACGATACCATCAAAGAATTTCCAAATGTGACCACAAAGTTCTAGAATAGATTCGAACCTTCTAAGAAGTAGTAGTCCCTTATGCTCATAAAATAACAACTTTGGGCCTGAAATGTCATGCCATAAAATGTTGAATTGTCTATAATATAACCTTAAGTTTGGTTTGTTGTATGCTTCTACAAGTCTAAGAATATGTCTTGCAATTAGCTCTAAACAAATAGGTGCTTAACATGATGTTTAAGCCCAAACAAATCAAAATGAATCCACAAAGTGTGCTTATAAACCCTTTGTTGTTCCTTAAGTGATCATGTATTAAAGGGGAGTGATTTTCTCCTTTGTTGATTTTCTTAGGGTTTTGATAATTTCAAAGGTAAGCTTATCAAATGATAACTATTTTTGGATCATATGTTTGGGAGTGGATAGGTCTCTTTTTATAGATTTTGGAAGGCTTTTAGGTGAACATTGGAGAGCCCTTCTAGGAGGATTCATAAATATATTAAAATTAGTTTAATAATTATCTTGTGTTCTAAATAAAAGGGTCGATGCCCTTATTGTGATAGATTTGACTTTTAGGATTATATGAGGAGAATAAGGTATCTTTTTATAGTGTTTTGGAGGGGCTAGTAAGGGGTTCATTAGGTGAGGATTTTAGGAAATTTTAAAACAAATTTTATTCTTAATAAAATTAATTTAATTCAACACTTTTTATTTACTTGTTTGTTTAACCAAGTAATTGTATACTAACCCTCTCTTGGTGTGTTTTGTAGATGACATATGGGTGCATTTGGTCCTACAAGGTTGTGAAGTTAATGATTGGTTCATTTCCTTTGGTTTTTGAAGTTATTCAACTTATACGTGGTGATATTATGGTGATAAAAAATGTCATATATTGACAACTGTAAGAGGAAGTGTCATATCACTACCCCTAAGGGATTTAGCCTAGAAAATGGGGTTACCAACTTCAATTGTGAATATCTCCCAAACCAAGAGGCCTCTCAGGGTGTACCATATTTCAACATAAACATACTTTTGAGGAGAATATAATGACATAGATATTTGACTCCAACTCAATGATTTGATCTACCAAAAACCCTCGACAAATTTGGGGTACATCCTCGGTCCAAGGAACCCAAACCATAAAACTTGGGTTTTCAACCATCCAACAATATAGTTTTTATCTTGATGTAATCCGACAATTACTGAGAAGCGTTCATTATCCATTTGACATTAATTACTATTGTTTTGGGTCAAATTCAAACCCAGTCAACTCCATGGGTTGACATCAATGACAACGCCATCCAATAGTAGTAACTCCTAGTAAGTATATTTTTTACATCTTTTTCCTTATCTCATATTTTATGCAAATGCTTGCTTAAATTATGGTGGCTAGTAACTTATGTTAAATATGGTATTTACATGATTATGAGCTATTTTAAATGAATGGCCATGTCCTTAGAGACATGACTCTTCAACGCTAATTATTATTAAATTATTCATTATTTATGATTTTTTTATTTATATTACCTATATATTTTTATTCATAAAAGGATTATAGGAATGGGAATTAGCCCCTAGTTTCACTCTTTAATGCTCCCTCTCAACTACAAAGGAATTCCACCTATCAACGTCCATCCATGGCTATGTTATCTTTTCCATCATGTGCCATCTCTGCAACTTGTCTCATCTGTGTTAAAGATTGATATCGTATTCCCATAAGAAAGGATTGAAAGAGGGTGGGTCACAATACCCTGCCACTCTTTCCAAAATGACAGAGGCAATTGCTCATGTTCAAGGATAGAACCCCTACCAGGCTTGATCCTTAGTGATCTAGTTGTTAAACATCATGCATCCTAATCATAGGGAATACAGTAGAACATGAAATGTCTGTCGGTATTACTAATTAACCCTAACCACTTTTCCCAACTCAGTTTCCAAATGGGAGGTACTTCCCAATAGTCCTAGACTACAAGGGTAGGATGTATGCTAGGGTTTCCATAGGGGAAGGTGAACTACTCACCATGTTTTCATATAGTGTACTCTTGAGAAGAATTTGAACCACTCACCCTATGCTCACATGTTGGGGTATGTACTCCACAAATGAAGGTGACCTGCTCACCCTATGTTCATATAGCTCTAAGAAGAACCCCAGGCCCCCAAAAGCTCTCAGACCTCAATGCACAACTCAATCGAGACCATTATGGGAGGGTCTTTCCATGAATCCAAGTCTCTCTTTTAAGGCTAAGAACTTTTTATTTCCCAAATATTTGTTAGGATGTCAACAACATGTTCATCTATCCTAATGTGTTGGAGCCTTGTTGCTCCTTGTTGTACCATATCTCGAATAAAATGGTACCTAATATTAATATGCTTGGATCGATCATGGAACACGGGATTCTCTAAAAGTAAAACCCCACTTTGATTATCACAATAAATTATGGTTGTATCTAGCACATGCTAAAGTATCTCACTGAAGAGCGCCCTCAACCAAATGGCTTCAAAACAAGCCATACTAGCTGCAAATATATTCATCCTCAAAGGTGCTTAGTGCAACAGAGTTTTGTTTTTGGCTCATCCATGAGATGGAAGAAAATCCTAGAAGTGTTTTTTCTATCCACCATACTGCCATCACAATATTCATCAGTATATCCATGTAATCTCACATCCTTGACTGTGTACCTCAGTCCATGGTTGATAGTACCATGAACATATCTTTGAAGATTATTTGAAACAACCCAATTTATATGATGTGGCTCAAACATAAATTGAATCAGTGTATTAACAACAAAGAATATGTCTGGTCATGTGTTCACCAAGAACATCAATGCTCCCACAAGTTTTCTATATTCAGTAGGATTTTCAAAAACCGTACCAGCAACACTTCCACATAGTTCTTGAAATTTAGCTCCATTGGTGTAGTCACAGACTTCCAGTCCACCATGCCACATATTTCTAATAGATTCACAATAAATTTTCCTTGAGAAAGGAAAATCTCACCTGGTTTTTTCCAGACCTCCAAGCCCAGGAATTAATGCATCAATCCTAGGTCATTCACCTTGAATTCATAATTCAAGTCCCTCTTACATTGATAAATGAGAGGGTCTACACTAGTCAGAAATAGATCATCAACATATAAGACCAAAATAAGTGGCATGTCCTTTTCAAATTTGAAGTATAATTTTGGATCAACATAGATACTTGTAAATCCTAGCTTCATGAGATAGATATCAATCCTCTCATACCAAGCCCTAGGGGCTTGATTCAACCCATAGAGGGATTTCTTCAACCTTCATGCATGAGTTTTTCTATCCTAATTTTCAAACCCCTGAGGTTTTCCCCAGTATAATTCTTTCTTAAGCGATACATGTAATAATTTAGACTTGACATCCATTCGATGCGGGCTCCATCCTTGATTTGCAGCAAGAGAAACTATGGATCATATAGTGGTGTATCGAGCAACAAGAGAAAATATCTCATCATAGTTGATTCTTTCCTTTTGTGAGAAGCCACGAGCCACAAAAATTTCCTTCTATTTCTCATCACTTCCATTGGCTCCATGTTTAATCTTGTAAATATGTTTCAAAGTGACTACGGGCTTGTCCTTGGATCTAGTCACCACTTCCCAGAAATTGTTCTTCATGATTGACTCATATTCGTTAGCCATAGCATATTTCCATATCTAGTGCTCCACGACTTTTTCGAAAGTGTAAGGTTCAATTTGAATGATAGTACAACCTTATTACTTTCTCAAAAATTTCCTATTAAGGAAGCATGAATTTTTTCATCTTGAAGTGTATATCGAAGCCATATTGGTCTTTTCTTTGAGATAGAGAGATCACAAGGAGGTGGATCAAGTGGATCCATTGGGCCATCAACATGGGGGATAGGTTCATCCATCAGAGGTTTTTCTTCTTGAATTTTAGATGCATCATCATCCTTCATTTTGATGGGGAGATCCCTTGCTTTTTTCTAAGGGCAGATTTTTCATCAAAGCTAATGTTTATACTTACTACTACATTTCTCTCACTAGGTACATAAATACGATATTCCTTTAAATATTCACTATATCCAAAAAATACACTTGTGTTCCCAAATTCTTCCAACTTGTTCCTTTTCTCCTTTGGTACATGAAAATAAATAGGAAAACCAAAGATTCCAAATTGTGAAAAATATTTCTTCCCGTGTCTTGAAATCCAAGCTTTGATGAAGACCCAGATTTTGAACGTACACAAAAATGTTCGCACCTTCTCCCTATAAAAAATTCAGTAGGCCTTGATCATGAATCATGGCATGGGTGGCTTCAATAATTGTACAATTATTTCTCTCAGCAACTCCATTTTGTTTTGGATTGTATGGAATGGTGAGCTCCCTCTTAATACTTTCATCTTTGAAAAAGTAATTTAATTCATTAGATTCATATATGGTTCCATTATAATTTCTCAATTTCTTGATCTTCTTGTTTGTATGATTCTCCACCAATGCTTTGAAAAAGTGAAACAATATGACTACTTCATCCTTCTTCGTCAAGAAATAAATCCAATTTTAGCGAGAGAATTCATCCATAAATATCACATAGTATAAGTATCCTCCCAATGAAGTCACAGGAAAAGGACCAGCCATTTCAGAATGGACCAATTGAAGAATATCAGTTGTTTGGCTATCACTAGAAGGAAATGGTACCTTTGCATGTTTTCTTGTTGCACATCCTTGATATACTCCTCCATGATTCATATGAAATTTGGGCATCCCTGTGACCATCTTCCTTACACTCGGTAAGGATTTTTAATGTAAATGAGTAAATATTTGGCGAAATAGCTCACACTGAATAGAGGTTTCATATGCCAAATATCCCAAAAGACCATCAACCCTAAACCCAAGAGTAAAATAATCTCTAAACTTCTTATTCCATGCACATACCTTTCCATTAGTGAAAGCTACTTTGAAGCCTTTTTCCTCCATTGTAGAAATAGATATTGAATTCTTCTTCAAATAATACACATACAAAACATCTTGAAGATGTATAGTTTGACCATAGTTCAATTGAAGAGTAATACTTCCTATTCCTTTCACAGGGTAGGTTGTATTATCTACACGAATAATATTTAGAGTAGTCTTCCTCTCAATTAAATTTGAGAGAACCTCCTTATATCCAGTGAAATTACCTAAGGCTTTGTTATCAATTAACCATTGATCCAAGGTGTCTGGAGGAGAGGCAGTAGATAAAGAAAAAATGAGATAATATTCATGTTGTTTTCAACAACATTATTTTCATCATATTTGGCATTGCTTGTCATCTTCAGTGGTTGATTATTTCCTTCTTAAGAAGTAGGATCATTCCATTTTCCTTTGTAGTTATAAATGTTATTTCTTTGATTGTTTTTGTTGGCCCCATGATGATTCTTCTTGTGACATTCTCTAATATAGTGTCAAAAGTTGTTGCAATTGAAGCATCTTTCTTTTCTTTTTCCTTTGAATCCCTTCCTAGATCCAAAACACTACCTTCTTGGATCCAAATTTCCAAAGGGAGAAGGGGTTGGCTTACAGTCTTCCATGTGAAAGTGGCATATAAGATCACAGGCATACTTGGACTTAGAAATGGTAATACCTTATTTGGATTACAAGACTTGAAGACTAAGGAAATAATGCAAGTTTCCTAAGTCTGTCATTTCAAACTTCTTTTTGTGGCTAGACTTCACATGGTTTATAAGGTTGGGATCACTAGCATTAAGGATAAGATCATCAACATAAAGAACAAGCATGAGAAATGACTTACCCACTTTCTTGGTGTATACAGTGTTGTCAGAATGACACTTATAAAATCCACTGTCTAAGAGAAAGTTTTCCATTTTGGTATACCAAGCCAGAGGAGCTTGTTTGAGACCATAGAGAGACTTCCTAAGGGGACAAACAAGGCTGGAGTCATTTTGGATAAATCAGGGGGTTTTTCTGTGTATATTTCTTCATGCAAATATCCATGTAAGAAGGCATATTTAATATCCATTTGATGGACTTCCCATTTAATGGAGGCAGCAAGGGAAAGAAAAAGGTGGATAGAATTCATTTTGGCAATAGGGGAGAAGGTTTTAGTATAGTCAATGCTTTCAACTTGTGAATCCTTTAGCAACAAGACGAGCTTTATGTCTATCCACTTTTCCATCTGGTCTGAACTTTGTTTTGTAAACCCATTTGCATCTGACAAGTTTTCCTCCCTTTGGAAGAGGAACAAGATCCCAACTATCATTTGCCAATAAGGAACGATATTCTTCATTTATAGATTCATCCCAATCTGGATGACTTGAAGCTTCCTCAAAGGTGTCTAGAACAATATTTTCTGAAACTTGAGCCAATAAGGAAGAGGCTCTTTCAAACTGAGAACGTGTACAACATTGATCTACAGGGTCACTTGCAAGAGAACCTGCTACATCCCAAGTAGAGCGAACCCATCTTCGAAGCTTTGGAACTGAAGGAATATCTTGAAAAGGTGGAGGAGGATTTTCATCCTCATTTTCATCATCCGAACTAGAAGGAATGATTTCAAAAATCGAAGAGATAGAGAGAGGTGGCACATTTGTCGAATCAAGCTCACCCCGAAAGGGAAAACCAGGGGTCCGAAAACCACGGTTTGCGGACCATAGGAAAGTTTAGGATAGATTATTATAAATAGCAGAACATTTTTTATTGTAAGGTAAGAAAAGGAAGATTTATTGATGTGAATTGTGGTTTAAGTTGTCTGTTTGGGGTTTTGGGGAAAGGACTCTTACTGGCTGTGTGCGCAGAGATCCAGAGTCCAGTTGTGTGTGGACCTTGCTGCTGTGTGCGCAGGCTGGGAAGGGGATTGTAAGAAGGAACTGATGAATTTATGAATAAGAAAGGTTGATAGAGAACTGAATCTATGTGTACTATCTTTTTCGAATCATTGGTACTTACTACATTCTGTACTTTCTGTATTTAAGCTGCGAAAAACCTGTGTAAGTGTGTTTACTGTATATGGATTTGTTATGTTCTGTTTTATGCTATATTGTCCTACTGTCCTAGGAATATATATCTATAGATCTAGTGCATGTGAATGTGAAAGAGTCCTATCGACCCTGCACAAGAAGAGGCGATCTGGGTATTTCTGGGTCGAACGCAACTCTTCTTGCCTTACCTATCATTTCTCAGGGTGCAGAAACCTAGTTCCAGCACCCACCCATACTACTTCGGGTGAGACGTTGACCTGCGAAAGCAAGTCACTGCCGAAAGGGCCAGTATTATAGGGGTTTGTTGGAAAACCTTGAACTCCGAAACTGGGTCAGGACCCCTCGAGCCAACAATCAGGAAAATTATATTCTATGGGAATATCATTATTATCATTTTGGATTCTAGATAAGAAATCAATAGCTGTGTTTTTTTTTTCGAGTCTGTCCAATATATTAATATTGAATTATTGTAATAACAATAACCATCTTATAATTATACCATTAGTAATTGACTTATTCATTAAATATCTAATTGCATAATGATGTGTGAATGAAGGTTTCATAACCAGTGATACAATGTCTAAATTTATTGATGGCTTGTACAACAGCTAAAAACTTCTTTTCTATTACAATGTAATTCAATTCTGCAGGAGTCAAATTTTTTATTGTATAGTAAATGGCATAAGGAGTCAAATATTTTTGTCCTAGTACAACTCCTAAATTAGTGTTTGAGGCATTAGTTGAGATGTGAAAAGGTAATTTCCAATTTGGTCCTCTTAAGATGGGTGCTTGGGAAATATTTTCTATCAATGTTTCAAAAGATTTCTAGCAGTCATAATTCCAGATGAATTCACAATATTTTGTGGGCAATTTGAAAATTTTTCTATAAATATTTTGTAGTAACCAGTAAAACCAAGAAAAATTTAAACATCCCTTTGACAAGTAGGAATTGATAATTTGGAAATGACTTCTACCTTAGATGCATCCACTTTAATTCCATCTCCTAAAATATGGTGGCCTAGGAAAATTCCCTCAGTAAACATCATAAAACATTTTTAATGGCTTAATGAGAGACTTTCTTCTTTACTTTTAATGAGAAAATTCTCCAAATTTTTAAGATCTTCTTCAAAATAATTTCCATAGACAGTAAAATCATCCATGTAAACTTCTACAAAATCATGAATTAGATCAGAAAAAATGCCTAGAACTGCCCTTTGGAATGCTGTTGGTGCATTACATAACCCAAAAGGAAGTACTCGGTAAGCATAGGTTCCCCATGGATAGGTAAAGGTTTTTTTATCTTGATCTTCTGAAGATAATTGGATCTTGTTATATCCACTAAAACCATCCAAGAATGAAAAGTACTTTTTCCTTGCCAATGTGTCAAGAACCCGATCTATAAAAGAAAGTGGTTGGGCAGGCAGTTGATTTGGCTTTTGTGGAAATGGTATTGAAATTTTTGGATTTGGATTTTGAGGTTGAGAGAGTTGAACATGCTGAGGAAAATATTGTGGTGGAAAAATGGGTAAGGTTGTTGAAATTTAGGATATTGAGGATACTTACCATAAGGATTTTTCCATCCTTATGCCCATGGTTGAGGCCAAGGCTTCCAAGGCATGGGTGCAGTGCAATTCCCTTATGGTGGTTGTGCACATGTTTGAGAATTGAAACCTTGAATCATATTTTTTTGTGGATTTTTCCATGGTCTCTTAGCATTAAAACAAAGAGCATCTACTTGATTTGGTATTACTTCCTCTTGATAAACAGCTTTAAGACCTAGAATTGAAGGACATTCTTTTGTATCATGATTTTTTGCACTTATAACACATGTTTCTACACTTTTTAGGTCAAGAGGGAATTCTCTCAAGGCATGATTCTTTCTACTTTTTGGACAAAATATAGATAATGTAGTTTTTTGGCTTTTTTCTTGTTTTGTATTTTAAGGGTATATATTTGTTCACTAAGACTCTAAAATATTTGTTTTGAATTTTTCAAGAAAGTCGCATATTTCTAATCTAGTTATTGTTCCAGCTGCATATTTATTAATCCTATACATAGCAGGATCTCTTGGATTTTTTTTCCAGTTATGGCCTTTCCTCTTGAAATGTGTACAAAGTACACAAATGTCTCTAAATGATAATTGTGAAACATCTCATTTACCCATTAAGTAGAGAAGATATGTCCACTCATCTCTAATGGATTTTAGCAAAATATCTTTCAAATTTTCATCATTTAGATTATGCATTTTATCCCTTTTAAGATTGTAAGAAAATATTTCAACCAAATCCTCAATATTTTCATCCTCTTTTTGCATCATTTTAAAAACTTCATATTTAAGGTTGTGAGGCATACAATAATATTTTTATTTTTCTAAGAACCCACCTTTCATTTCCTCCCATGTTCTTATGGTATGTGTTTCTAGTCCCGTAAACCATTTTAATGTTGCACCTTTAAGGGTGGCTAGAAACAATTTCAACTTTTGAGTATCAAGAAAGTAATCATAGGATCTACACAAAAATTCAAACTCAAAGAGAATTTTTTTAGGATCCTCATTCCTTAATCCATGGAAATTAGGGACGATAGAGGGTGAGATATTTTTCATTGTGGTTGTGGTATATTCATCAAAGATGGGAAACCCAAAAGGTTCTGGATCTCCTCTACCATCTCTTATGCCTCTTCCTCCACCTTTTCCACCTCTTCTAGCTCCTATCCTAATATGTTCACCATTCACATTTCGTACTTCACCTTCCCCTTCTCCTGCCATTGTACTAGATTCCTCGGAGCTAATATAAGGTTCCAAAATTGGATTTTCTAGTTCCTCCTCTGGTTCTTCTATCAATGGAATGTTAAAATAGGTTTCTTATTCTTCTTCTTCACTAGGTATTTCTAGTTCTTGTCCTATAATTTGTTCTCCAGTTGAATATAGAAATATTACTACTTCGGTTGGGGATGTAGGATTTTCTTCGTCTACTACGGCTTGAGTAGAGGAAGTTGGTGAATCTCTAGGTTGGATTTCAGATCTAACTACCTCGGGAAGTCTATGTCTTCATGCAATTAATGGAATAGGAGTTTCGGTGGATGTTGTGGCACTATGAGGTCTTGGTGGTGTGAAATATAAAATTAAATTTGAAAGATAATATAATGTGATCCTCTCATGATTTTCTATCAATGCAACAAATCATGACGCTAAAAATCTGCATCTCGCTCACCTGGTTCACCTCCTACGGTAGTTGTCTCTTCCTTTGACTGAGCTACTAGGGTATCTTTTTTATTGATCCAGGCTATGAAGGTATGAACAAATCGTTGTACTAGCTAATTTCTACCTACCCATATGCCTAGTTCTTTGGCTGGAGCTTTGGAACCTATCAAACCTTGAACTCAGCTACAGAATCATACATTAGCTATGGAATCACTATAATTCGATAGCTAATGTAGATATTAAGCTAAAAAATAAAGAAAATTGTCATTTATGAGATATAATATGATTAAGTACCTGATATTCCATAAGCCTTATGAAATGGTTCCCAAATTAAAGTTATGAAGGTCAAAAATAGGAGAATGGAATGAAAAAGGGTTGTCAAAAAGAAGAAATTTTGGGGTTCAACAATGTTCCATTAAGGTCAAATTAAGAGTCATCTTCCAGGCATGATAGTATGATTTTTCATTGAGCTTATCCTTTTTCTTGAAATAAGAGTGAGTAGCCATGGAGACTTGTTTCAAATTAGATTTTTCAACAACAACAATTATTCAATAGTGATTTTTTCTCTTGTTCCTTGGGCTTGTCTTCTCCTGGGCTCTGATACCATGTTAAATTTTATGGAATGTTATATGCTTGTAACAATTAATTAAATGTCTTATTATCCCAATAAAAAATTTACTTCCAATAGAAATCATAGTAAAACTTCAGTAGCATTCACTTTAGATCATCATTGATAGTAATTGTATATAGAACATCAACAATAAGTACAAGAATATATAAGATGATAAGTGCATCGTGTAAAATGAAAATTTTGAAGTGAATTTTGTACTCAAGATACCTAAGAGACATGTCTCTTTGTAAATTAAATTCTAGTAAGTTTTCACTTTTACATTTTTACCCATATTTGTTAAAGTGTTGAAGAACACGTAACAATGGTATATTTATTTATATCTTTTTCCTCATCCCATATTTTACGCAAATACTCTCTTAAATTATGGTGGGTAGTAACTTATGGTAAATATATTATTTACGTGAGTATGAGTTATTTTCAGTGAATTGTCATGTTCTTAGAGAAATGAATCTTCAACACTAATTATTTATATATATATATATATATATATATATATATATATATATATATATATATATATATATATATATATATATATATATATATATATAAAGCTTCTAGGAAGGGGAATTAGCCCCTAGTTTCACTCTTTAACATGATCAGGTACAAGTTGGATAAATTTCATGGGTAGAAGAGAAAAAGGATGAAGACATGTTCTATCTTCCTTCACTTTTTCAAATTCCTCTATGTATAGATGATACACCCACATCCTTAGATGATCAAGAATCTTGTGATCTTGGTGATCATTCAAGTGAAATTAGATCCCTTGATAAAAATGAAGGCTTATGACTCTCATTCATCGTGATAACAATGACTCCATTGACTTGCATGGTGATGAGTGCCCAAATTCATCCATAGATTTCTTGATTTCTCAAACAAAATTGGATATGCAGGATTTGTTGTGATTACCCCTCATGAATGTACATGTCATTTGTAAAACCTCTCAAATCGACACATCTTTATCTTTGAATGATAGAGGATATCATGTGTTAACTAATATATCTCATCGACATACTAGCAACTTTCATATTATTAATTATTTTTTCATTGGTCTATATGATGATATTTTTTGGATTAAATCTATTGGTTGCATCAAACCTGCGAATTTTTATGATTTCCTATCTCACAATTTGGATAATTTTCAAATTGAGGCACTTCAGTTTTTTGTGATGGTTATGTCAAGGCCTCACGACCTTGAAAAATTTCCTAAAAAATATTGGGTTATCTCTTTCTCATGAGATCCTCCTCATACAGCCAATTCACAGATTAATTTTTTATCTCTACAAGAATTTAAATCTTTTCAAATTGGTTGTTTTCAGTATTAGGATCCAATCATCGACTGGTTGGAATAATTGTACCTTGCGGGCTCTGTTGTTAATCATAAGTTCCAATATTATATTGAGTTTAATGAACATATGGATGAACATGAATTTGTAAGTTCCTTTCATCAAGGTAGATCTAACGGTTGGATAGAGCAATTATTTATAGAAAATTGTTCTGCTTGCAGAGGATACCTTCAATTTCTTGTGCAATTTCACATGATCCTGACCGTCTAATTTTAGATAGATTATGATTTAGGTTTTTTTTTGTTTTTATTCTTATTTATGTTATACTTACTTTTTCATTGCATTACAACACGTTTCATGTATTCCTATTTTCATTTTAGTTTTGTTCTCTACTTTCCCTTTACTGGTTTTACATGTTATTTTGCTTTCTTTTTTTATGTCTTTTATGTCATTCCATGTTTTCTTTTGTGTCTTTTTTCATGTTTTTTTTAATAAAACCATGTGTGAAAGTTGTCTCATTTGGCTCTGATGTAATGCGGAAATCTCTAAAAGGGCACTATGAATACTAGTAATGCTTAGTTAACTTTGGTCCCCTTCTTCTCTTGAGATTATATCTTAAAGAGTCTATGATGCTTAGACAAAAAATACATTTCATTCCTAATGAAAACCTTAGAAGATCTAAAATGCTTGCATCTGTAATGGGATTTTCATTCCTTGAATCAACCTTTTATATTGATCGATTTGAACATGTCAACCTAGTTGAGTATAAAAGGGAAAAGAGAAAACTTAAGTGAGCAAGCTAATTTCACAGGTACATATAATATTCTTTGTAAAACAAGGAACAACCTCTCTTGCTCATAGAATAAGTCGGGGTCCCTCTTCCTCCTTTGGAGAAATAAATGTCAATAAAATTTCAATGTGCATAAATTAATAAAATAAATAAAGAGTGAAAGAAGAGAAAGGTTTCCTGCACAGAAAGGTGAAGCAAGCAACTTCACCAATGTATTGAACAAGCTAACTAGAAGCGAAGAAATTCTTGTGATTCCTTTAAGTGAATTTGCTTGGGTACTGGACAAGTATGTTGGTAGTGGAGCAACACCAAAGATGATACTAAAACTCTAAATAACTTAAACTCATGGAACTCATATACTCCTACTCCTTAATCAAAACAACTGTAGTTTGACTAGTATTGTGAAGTTTGTTGAGCCGACAAGAGGAATAGAACTGAATACATATTTAACTAGGCTAAGTAAGGAAGCTAGGGTGATCAATAGGATGAGACAATACTTCTAGAAGGATATACCTCATACTTAATGTTAGACCTAAACAAAGAAGCGTGGGTTCTTCTAGTGTGTTTCCAAGTGTTATCGTTGCTACAACACCCTCCAAAATTTTGCATATATTCAAATTTTGGAGTCTCCTTATGACCATGTCATGCTTTGTTTCAATCCATTAATGTCATGCTTAATCATGTCATTTAAGTGTTCAAATATTCCTTTAGGAATCTTAAGTGTCAATCTACTTTCCTTCACATGCCCAGCTCTTGATGGCTTCACAAGCACACTTTTTCCAAGTAGGCAAGATAGCACATCTCTTGTTGAGAGACAGTGATTATGTAGTCCCTTGATACAATGGCAACATAATCCATCCCGATAGTGATTTTCCAATTGCTAATGACAATGAATGTGCAATCATTTCTCATAGAAATTGTGCAATCCTTGTTCATAGTCATTACACAATACTTGTTGATAGTCACTGTGCAATCCTTGCTCATAGTCACCGCACAATCCATCCCCTCAGTGATTGCACAGTTCTCACTCCCAGTGACAGTGTAAGGGAATCCTATGCAGATAGTGATTGTGCACACTTTGTTTACAGTAAGATTTTACTTCTTTAATTCAGTATTGTCACACCTCTTAGTGGAAGTCAATTCAATTGACTCCTAGTTTACTGATATGCAACAAATGCACTCAGAAATATTAACCCTAATTGCATATCTTCTCTCCCTATATGAAGATTTAAGTCCAAATCTCATCTCACATTCATCTTTCGCTTTTGATCTCTCTGAACTTTTGGATTATAAGGAGCATTCTCTCATTCGTGGTTGCAAATGCCCCATATTATGGGTGAGATTCTTAGTTGTCGCTTTTGGTTTTGCAAGTGTTGCTTTTGCTTTATTTTGTTCTTACACGTGTCATTTCTTCTTTCTCTAACTTTTGCAAGTGTGTCTTTTGCTTACTTCCACTCTTACATGTGGTGCTTTTGTTTTCTTTATTTTTGCATGTCTCACTTTCACTCTTGCATGTGTCACTTTTGCTTATTTTTGCATATCCTAAGATCACTATAGCACACCTTCTAGTGGCACCTCCAATTCACTCTATTATACTAGTAGATTACTATTTATTTGTAGTATTCCCAATTGGAAATATCAGCAAATACGAAATAAATTTACAAGGAATAACAAAAATAAATGAAGGACATGGTCACAAATTAAAACATAAGAGATAACAACTAAATATTTTGAGCCATTTTATTGGTAAATTAGGAACAAATACACAAAATGAGTTGAAATGATAGAACCTGGGCTTGCCATGCAAGTTGAGAAAAACCCATAAAATATAGCTCGAAACCAAGTGTGGAAGTGTCCCTAGAGTTAACTACGCACTACCCAGAAATATTTTTTTGTTGGTTGTTGGACAAAACGTTGATCTCAAGGATGAATACTCCTCGGAATGCTCTATTATTTTAAATAAAGAATCCTCTCAAAAAACCCACAAAAACTCAAAAATGATTTTGGATGAATCCAGATGGTGAGGAAGCCCTCCAAAAGGCATGTTAGTGGCTTTCTAGCTGGTTATATTCCCTACTATATTTATGCATTGTATACTACTCAAAAAATTCTAAAATTTTAACCATGGCCTCTCCTCAAAATACCCACAAAATACCATAAATACTTTGGTCTAATTCCAAATGACCTGGAGGCATCCAAGAAGTGTGAGTTGCCTCTCTTCCCAACTATACAAACTGCTGGAATATATGTTTTCAAACCTCCAAATGCTCTCTCGAAAAATGCCTACTAATTTCCTTACAAAATTCTCCTCTGGAAACCCACTTTATCCAACCCGTAGTTTCCAGGAACCCCTCTGCACTACCAAATTAAGAGAATTTCGTCCCACATATTTTTTCTCTATATCCCTAAAATATCACTACAAAATTTCTAGCTCCATCTAGGAAAATCCTCCTATAAATGACTCAGACTCCAACTCATTGTATGTTGGACCACAATGAGTAAATCGAACTGCCTCGTGCCAAAGAAACAATATTGCTATAAATATATGTTGCAATGAATCTCTGAGGAAGCCTTGAAATGGACTCTGAAATTCCTCACTAGGGAGACACTCAAAGTTCTTTGAAATGAGGGTGGAATTCTACTTGGAATTCTCGGTGTTAAACTACACTTTGTCCCTTGTGCTAAACAACTCTAAGAGAAGATGAAATTAGAATTTTAATGGTCAAATGATTCGCAACTAATGAGTCTCTCCTCCTTTTATAATTTCTCTCCATTCTTCTAGACTCCTTATTAATATTATTTTACAGGTGGAGGAAATTTTCCACTTAATATCTTTTTACCACCATTTATAATAAAATAATGCTTTAACACACTTTTCAAATAAAAATAATATTTTCCCCCTTTTAATCAAAATTGGGCAAAGCCCCTTAGACATTTTTTTGCACTCACAAAAATTGGGAATATTACAGTCCTCCCTACCAAAAATTGCTTGTCCTCAAGCAATATCACCATAAGTTGAGACTCCTAAGCTGGCCTAGTTGATGACGGGGTCCAAAATGTGCCAATGTACCACTCCTCATTGTTGTGCCACCATCACATGAGAAAATCCTATGACACTAGGGTCCCAAGTCATCCTGATCCATGTGAAGCCCTCTTTGCTCCACTTGCTACCCAATAAGATATAGTCGCCAGGAGTAATCTACAAATCACCAGTAAGTATAGCACTCTCATCATGTGGAATTCTGGTCACCTCCTTGAGATTTTCCGTTGTTGAAAACCCAATATCATGCACTAGGGTAGAATCTTGAAGATGAAATCCAACCCCCATGGAGATGAACCCTCACCCACATGAACTCTTCATGATCTCCTCTTGTTGATCATCCTGCCATACTAGTTAATTTCCTCATGCTACCTGCAGATCACTAGAGATCGAAATTCTCTCAATAAATCTAAGACCCAATGGAAGGTCTTCCTGATTGCCTCCTGCTGAAAATAGCTCATCCGTAAGGGTAGTTGAAATTTTAAGCCCTGAAATTTCGAGGTCCCATGCTAGTCTCAAAATAATTTCACCATGACAACATTACACCATTCTGATTATAATTGATTTCCCATAATGCGCATATTATATCCTCCTCTCCCAGAACCTAATGGTGAAATACTAGTAAAGGTCAAATACAAATTGTCTTGCCATCTCCACGATGTCAAATCCTACCCATCCAAAGCTAAATCTAAACCTGCACAGCAACATGAAAATCATGTCTCTCGATACGATGAAGGCCTCTATGAACCCCCATGTGTCAACTCAAGAGTGAACTAGATCACTCTTTGTCATGACCCCACCCATCACAAGATAGAGTGACCTACCAACCAACTGAATCCTTGGATCCCATAGTCATATATGTTGCAACATTGCTCTGACAATAGTTGGAATCTATTTGTGCCTCATCTCTAGTCCCTTCATGCACTCAATATATAAGCTCCGTATATCATGAACTAATTTGATGCATGCTAGTATGTTTTGGGACTACCACTGCGTAGTACTAATGGCCGCTAGAAACTACATGTTACAAATAGCTACCCCCTGAATGTAGCCAATAAATGGGTATATGATACTTTCAATTGACTCAGTGTAAGCGGATTTTTCCTAATCCTACCAAACATCACCATGAATTCTTCCATCCACACTCTATAATGTGCCAATATAGTGTCTAGAGCCCAAACACTCACTAGAAAATTGCCTCAATTGCACATGGTATCTTACACTCATGCAGGGTGTCAACATGCCCTACGGGAAGAGTGGCACATATCTCCCCCATGACAAACTCCCCAAATGTAGGCTCAGTGATGAACAGTATTCCATCCCTGTAGAATATCACCTCATCCCCTAGCCAATGGTTTCCAACTTGTGCACCGACCATGATCCTTTGCTGGAGAATCTATATTTTTCCCCTGAGGGACTGACTCACATAGCTATGTCTCAGGAAAAACCCTCAAGTCCTTTTACCCACAATGTGGGTCTATATCGGACACAAAAATTCTCCCCTCAATTGCACATGGTTCTAAAGAGTGGAAGATGTGTGGGTTCCAATGTGTATGATCAAGAACCAATGTGGATGCTCCCGACCCGTCCCATGACTGATCCACTCTCTCTACTTAGGTATGTTCACCTCAATGGCATGACTAACATCCACATCAAGGAATATCCTGATGGAATTTTTGTCATTGATGGAAAAGGAGAATCATCAAGCATGTATGGTTGTGATCAACGCAAAGAAGCAGCAAGAGAGAAGCAAAAACAAGAGCAAATTGGGTTGAGAAACACCAAAGTGATGATATTTTGGGGTAGCATAGGATGTGATCTAGCTCTGAAAATTTGTGGAGGGGCTGGAACACATGAGATATCCAAGACCCAAAAATCATTTGGATAAATTCCATCTGGTGTAAAATTTATTCAAATCATTAATTTTTTTAATGAGGACCCTAAGTCTAACTTAGAGAAATTAAAAAATTAAAGTGAATTAATTTACACATGTGATGAGAACATTCTAAGTGACGTGGATAAAGCTACTTCTAATCTTCACTGTTGATTAGAGATTATATCACGATTGTTGATGTTTCAATGATAAAAGTATAAAGGAAGGATTTGGGGTCAGTTAGAGGATACACACGGAATCTAAGAGATCAAATTCTTCTGACGGAGCAGTGCTCAAATGAAGATCAAATCTGAGTGATTCATAGATGAAGTGAGGGGCAGATGGAGTGATTGGTCAGGAGGGCCAAGAGTAAAACATAAAACAAGGGCATCAGAGATGTAGTGGAGGCAGCGCAACCATCAGAGGGTGTGACGCACTCCCTTAGGAGGGTGACGCAGGCTCACATAGGGCTCACGCAGGGGCAGCACAATTTCTCCAAGGAAAGTTTGAAATTTTGCCGGAGACTGGCTTTTTGAAGTGGGGAAGGCTAACACCATACTCCAGAGAATCAAATCCACGCAGATCTAGGGTGAAACATTCCCTTAACAAAGGCTACTCAGACTGACGTAGTAGCTGAACAGAGGTTGCACAGAGCCAGCTGGGGCTTCACCGGGTGCTCATCCGGATCAGCTGGGACTTGGAGAGTGAGGTATATCTCACATTCTTCTCTGTAGCTAAGGATTTCTCTGTTGGGTGAGCCTAGTTATGGTGCCCTAGATGTACTCAGAAATTGTCGCATAATAATAATAAACCCTCATATCCGTTGCACCAGTTTTCCCGCATTGGGTTTTTCCGAGGACATTTGTCCGAAAAATCAGTGTGTCATTTGTCATATGTGTGTGATGTTCAATAAATGATTTTTATTTGTGTATACTTCTATTTTTGTTTACTTCGAAGTTTTTCTAAATATTCAGCTAAATAACTTGTGTAAATAAATCAATTATAAGTAAATCAATAGTTAGCAGTAAGATTTATGTGCTCAGAAATTTTCACATTGTATCAGAGCATTGCAGATAAAGTTGAACCATCAGCAAAGCGGCTGAAGATATTTTTTGTAGGAAGGGTAGGTAAATTAGGATTGATCCGGAAGAAGGTTGCACAGCACCAAAGGGACAGCAGACCCTACAAGGGTGACGTAGAGTCAATTGTTTCACACAGAGGCTAACGCAGCTCCAAAGAGGTGACGCAGAGCCAGTATGCTCACGCAAAGGCTGACGCAACACCAGGAGAGGGAAAATGAGCCAGTCTTCTCATGTATAGGTTGACGCAAGACCAGGAGGGTGACAAAGTCTGAGTTGGAGAGTTTTTGTGCATTTTTCCAAGGCTAGAAGTGCAGTTTTTGATCTTCAGAAGTTGCTGGAGTGGCATAGGTTCTGTCAGTGCAGAACGGTGCCTAGAAAAGGTGACAAAGTGGGAGGAGAACAGTCTCTCAGAATATTTGTGCCAAAGAAATCTGAGATTTGATTAGGAGGGTGATCGTAGAGGACTGATTCAGGAGATTTTGAGGAGGATTTCCGGGAGGGAAATCAATTGTCAGATGGAGAAGCTACTCTCGAGGGTTTTTATCACCAAGAAACAAAGATCTGATCTTCTATTGAGTGTAGCAACAGTAGAAAGGGGAAGAGTACCTCCTTCGACAAATTTTAAGCTAGATTTCCCAGTACGGATTGAGTGATTAGGATAGGTTGGAGAATGTGTTCGACTTTGTGATATGGAAGGCCAGAATCATGACAGTCCTGGAGGAGTATGGAATCAGATACCACGCAGAAAATGTCTTAGTTGTGTCGACCGATGTGGACACTCTTAATAATTTTAACAAGAATCAGGCATGGACAAAGCACTTGATCATGGATGGGGTGAAGGATCACGTGGTCCCAAACATTTCCCAGAAGAGGACGACACATGAGATGTGGACATCCTTGACCACGATGTATCAAGGTAGCTCCATCCAACATAATATGCTTCTAGAGAACCAGATGAGGATGTTCCAAATGCATAAGGGAGAAGAGATCGATCCATTCCTCTCTAGATTGCAAACGATCCGATATCAGCTGATTTCCATGGGGGAAACTCCGTATGAAGGGAACTTATTTAGGACTACCCTAAATGTAGCCACTGATGAATGGGAGACCTTTGTCCAAAGAATTTTGGGCATAGCACAACTCCCTAATTGGGGTGACATGTGGGATATCCTTCGGCAGGAGGAGATTTGGCGGATGACCAAGACCGAATGCGGCAATGGAATTAGCCCAAGGGAAGAAGAAGGACCTATCTAAGGTCTGGTGCTTTATATGTGGCGAACTTGGACACTTTTCCAACACTTGTCCTCAGAGTAAGGACAAGAAATCTTCTAATTCCAAGGAAACAACAGCTAAAGGGGACAGTGGTAGTGAGGATGATGTGGCCATGAGTTCTCATGTGCCTAGAGAGAAGAGGTGGGGCATTATTGATATGTAAAGCAACTACAAATGGGAGGCAAGATCCTTGAGGTGCCCAGACTCTTAGATCACATATGAGCTACAGGAGCCTTAAGACAGTAGCAGGATGACTAGAGAAGTGGGTGCAAAAGGTCACGGTGAAGCAGAGGCAGAGATGGGACATTGTAGATTGGATCAGCGCAGAGGCTGATGGGACTTCAGCAATGCAGAGGGGCAATGCTTACACAGTGTAGAGCAGTAGCAGCGCAGTGGCTCTAGAGAGATAGTGCAGTGCAACATCCGAGGGAGATTCAGTGATGAGATGCATCCTGACTGACTTATCTGTCAGTGATTGGGTGGCAGTTCTTCAGTTGCTTACTTCTCAGAAACTAAGTTGCAGTGAAGCATTTGGCAGCATGATGCATCAATTTGAGAGGGAGTTGCAGTACAGATGTAGCAGTGTCAGTGATCGTGACATGGGTAGCAGTACAGAGAGCAGTAGCACAGTGGATGAAGGGTAGCAGACCAAGGATTAGCGCAGAGACCGATGCTAGAGATCAGGGCAATGCTTCAGTGTGGAAGTGTTTCTAGAGCACACTCCTCGCTAAGAGGGAACGCTGATATTTTGGGGTAGCATCGGATCTTCTCTAGCTCTGAAACTTTGTGGAAGGGTTGGAACACATGAGATCTCCAAGACCCAGAAATCATTTGGAGAAATTCCATCTGGTGTAAAAGTTATTCAAATAATTAAATTTTTTAATGAGGACCCTAAGTCTAACTTAGGGAAATTAAAAAATTAAAGTGAATTAATTTACACATGTGATGAGAGAATTCTAAGTGACGTGGATCAATCTACTTCTAATCTTAGCTATTGATTAGAGATTATATCATGGTCGTTCATGTGTCAACAAAAAAAGTATAAAGAAAGGACCTGGGGTCAACTGGAGGATACACACAGAATCTAAGAGATTGAATTCTTCTGACAGAGCAGTGCTCGGACGAAGATCAAATCTGAGTGATTCAAAGATGAAGTGAGGGGTAGATGCAGTGATTGGTCAGGAGGGCCAAGATTACAACGTAGAGCAAGGGCATCAGATACGCAGTGGAGGAAGTGCATCCATCATAGGGTGTGATGCATTCCCTCAGGAGGGTGACACAGGCCCACGCAGGGGCAGCACAGTGTCTCCAAGGAAAATTTGAAATTCTGCCGGAGACTAAGGTTTCTGAAGCCGGGAAGGCTGAAACCATACTCCAATTTATCAGATCCACGCAAAGACTTCGGTTACTCAATGGGAAGAACAATTGGCTTCTTGACTTCTCAACGCTTATTTAGCTTGGTATGTCCAACTTCACATATCAAAAAATAGAAGGCAGAACATGGGAAAGAAGAATAGAATCAAAGAGATATATATTCCAAGTAAAATTTAATGTGTCTTTGTTATATGCAAATAAGCCTTGCGCAGTTCAGGACATTGTTGATGCAGCACCTCAGATATTTTATTTCTCTACGTGGCATATGATTTAAGAAACCAAGGGATTGTACTTTATTTATTTACATCAACAAAGTATTTGTTCGAAAATTGAGCACCATTGTGGGCAATTTTTTTAACCCCTTTTCCATTGATGTCAAAGGGGGAGTAAGCAGAGCTAGGAGCAGCAAGGAGAAATATTTATGAGGACAAAAGAGGGAGGATCAATTTTTTTCCATCAATGCCAAAGGGGGAGATTAATGGCATTGTTGTTATTGATGGCAAAGGAGAAACAACAAGCATGTATGGTTGTGATCAAGGAAAAGAAGCAACAAGAAAGCAGCAAAGCAAGAGCATTTTGGGAAGAGAAACAACAAACTTAGCAACAACAACATAACAGAGACATGGCATGTTGGTTTTGTTATGCTTTTTATGCTTGGGTATTTGATGAGATGGTAATGTTTGCTTATGTTTGATGATTTGGTTGTTGTATGCATACGATGAGTGAGATGTTGTGATGGAATTCAAAGGCAAGGTTGTTGAGTCAATGGCATGAAGATATTGTGATGCAAGTCCAAGGAAAATGAAAAGATGGTGCAGAGATTATTGTGAAGCATTAATGGAAAATGTTTGTATTGATCATGAGGAATGAATACTCAATTATATATTCATATTTTATTTATATAATGTTTCTTTTGGCATTATGTTGATGTTGGTGTACCTAATCATTATAGATGGCTGAAATAATATGTGGCGGAGCACATATTATGTTCTAATATTCCAAACATGAAGAGCTTAGAAACGAATGAGCGAAAGGAAAAGAGTCAAACATGTTCACTCCATATTCTTATGTGGAATAAAAATAGCCAGCAACATATATTTATAAAAGATGTGATTTTGAAGGGAAGATGTGTTAGAGAGTTGGAGAATGTGTGAGAGTTGAATGAGGTGTTATGCATTAGTTACCTGGCACATATGAAACTTATGTGAAGCAGATTTGGAAGGAAGAAGAGGCAGAAATAAAAATGGAGATATGAAAAATTTATGACCAGGTAAACCAGCACATTGTTGTTTTTTATATGCATCATGGGATTATAGTCTCCTTTCAAGTAGTGTGTTGATAAATATCAGGTTGGAGCTTGTTGAGGTAGGATCCTCTTGTGGGTTGTAGCCTACATAAACATATGGGAGTTGGAGCTTCCTTGCATATTGCAACTTGGAGCTTCTTTACATATTGTAACTTGCAGAAAACTGAGGTAGCACCCTCATGTACGTTAGAGCCTAAAGAAAATAAAATGTAATAAGGGAGTAGGATCTTGCCTTTGCATCACAACAACAAAAAAGTTGTGTTTTTCTCCCTTTATGGATTTCCACTTATATATGGTGGAAATATGTGCTAATATTATGTGTTGATGTGATGTTTTGGCTTGCTTATTACTTGTTTTTCACATATTAAATATGTTGGTCATTATTTGTTAAGCTACTCATTTAATTTTTCAGCTAATAAGGTTTAAAGAAAATAAATTAATGTCCATGAAAGTACTAAATTGATTCACACCCCACTCTCATTTTAGTCAAGTTTTATCATCTGCATGCTAGTATCACTACATCTAACTATGTATCCTTGTGCCCCCTGGCATATAGTTGGACCCAGTTGTACTTTTTTGTGCATCGCCAGGCCTTGCTACATGTTGTCGCATCATCCCGGATCAGTTTGTATCCCTCTTGTATCGATGTGTCTGCCACCCTATGAAGAAATGAACTACGATGTGAACCACACCTCCTACACCACAGTGCATCCATGCACACAACTGCACACCTTTTTGCCCCTCTGCATACTAGTGCACATTTTTGCATACCCCTATGCACACATGGATATTATGGTCTAAAACTGAGTCCATAGGAATCATCTTGCTTCCTATTAGGATTTCCATCTCCACTACCACACCTCCATAACCTTGGATGAGTGTACCTCCCCTCCTGATCCTCTCGGAGAGATCTAATAGGCAAACCTCCCTAAGTGCCAATAGCGATGTCACTAAGGTTTTTGTGCTTTGTGACCTTTGTGCACCACATTTGCGTCAAAAATCCTCATCCCCATACAATGCTTTATCTGGTTCCATGCTGATGCCACCTCCTCTGATCATCCCCTGCCAGAGTGTGTTGATCCTCCCACGACCCCATGTATGGCCAACCTTCCCTAACAACTCACTAAATCTTCCCACTCCCTTGTTAACCCATCATGTCACTAGGGTTGTATGAAACTCTGATGGAAATATAAAAGTGTTTATGTGCTTAGTCATTGGATCCATCACAGAGTTGCTACCATCACTGACCCTAATGTGATTTGGTATCCCACTTGAATCCAAATAATATTATGGCCATAGAGCCCCTCTGGTAACCCATGGCCCATGTTGTACTATGGCCATGGATACATCTCGACACCTAACTCGCTCCATTTGTGACCAACTCAATATCTCGCACCATCCAACCCCGTGAGAGGGATCAAATGCAAGAAATTGTATACATGTAACAACTCCACCATGCGAGTGTTGCGCCCTATGTAACTCATGTCACTTTGTCCCACTGTCTTAATCAATGCATAAAATTTGTTTGTGTAACCTTGCCTCCACCTCTCCAATGTGCAAAGTTAACCTAATAGTGTTGCAAGCCCCATCTATATAGGCCTGAAGAGAGCTACTGTCTAGAATTATTGCATCTCTATTGGTTTTATGTGCATCTATTTTCTCCCCGTCGATGGCGAGCCCAAAATATGACTACCCATCCTCCTCCACCATGGGCTCAACCTGAGTCACTAGCTATCCCTCCACAGATAGCTCATCATACATAACATCTTCATCTAGCTCAAGCTTATCAAGGTTCTCTCCATGATGTTGTAGGTGTTTAATGTTTAGAAACTTTTTCATTGCTCTAGGTATCTATATGCCTATTAGCCCCTCATCAATGAATGTCTCTACGAGAGCATGCTCCACTCTCTCTCCCACTACCTCAACCTGAGCTATCAAAGTAATATCCAACAAGGGTGACTTTCATATCACACTGGGTATATATATGTGCTTCTCACAATATTGTGTGCCCTCGGCCTCCTTCTTAACATCCTCCTAAGGCTTGTTGTCAGTGTCCCTATGCCCTAGACCCCATGGTTTGAAGCAAGTTCTCCCCCTGGTCTCATCATCAATTTTCCCCACTCTACATGATGATCCAAACCCTGACCTTTGCTTCTCCTTCAAAGGGAAAAACTCCCCAAACAATAGAGCCCTCCTGATCCTGGGGTCCAATGCCTCATACTCATCAGTCCCATCTGAGAAAGACCTCAACAAATTTTCAAAAATATTTGGCGATCTCTTCCTCTCGGGTTCATCGAGGAAATGAGGCATGGTAGGATGGCTAGTATGGCCATACATATGGGTGTTTTTCTGCTTCAACTAACCTCCCATGAATTATGTGAATGGATTCACCCATATGGAATGCTTAACTCTAGGGTCTTTTCCATAAAGATGAGGATGGATCTAATTTATACCCTTACTTCTACTAAACTAGGCCAACATTTCTTTAATTTCCATTATTTCCTCATCATTCCTGCGGGTCTTGTCCCATATTTCTTGTATACTAATTTTTCCTTGTGGCACGAGAATGTACATAATCCCACCATTCATTGTGCATGCATTCCCAACACCTTCATGATCTTTCTAGCTTCCCCATAGCTAGACAAGATCATAATATGATACCACTATAATATTCTAAATTGTAAATATCAACAAATACCAAGAAATTTACAAGGAACGACAAAAATAAGTGAAGGAAACGGCCACAAATTAAAACACAAGAGATAATAGCAAACTATTATGAGCCATTTTATTAATAAACTAGGAACATGTACATAAAATGAGTTGAAATGAGAACCTGGGGTTGCTATGCAAGTTGAATAAAACCAAAAAATAGAGCTCAAACCCAAGTGAATTGCACACTACCTAGAAATAATCTACCATTTACTGCTGGAAAAACATTTATTTTAGGGATGACAATAACCAAGGATGAGTTGGATGACATGAAGTCCCATCAAGGCTGTCATTGGTGACGTGGCCCAGAACCTCCAAACCGAAGACTTATATTACGGAACAAAAGGATTGATTGGGATGACATCATCCAAGGATGATTTGGCTGACACGAAGTCCCAGGAAGGGTGCCATTGGCTGGGGGTGGTGCCCACCAAAAAATTCAAACTGAAAGATTTCATTTGGCAATGTCAAGAGAAAAGGGGATAATGTTAGCTGTTACAATATCCTAGTGGATACATTATTGGACAAGAGGAGGCCCTACCTACCAGGTATACCCAGTGGTCCCTGCCTGAAAGTAAAAACGGGAGTGGCTGAGAAAGCGTCAGGTAAGACCTTGCGTGATGACATAAGGTAAGTGTGTGGTAGTTCCTGCACCGGTAGAGACTGCTATCTGTTTAAAGTGGGTCACGTGACAGCTGAGTTGGAAGTCTTGCGATTGGTCGGAGTTGGACCCGAGAAAGGTCAGCCCGCTGCTACAAACCCAAAGGAATTAAGGAGGATGCGAGTGAGAAGGTGTCGGGACAGGAAAGCGGGATGATGTGTGCTCGGTTGTTATTCCATTGGCTAGATTTTAGTTGTTTGGGTCTGTCTAGACAGCCTATTGATGGAGAAATGGCCCCACATGACAGGTCATCTTGACGGATTGACCCCGAACGTATCAAGAGGTGCAACAAGAAAAGTGACGGGATGCCAAGGTCGACGTGACGTGCGAGGTTACTACATAAATTAGCAGTCGAATTTGTGTGGGTCAATGGGAAGAAGGTGGTGCATTCCCACCATCCTCATAAGCCCAGATGGGATACCTTGGCGGGTAACAAGGAACACACTTAAGAATCATAGGGAAAATGTAAGCAGGGTGGCATGTCCACTGGGACACAACCGGAGGCATAAGGTTGATATGCTTAAAGGCATTGGGTTGATGTGGAGAGCATAGGTCGTTGCATTCCACAGGGCCCAATAAATGCATATATAATTATATATGCATCTTTCTCTCTCTCTTTATATATATAGGCACACATAGTAAAATCTCTAGTTGTGAGGCTCTTATGATGAGTTGGGAAACCTAAATAAAGTTCATTGGAGAAAAAATATATATAGATGTTTTACCCCACTCCTCTAACAGTGTTTGAGGGGTTGGGTATGTTATAGCTAGCCCTTTTTTCATGAATAATTGAGGCTTACACAACATCCTCTCGAATTATGGTGGTGAAAACAATAAAGTCAACTTCTGAGTGGAATAAATTTCACACATGGACTCTATTTGAGGTAATTCTCGCATCGTTGGAAAGGTCTTTGGTTGTAGCATATTCTAAAATGGTGTTGCACTAAAGCAGCAAAGTTTTACCCCCAAAAAACATCATTTGATGCCTCAAAATGCTCGTGGAAAGTTTCTCAAATTGGGTCTCACTATTAAAAATAGTCCCGTGAACTAATTCCTCCACTTTTTGTACTCTTGAAGCATCAAGACGGATGCAAACAATATAATTATCCAATATGAATCACACATCCTCCACTTTTTCCACTTTTGAAGCATCAAGATTGATGACAAACAATATAATGATCCAATCTGGATCAATGAGCTCCATGTATGTGTTAATTTTTCATCAATTTGTTTTATGTTTCAACTATCACTTTAGCAATATCCAATAGCATACAATTTAACAATTTTACTTCTTCAATTAATCAATGATAGTATAGCAATAGTAGATAGAATAATTAAACAAATGCACAATGAAATACAACTAAGAGACACAAATTTTGTTCAATCCACTATGGGGAAAATCCTTGCAAATCTTCTTCTATTATATTGTCTTCAAATATTCAGCAAATAAAGAGTACATCATCCTATATTCAATATCCAATCCACTATCCAAAATAGAGACAAAAGGGAGAGAACCAAAAAGAGTCAACTCAAGTGAAAAAATTTCCCAGTCAACAGCAACAATATGTACCTTGACAAATCAACTTTTCACAGTCAAAAAAACTCTTCAGCTGCTCGATCTAAGTTAGTCAAATGCAGCCTTGAATGAAGATCAAAGTTAGCTCAAAAACGTCCCTCAAAACCTTAGTCAAACTTGGTCAAATGAGAGAGAAATTTTGCTATTTCAGTCTACAATTTTCTGCGGTCATACCAGAAATTCAATCCCAGTCAAACTATTCAAAATTCCTTGATTTGTGTGTCATCAAATGTGGCTTAGAGAAATCAAAATTTTCCACCAAAAAATGTAGTCAAAGGAGGTAAACTTCCCCCAAGTCAACATTGGTCAACTCCCTGCAACAGTTCTGCAACTCGGCCCAATCATAATCAGCCACCTGTCCTTCACACATTTGAGAGAAACCTTCCACTTCTGATTTGCACGAACCAATAGGAATAAGAGAGAGAAAAATTGTTGTGAGTTGATGAAGTGCCAAATGAGGTTTTCTAGGTCTCTTGTATTTATATGAATCCATGTGGGTGAAAAGATTTATTTTTGGCTTCATGATCCTACATGATGTTGTAGTCGACCTTGATAATTTGCACATGAGTGGGTTTTAATTAAAAAACACACTTGTCCTTGTCTAATTTGAGTGATTTTTAGGTTGACTTTGGTCCTCTCGAAAAGAGGAATTCAATTCAATAATTATCTCCATCAAATGAGCTATCCAAAGTGTAATTTGACCCTAGTTGCATAATTTAACACTCAATCTCAACTAGGAATAATTCCATGTATCAATATATGTTTGTCGATCATCATTCCATCCAATCATCATATACCATCTCTTCTTGTCTCTTCTCATATCATGTTGAACATTCTCGAAACTAAAGAACAAGAAATTTTGTAGGGGAGTTCTATATAACACCCTGTCTCTATCACCATCGGGGAGACTCAGCTACCACTGGAATCATTATCATCATCATCATCGTCGGGGATTCATGGCTACCACCTGGAACCAAAGACAATGGGAAATTCCAAGCTACCCAAGCATAGGGATCACACTTTATCCCAAAGTCCCTGACAATAGGTGAGATCAACGTAAGGATCACATTCTACCCTATTATCCTTGATCATCCATCTTAACCCTGAAGAGTTTGATGGTAGAACACAAACATCCACCAACTTGGGCGAGATCCACCTACTGCAATGGATATGGATCACACTCTATCCCAAGTCCCTCAACCCATTCGCCATATGGGGGAGGTTAGCCCAATGAGTGTGTAGGATGCTAACTGGGGCATACTTTGACTAGGGGAGATCTCAGGTCTCAACATCCTATCAGTCAAAGGTCTCTCATCCCGAGGAGCCCTATAGCTCCATTCCTCACCCTGGGAGCTCAACCAGGGGGGAAGAGCATTTCTCAATGTTCTTCATCAACTAGGACCCCTATTTGAAAGGGTCATCTCAACCAATCCAAGCTTCTCCCTAAACACGAAGAACTTCCCTTTCGACAAAGGCTTGGTGAATATGTTGGCTATTTTTTCATCGGTCGAAATGTGAAGAAGTCTCATGGAAACTCTCTGCACCATGTCTCAGATAAAATGATATATGATATATATATGCTTGTACTTGTTGGAAAAACAAGATTCTCTAACAAAAAAATCTCACTCTTATTGTCACAATAGATAACGAGCATCCCCAGAACCTGCTCAAATAGCTCTCCAAATAGCTTCCTCAGCCAAATTTCTTCACAACTCACAAGGCTAGTTGAAATACACTCGGCCTCAGCATTTCTAAGGGCTATGGATTTCTGCTTTCTACTCATCCATGATATCATGGCAGATCCCAGACTAAAACATCATCTGAAAGTACTCTTCCTATCGACAACATTTCGAGCCCTATCTACATCCGTATATCCATGTAGTCTAACATCTCCAATGGCATATCTCAATACATGCTTGGCAGTGACCCAATGTGCATGGTGAGGCTCAGTCATAAACTGGTTCAAGGTGTTAACTACAAAACATATTTTGGGGTGAGTATTTACAAGAAACATCAGAGCACCAACCAATTGTCTATACTCATAAGGGTTTGCAAGGTCTGGTCCAGCAGCTTCTCCACACAGCTTCTTTAAATTCATCTCCATAAGTGTAGGCAAGGATTAGCACTCAACCATGCCAAATATCTCTATAAGTTTCACATCATATTTTCCTTATGAAAGGAAAATCTTGCTCGCCTTTTTCCATACTTCGAGTCCCATAAAATAGTGCATCAAATGAGAAGGTCTTTCATCTTGAATTCAAAAGCCAACTTCCTCTTACATTATAGAATGAGGGGGTATGCATCTGTCATGAATAATTCATCAACATAAAATGCCAAAATGAGAGGAATACCTTGGATTGTTTTGAAGTACAAGTTTGGATTGGATCATCATTGCTCCTTGTGAATCCCATCTTTATCAAGTAATTGTCGATACAATCATACCAAGCATGGGGGGTTTTCTTCAATCCATAGAGAACTTTCTTCAATCGGCATACGTGGGTATTCCTTTCATAAACTTCAAATCTTGGAGGTTGTTCTATGTACACTTCTTCTTGCAGCAAACCATGCAAGAAAGCGGTATTCACATCCATTTGATGTGCATTCCATCCTTGACTTGTAGCAAGGGCTACTATGGAATGGATGGTTGTATATCGGGACGTAGGAGAAAATATATCATCATAATCTTCTCCCTATTTTTGAGAGAATCTAGGGGCTATGAACCATGCCTTATATTTTTTTATTCCTCCATCAGCCCCATGCTTGATCTTATAGAGCCATTTGGAGGTTACCACAGATCTTCCCTTCGGTCTGGGCACAACATCCCATACATAATTTTTCATAATAGACTCATATTATTATGCCATTGCACCCTTCCAGACTTGTTCCTCCATGACTTCTTCAAAGTTATTTGGTTCAACTTGAATCATATTTCTCATAGCTACAACATTTTCTTGATACCTGCATGGCTTCTTGCTTTCCCTAAAAGTTCCACGAGCGACAACATGTTTCTCGGTATCTTGTAGAGTGTACTTGAGCAAAAGTGGTATTTTCCTCACAGGGGGATCACATGGAGGAGGATCCAAAGGGTCCATAGGCTCAATGGGAACGCGATGTCATCAGATTCAGGCACAGAAGGACCTTCTAGAATATCCATATCATCACTCTTGTCTTCATGAGGAGGAGGCGGAGGTAGGTCCCTTGCTTTTCTAAGGGAAGCATCTTCATCAAATGTTACATCCTTGCTAATTTCAACCTTCCTTTGACCAAAAATATATATTATAAATGCATTATAATTTTCACTGTATCCAACAAATGTACCTTTCCTTCATGTATTTTCTAGCTTGTTTATTTTGTCCTTCGACAAATGGAAGTATACGGGGCAACCAAAAATTCAGAGATTTCCAATATTAGGCTTGACACCTGTGAATACTTCCTCGGGAGCCTTGTTGTCCAAATCTTGATGAGGCAACCTATTTTTAACATATACCCTTGTGTTTGTTGCTTCAGCCCAAAGGAACTTTGACAACTTCTGATCTTGGAGTATGGCTCGGGCAGCTTCTACAATGGACCTATTCTTTCTCTCAGCCACTCCATTTTGCTTGGGAGTGTAGGGTATAATGGTCTCCTTCTTAACTCCTTCCTTCTTGCAAAAGTATATAAATCCATTTGAGCATTAGGGAAATTTTGAGGTCTAAAATGGGCCTCCTAAAGAAATAATAAAATAATAGCTAAATCAATAAAATAATATTTATGAATTTTCAATTCACTTTTTGCACTACAATTCATGTAACCATGGTTAAATTCAATTCAAAAGTTGTACCAAAATAAAATTAATAAAAAAATTGTATTGATGTGACTATAAATAAGAATGAGTGTTTCAAGAAAAATTCATTATCATTGAACAACTAATGCATTTGTACTTTGTACTTAAATAACTTAAAATAAAATATAAATATAAATTCATAAATTCTTAATTATATAGTATGTTTTTAATTAAAATTTATATTATTTAAATTGTATAATAACATGTAATTAATGTACTATATAAAAATAATATAATAAATGTAATATATTATTTTATGTATGAATTTTATTCAAAAAGTGTGAAATGACATTTGTTATGAGTATTTTACTTTGACTTTAAAAGTACTTAGAGCACTACCATGGTTAACCATGAGTTTTTATCCACCATTGAGAATGTCACAAGTAAGTACCTTTAACTCAAGCAATGTCACCTCAACCATTATGGATGATGTCATCCCCTAAAATGTGATTGATTCTCATAAAGTGAATTTTGATTGTACATTTTCCTTAGGAGGCCCATTTTAGACCTCAAAATTCCCCTAATGATGTATTCCCCACCGTTGTCAGACTTGAAGATATTTATTTTCTTCCTTGTATGATTTTCAACCAAAGCCTTGAACTCCTTGAATATTTTGAATGCCTCATCCTTGTGCTTCAAATATTATATACATGTCTTCCTTGAGAAATCGTTGATGAAGGTGATGTAATAAATATGGCCCCCAAGTGATTGCACCGGCATTGGACCACTTATTTCATAATGAATGAGATGAAGGATTTCTTTCGTCTTGTTTTGGCTAGAGGGGAATGGTACCCTTGTCTTCCTTCCACTAGCACACTCAGAGAATACTCCATCATGTTGAGCTTGAACTTCGAAGATCCCAAAGACCAACTTATTTAATTTTGGAAGTGAATCAAAATGCAAATGGTTCAATATTCGATGCCACAACTCACTTTAATGATTTGTATTATGGACCATAGCTAGGAGAGGTCTTCTAGTGACTCTATACAATCCTTCAAACCTAGATACCAATGTGAAGGCATTTCTCATATAGGATTTAGCAGAACAAGAAATTACTTTTCCTTTAACGAATGCAACCCTCGTTCCTTTATCCTCCAAAGGAGATATCAAAACAAAATCCTTCTTCAATCCTAGCACATATAATACATCATGAAGCAAGACAGATTCCCCAGAGTTCAAATGAAATTTGATATAACCAAAGCCCTTTATAGGATGAGTGGTATTCTCACCAAGAATAATGTTCAAATTTGTCTCCCTCTCTACCATATTAGAAAGAACCTCCTTATATCCAAAAAAGTGGTGAGAGGCCCCATTATCAACCAGCTAGCTATCCCAAGAATTCGGAGGAGATGAACTAGATAAAGAAGAAATAAGAATATATTCGGATTGATTAGTAGCATTGCCTTCTACTTGGAGTTCCTTGAACTCTTTGGAGGGCGATAGTTATCTTCATGATCATCTGGGGAGTCTCTTCTTATTTCATTCCTTATTCTATCATATCTTCTTTCATATGACCTTTTTTTCTTGAAGCCACGGTTATTGTTGTAGGACCTTGAAGAGTTTCTTCTTGGAGCATCTCTCTTTTCGGGTAAATCTCGAGCATAGAGACCCTTTCGATGAAAATTTTAGCACTCAACATCTCTATTTCGCCTTCTTGAATCCTTAGAATTTTGGTTGGATTGAGGAGGTATTCTTGATTTAAATGGATTTCCCTTTCTTTTCTTTGCATTCTTTTTATTTCCTTGAGCAACAAAGGCAGTGGTTCTCCTTCATTTGGTCCTTGAATTCTTCCTCTAGATATCATCCTTGATTCTTCTTGAGTGAGCTTTCCAACAAGCTCATCAAATGACAAAAAGGTTTTTTGTTACTTATAGTAGTAATGAATGATTTCAAAATGGGAGGGAGACCTCTAAGAGTTACAATCACCAATTCCATGTCATGTGTGGTTTCCCCAGTTCTTTGCAATTGATCTCTAAGACGAGATATCCTCATAATGTATGATTTCATAGATTATCCTTTGTTCATATTAATGTCTTTGATTTGGTCTTTAAAAGAGATTATTTCATTCAAATTGTTGACTTCATACATGCCATCTATCTTATCATACAAGTCCTTAGAAATTCTCAAATTTCCAACATACGCAAGTAAATTATCTTGTAAACAATCAGCTATAATTTTCTTTGCTTTTAACTCACATTTCTTGTGCTTGTTTTTTATAGAAGCGGAAGAATTTTCTAGAGGCTCAAATACTCTTCCTTGAATGAAGTTAAAAACATCATTGTTGTTAGCTATGATCTCCAACTTGACTTTCCATGCAGAAAATTTAGATGAGTCACCCAAATTCTCATGCTCCTTGAAGAAAGAAAAAGATATTTTTATCAAAATATTTTCCTTTTTTCAATTAGCTACTAGAAAATGGATGCTCTTACTTTATGTATCTTGGGATTGTCTTCACCGCAACTCTAATATCATGTTAATATTTCATCAATTTGTCCTATGTTGCAACTATCACTTCAACAATATCCAATAGCATCCAATTTAACAATTTTACTTCTTCAATTATCCAATGACAGTAGATAAATAATAGATAGAACAATTAAACAAATGCACATTGAAAGACAACCAAGAGACAAGAGACACAAATTTTGGTCAATGACCATTGAAAAACCTATTATGGGGAAAACCCTTGCAAATATTCTTCTATTAGATTGCCTTCAAATGTTTAGCAGAGAAAGATTACATCATCGAATACCATATTTCAATATACAATATCCAATCCACTATCCAAAACAGAGACAAAAGAGAGAGAGTCAACTCAAGTGAAAATATGTCACAGTCAACAATAGCAGTATTTTCCCTAACCAGTCAACTTTCCACAGTAAAAACAACTCTTCAGCGGCTCGGTCTAAGGAGTCAAATGTGACCTTGAATGAAGGTCAAAGGAGAGAAATTTCATTGTTACCATCTGCATTTTTTGCAGTCAGACCAAAAATTCAATCCCAGTCAAACTGCTCAGAATTCCTCGATTTATGTGTCCTCCAATGCGGCCTAGAGAAATCAAACTTTTCCACCCAAAAATGCAATCAAAGGAGGTCAAATTCACCCAAGTCAACATTGGTCAACACCCTACAACAATTCTGCAACTCTACCCAATCATAATCAGCCACTTCTCCTTCACACGTGTGAGAGAAACCTTCCACTTCTGAGTGGTAAGAACCAATAGGAAGAGGAGAGAGAATATGTGTTGTGAGTTAATGAAGTGCCAAATGAGGTTTGAGGTCTCTTGTATTTATATGAATCCATGTGGGTCAAAAGATATGTCTTTTGGGCTTCATGAGCTTACATGATGTTGTAGTCGACCTAAATAATTTGCACATGAGTGGGTTTTAATTCAAAAGCGCACTTCTCCTTGTCTTATTTGAGTGATATTTAGGTTGATTTTGGTCCTCTCGAAAAGCGGAATTTAATTCAATAATTATCTCCATCAAAAGTGTTGTCCAAAGTGGAATTTGACCCTAGTTTAATACTTTAATAGTATGCACTATAGGAGCACAAACTTCGAATACAATTGTGTCAAATCAGGTCAAGGTAAAGTAATAGAAAATTGTAAGAGATCAATAATGAAGAGAATACTTCAATTTCCCATCAAGAATGCCTTTGAATCTCTATATTTTGAATGATTTCACAAAGAGCACAATCCCACACCTTTCGTTGTGTTGCTCTGAATGGGAGGTGAGCGCTGGGAATGACAAAACAATCAAAATGAGGCACAATCATGCATAGCATCGATGAAAACCAGCCGAGTTTCTAACAAGGATCACCCAAGTTGAGGAAAGCCACAAAACTCATGGCTCACAAACCCTCATGGCTATAATACCACTTTTACACACACAAAAATGGAGGACAAATTTAAATAAACATATGATGCATTTCAACCATATGATACACATATAAATATATCATTCAATTCGTCTTCCAAGGTCTACTAGACTCCATTGATGCTTCATATTCACATGTGACTTTTCATCTTCTTGCTCAAGTGAATAACACAATTTATCAGTCACTAGGGATTAGGTTTTAGACAAAGAAGATTGGGTTTGTTATTGTTTTGGCCATTGTGAGTTGGAGTTTGTCTCTACATGAATGGTTTTATTCTAATTTTTATAAGGTTGTCAAGTGTTAGATATAGTTAGATATGAGAGACCCTCTCCAATTAGTTCGCTCTTGTTTTTGTGTGGTCGAGATATTCTCTCAATAATTTTTGGTGTAGCAAGAGAGTGTGTCTATCATAAGGCAAAGATTGATGTATTTATATGTGTAGTAGCATACAATTACATTGGTTAAAGAGAAAATTTGGCACAATATTTTTATTTGCGCAAACCATGTCTGCTCTCACATTTCTCTACATGGTATGAGAGCTAGTATAGGCCTAACTCTCTCATGATAGGGGTTCATAATCATGAAATTTTCATATATTTAATCCTTTGTAAATATAGGATTAGTGTAGGTAAGAGTAGATTGTTTATTGAATGATTGCTATGTTGTGTCCTTAACATTGTGTGAGCCATTGTTTATCAATGGTGTTCATGGATATGTGATTTTCCCATCATTTTGATGTAATACATTGTTTGGTGTTGTCTCACCATTGAAGCATGAGTGGTTTGCCGAATGGAAGGATATATAATAGATATGCTCATGTAAAGAGATGCCAATTTTTTGGTCTACATGTAATTTGTGTTAAACACAGCTATGTCAAACACACATATGAAAGATAAGCTTGAGATACTTTACTATCAACCATATATGTGCATTTATATTACATTGATGTGACTCTTGGATTCCAAATTCCAAGGTCACTTGGACTCCTCTTTGATTGTTCGCCTTCCACACCTACCCATAGAGGATTAGGTGTCCAACATTCCCCCCCTTAATCTGAAGGGGTGTGTGTGAGTCCAAGAAGAGAGTTGTAATACAAATCTGCAAAGTATGTATGGCAGCACTTAGGTTGAATGAGCTCTATAAAATGTTGGTATAAAGAGGTGGTTTAAGGATGACCACCAACACTGGAATGCTTAGTTCAGTTCCCAGAACTCTTCCAAATCTGGAAAGACGTTGAGGTCTTCTGCTAGAGGAAGTGCTCCTCATATTTTGAAGAGGGAGACCTTCAACCTAGAAGAAGGGAGGTCTACAATCTGTGATGGTTTAAGGATGACCACCAACTCTGGAATGCTTGGTGCGTTTCCTGGAACTCTTCCAAAACTCTCAAGAAGCTGAAGTCTTCTGCTAGAGGAAGTGTCTTGAATTATTTGAAGAGGGAGAAGCTTAACCTCGCATAGATGGTTTAAGGTTGTCCACCAACCAAAGGAATTCTCATGGACATATGTGTCTCTGGCTACAACTTTGAATCTAGAATGAAATATTGTGGCTCAGGCTCGCTTGATGTGTTGTGTCTCTAGCTACAACTCTGAATCTGGAATGACAGGTTATGGCTCAGGCTCGCTTGATGTGGCTTCGAAGCTTGTAGATGACCACCATTTTCCCCCCCTGTCAGGTACAAGGTGAGATGATGGTGAAAACTCAACTGCAATATTGTTCAATACTCTAGAACAAGTTCTGACATATGACTTAAACATCTTCTTGGTTGTTGATTCCCATTGCCAAGAAGCAATCCATCCAAGATGAATCTTTGTTCTTGCAGGAGACTTGTTTCTGAAGAATTTGCGTGAAGAATGGGCGTGCTGAACACAGTGCTTGCATGGGTGAAGATCGAAACAGTGATATTTCATGTGGCCAACTCGATCACAGTGTTGTCATTTTATAATCTATTGTTGCTACTGTGGAAGAGGAGCAGAATCCAGAACAGCTGAATGTGAATTTCTATGAAGAAATCTGGCACTCTAAAATTTGATGGGCTTGGAGTAGTCCGGAATATGAAAGGACACATCCTTGTCATATCCAAGACTAGTTATGTGCTTGTTATGGACAAGCTCTTCCCAAGGTCTGATGATGATCTTGGGAATTGCAGGCTGTATTTTTTCTTCTGCATTCAAATCTGCTCTTGAACTAGGCACCGAATCTGAATTAATATCAACTTTATATTCTTGTTGTTGATGGGAGACTATCTCAATGTTCTGAACAAAGACAAGTTCAGAATGATGAAGACATTTCTGTAACTCCTCTTGTTGTAGCTGAGATTCAAGCCTCAAAAACTATATCTTGTCTTGTGCATTTTTGCAGACATATTTGAATTTCTGAGAGAGTTTCCTTGCAAATTTGGACTGTTTCATTAGTACCACAAAGTATAAGAGTATTCAATAACTCTAATAATGTCTCTATTGGTCTCATTTAAAAACTCAAAGTTTCTTGTAACTTTAACTTTGAATAATTTATTCTAACTTTACAAATGAAAAGAGTGATGATCACAAAACAAATACAAATTAGAGATCTTGATAATACAATAAGAAGAAAAAGATCTAGACAATGTAGAACCTTGCACATATGCCCTGTCACGTACTTGATAAGTGACTTGCAAGGAATTTGTTGTCGACTTTGTTGTCCACTGACACCTATACTTATGCAAATTGTTATCACCAAATTGAGTTCCTGTTGGGCTGCTTCAATGGTCAACTTGGAGTAACTATTTCAAACCAAATTGTAACTGGAAATTAGCCTTTCTAGTCTGAGAGGTCTCTCTCAAAAGGATAAATGATATTCAATGAATAACTTGAAAGCAGATGGCTAACTCTGAATTGGATTGAATGTTGTTGTTTTAGTGTAGGTGAAAGATGTAAAGGGTTTACTACCATTGGGCTTATGGAGTCAATATGAAAACTAAGTCACAAGTCAACTTATCTCATGGAAGTTGAGGTAATTGTATTCTTATTAAACCACACATGAAGAACAAAATAGCAAGCTATATGCAGACATGAAGTTGGAGCATGTCACCATGAATTCCAAGTGATTATACATAAGAAAACTAATAAAACATGACAGAACAACAGACTAGGTGTATAAAGGAAGTAGGAGCATGTAATCATGAATTCCAAGTGATTATACAACTAGAACACTGGAGAGAAAGTAAAAGACTGATATAAGAAACATACATAAGAATACATATAAGAATCTCAAGTCTGAAATAGGTTGTTGCAAATGTTTATTACTGATAGACAAATATTACAAGAGTAGTGATTACATAACATCTTCCCCCTGGTCTCATTCGATATCCTAGCTATAAATAGACCTTTATTGAATACATATGATCTGTTCACCTGGCTAGACCATCGAACTATGACCTTGACACCTATCATAAATGTAAAACACTTTCCTGGAATCGAAAAAGACAACTAGTCTCTAAAAGACTTATACTTCTAATAGGACTTTGTTTTCGCTGAGAAATGTGCGGGCAGATCTGTTGTTGAGTGGAGTGTTGAACGCTTTTGGCAGCCCGACTCAACCTTTATGTTGTTTTATTATCTGAAATCTTCTTGGTGTGTTAAAACCCTTTTATAAACAAAATAGCATGAAAAACCCAAAATACCGGACTTGAAAACCTTTAAACTTTAATTCTGAAGAGCATCACATTCACGCACTTCGCAACCTTTACAGTTCAATTTATAAAGAATACAAACTACAATGTGATGCGAAGGGGAAGTGACGTGGAAGGTAGGTGACGTGGAGGGTAAGTGGGACTCAACCACAACGTATATCGCGACTCTCAGCCTTTAGTTATAAGCGCGGAGGATATAAAGTTTAAAAATTGCGACGTGCGACGCGTGGGGGAGGGGATGAGGGACGTGGCATGGAAGAAGTGGGACTAGACCACAGCGTAGATTGCAGCTTTTATCTTTTAGTTCTAAGTTGTGGGATTTAACTTTTATAATTTTCGATGTGCGAGGAAGAGGCACCCATTGGCATATGGTGGAGTTTTATGAATCGACGGAAGGTTTAAAACGGTAACTGTTATGGAATTTATGTGATATCATGATATATCAAAGTATTGCAACGGATGTAAAGCGGGGGCGGAACTGCTGAGGTGGGGCCTGACCTACCACATCGCAATTAAAATAACTATGTTTCAGGCGCTCACAAAAGTAAAGCCAATGTGATGTGATGCGGTAAATGAAATGATCGGGGAATGAAAAGAAATGAAACTGTAAAGGTGGAAGGGTAAAGAGAAAAGGTGGAAAAAGGGTAAGTTAAATGATTTTCAATGAAAATGAAGTGGAAGGGAAGCGTGGCGGAGAATGGGTCCCACCTCATATCGCATCGACAATTTTTAAGTTTGGCATTGGATTGTTGTAACAAAACTTTTGTGATGGCCAAATGCGATGAGGCACAAGGGGTCCCACCAATGGTTTGAGCGGCTCTTGTTATATATATGATATGTATTATATATAACGGTAAGTTATATATAACACGGCTATTCGATGGGTCGCAGAGCTTATAACATAAAGTCCAAGACTTTATAATAAATGGGTTTATAAATTAATAAGCCCCGAAAAGTTATATACGTGGTTTTTGGGCTTAGGATAAACATGATTTTGAAATTTTTGAGTGTGATAACAGTGGCTCCACTAGGGATGATGTACCCCTGTGATACAGTAAATAAGTCGTAGTTTCCAATGCCATCCTTCTTGAAAATAAAACTTCTAAATTCAGCAGGCTTTCTTCAAACGCTTATGGCCTTCTCCTCAGGCTCAAGCTTGATGATAACTGCTGAAAAACCAAATCTGTACATGCTGAAAATATGCTTAGACTACTTGAGCTTATTCACACACTCCTACCTACTCTAACAACTGCAATCTTCATGTTTGATTCAAGCGACATGAAACCTCCAATAAAGCCAGTCAATGAGCCGATTTGATATTTGAACCCCTTGCTTACACTTGAACCAAAAGTAAATTTAATTCTAAAATGATAAAGGTAAGAGAAAATGGGTCTGTTTTTCATAGTGAAAAAATATTTGAAAATTTGGACTATAGAACTCTTCCATGTAATCAGTTATGGGATCATAGAAGACATAATTTATTGATATCCCTTTTAAGCTCTCAATGACAAATTGATCCTGGATATCCTTTTCATTTTCTTCATCAAGGTTGAACCTTGATTCCAACTCTACAATATCAAGCTCATAACCACATTCCTCCTTTATCTGTAAGTCAAGTGGTATAACAATTTCCTCCTTTTTTAGATGAGGAAGACTTTCTATAAACTGTTTAGGATCTTGGAAATCACATAACCCAATTTGTCAATCCAATAGTTCAATTTCATTCTCTAATTTTTCAACAACTAAACCAAGAAAACAAATTTTATTTTCAGGTGTGAGTCGACTGGATTTCAAACAACGGAATACTATTGTTGAAAAAATTTCATCTATCTGAAATTCTTCTAACTCATCCCTTACACTTTGTAACATTCCATCATATAAAGGGTTTTCCACATACCCTTTCATCTTGGATCACCATGAACATTATAAAATCTGGATTCTTCCCAGTGAAGTCGCTCTAAAATTTAAAGCTTGGGATTTTGAACAATGGAGTCGCCAGGTGAATGGTACAACCTTCATGTGTTTGGCTTCTGTTCACCATCAGAAGTCAAATCTGAACCTTGTCGTTCTACCTGGAGAAAATTTTCACCATCGTGTCCCTGACAACGGCACCAAAATGTTATCACCAAATTGAGTTCCTGTTGGGTTGCTTCAATGGTCAACTTGGAGTAACTAATTCAAACCAACTTGTAACTGGAAATTAGCCTTTCCAGTCTAAGAGGTCTCTCTCAAAAGGATAAATGATATTCAATGAATAACTTGAAAGCATATGGCTAACTCTGAATTGGATTGAATTTTGTTGTTTTAGTGTAGGTGAAAGATGTAAAGGGTTTACTACCATTGGGCTTATGGAGTCAATATGAAAACTAAGTCACAAGTCAACTTATCTCATGGAAGTTGAGGCAATTGTATTCTTATTAAACCACACATGAAAAAAACAACAAGTTATATGCATACAGGAAGTTGGAGCATATCACCATGAATTCCAAGTGATTATACATAAGAAAACTAATAAAAAATGACAGAACATCAGACTAAGTGTATAAAGGAAGTTGGAGCATGTAATCATGAATTCCAAGTGATTATACAACTAGAACACTGGAGAGAAAATAAAAGACTGATATAAGAAACACACATAAGAATACATATAAGAATCTCAAGTCTGAAATAGGTTGTTGCACCTGTATATTACTGATAGACAAATATTACAAGGGTAGTGCTTATATAACATCTTCCCCCTGGTCTCATTCGATCTCCTAGCTATAAATAGACCTTTATTGAATACATATGATCTGCCTAACTGGCTAGATCATCGAACTATGACCTTGACACCTATCATAACTGTAAACCACTTTCTTGGAATCAAAAAAGACAGCTAATCTCTAAAAGACTTATACTTATAATAGGACTGTTTTTTAGATGCAAAACTCGAAATCTCCACAGTCTTCATTTTTTAGTCTACGTTTCGAGTCTAAATCAAGACTCATCTTCAGGACAAACCTGTTACGAAGAGAATAGATTAGCGTGAATAAATAGAGGAAAAAGATGATGGGTAAAAGAGTCGACCAGTTCCTAAAAAAAAAATTATAATAAAGGTTATTTATTAGATTAATTAGTTATTTGCTTTTGTTGTTTTTTATCCACTTTTATTTCTATTTTAATGAAATTTTAAATGTTGTAATGTTATTTATTATTTTATTTTTTATTATTTTTATTATGTTATATAGCCCTATGCTAATGTTATTACTAATAATGATATTTGTTATTAGTAATATTTATAAATCTAAGCAACTACTCTGTTTTATTTATTAAAAATACTAACTAAAGGAGTTCATAATTACATCAAAAGTAGTTAGGTGCTCAAATGGCACTATCCACCATCAAAGAATAAATGCACTCAATGAACTACGAAACAGTCATCCTATTTTCATGTGTTGCGTTGTTGCTAATGTGTTGATGGAGTGGGGCAGTTTAAGACGTGGACCTCAATTCGATGATATGCTGACAGACGAGTTGACAATTGTGTGGGAAAATATGTTGTTGAATCGAGTGTTGAACGCTTTTGGCTGCCCAACTCAACCTTTATGTTGTTTTATTACCCAAAATATTCTTGTTGTGTTAAAACCTTTTTATAAAAAAAATAGCGTGAAAAACCCAAAATACCGAACTTGAAAACCTTTAAACTTTAATTTTGAAGAGCATCGCATCCATGCACTTCGCAACCTTTACATTTTAGTTTATAAAGAATAGAACCTTCAATGTGAAGTGAAGGGGAAGTGACGTGGAAGGTAGGTGATGTGGAGGGTAAGTGGGACTCGGCCGCAGCGCATATCGCAACTCTCAGCCTTTAGTTATAAGCGTGAAGGATATAAAGTTTAAACATTTTGAAGTGCGACGCACGGGGGAGGGGATGAGTGACGTGGCATGGAAGAAGTGGGACCGGACCATAGCGCAGATCACAGCTTTTAGCTTTTAGTTATAAGCTGTGGGGTTTAAGTTTTATAATTTGCGATGTGTGGGGAAGAGGCACCCATTGGCATATGGCATAGTTTTATGAATCGGCAGAAGGTTTAAAGCGGTATGTGTTATGGAATTTATGTGATATCATGATATATCAAAGTATTTCAATGGTTTTAAAGCGGGGGTGGAAATGCTGAGGTGGGGCCTGACTTACTGCATCGCAATTAAAATAACTATGTTGTGTGCGCTCACAAAAGTAAATCCAATGCGATGCGATGCTGTAAATGAAATGATCGGTGAATGAAAAGCAATGAAACTTTAAAGGTCACGTGGAAGGGTAAAGTGAAAAGGCGGAAAAAGGGTAACTTAAATGATTTTCAATGAAAATGAAATGGAAGGGAAGCGTGGCGGACAATGGGTCCCACCTCATATCGCATCGGCGATTTTTAAGTTTGGCATTGGATTGTTGTAACAAAACTTTTGCGATGGCAAAATGAGATGAGGCACAAGGGCTCCCACCAATTATTTGAGTGGCCCTTGTTATATATATGATATGTATTATATATAATGGTAAGTTATATATAACACGGCTATTTGATAGGTGGCGGAGCTTATAACATAAAGTCTGAGACTTTATAATAAATGGGTTTATAAAGTAATAAGCCCTGGAAATTTATATAACACAAACTTGATTTTTGACTTAAGATAAACATGATTTTGAAAATTTTGAGTGTGATAACACAAACATTGGCGGTGACCTTTATTATGGCACCATTAATAAATATTAAATGCATTGTCGTCCTATAGAAATATTTGAAATAAAACTTCAGCAACAAAGAATCACTGATATAGAGGCAATTTTTGGATTTTCAATGCTCAATTATCATACATATAACTATCCCCACCATTGCAGGTATCTCTCCCAACGCCTACCTACAAATCACTTCTTACCTTGCCTCGAACCCTTTAACACTATTGAAGCTAATATAGCCACTTTTCTGAGCAGATATTTGCATTAAAATATGTTTTTATTAGGATAAAATACTGTAATAATTTCACAAGTTACCCAAATAAAATATTGCTTTTCAAGGAGGATATACAATGGTGTTACGATGCTTCCATTGCACCAGGTGCATGATCGATGCCTTTAATTGACTCAACGATGGCTCAATGCCACAATGAGAGCAGGCCGCAAGAGATGATAATTGTTGCTCTTAAGATGTTGTCGCATTACAATACTAGGTCGGGTTGATCCGTTTCAAATTGAAAAAGCTTCTGATATGCGGTTCTAGCTTTATTCAACCTGTCATTGAACTGGGTCCAGGAAAATGGGAGCATAGCATCATAGACGCTCTTGGTGATTTGTTCGGTGGGTTCAAAGGGGAATACTTTATCTCCTCCAACGTGAGCACAGAGCGCGATGGCGTAGGGAGGTGGAGCCGTCATTTTGGAGATGAAGCGGTGGAGGAGGTTGCGGGAAGTGGAAGGGATGGGAGGTGCGAGCAGGAGGTTTCAGTTGAAGTCCATGCCACATTGTATTGAGGAGGAGCAAATGGGAGATGGAGAGGGAGATGGGAGGAGTGGTGGGGTAGTATGGCAGTTTGGTGGTTCGAGGCCTGTGGTATGCATTTTGGAGGTGAAGGCCTGTTGGTAGAGTGCAAGGCTCTTCACCTTGTGTTTGTGGGTGTAACGTATGACACTGAGATTGATATCACTGTGCGGGAGCAAGGAGTGGTATATGAAGGAATAGGCATCTAACCGAGAGTCGTATAACTATGCGAGAGCAATGGTATTGATCAAGAGTCATATTAATGTGTGGGAGAAGAGGTATGGTAACCAGGAGTGATGTCGCAATACTAGTCAGGATGTATGGGTGTGGAAGGATTGATGATATGGGATAATACATTGGTATGGGACAAGTGGAATACACCTTTTCAATCTCACCGGGGTGTATGTATTATATATAGAGGGCGATGTCGCAACACAATAAGCAGTGGGAGGTCCGACTGTCAGTATGGTGGTATAAAGTTGTAACAATACATAGAGATGTAACAACACAATACAGTCTGGCCAAAATATAGTCACGCCATCACAATTACACCAATATCATGAACGAGTAAGTCAAGACAATAGATACAATGCAAAACTTAAAGCAATGTAGAAAACACATATCCATATAATTCAAATATAAACTTAATGGAATTTAATGCACAAGCTTCAACGTATTTACCAGCAATCGACTAGGATAGAAATGAACCAACGCAGAGAGAATTCACCCAAGGGAAATCACATGCAAAGCCATTCAGTGCAATGTTTCATAAACTATTTAATAAGGCACCAACAGATTAGCGCTTAACGCAAAGAATGGAGTTACAACAAATATGAATCTAGAAGTGACCATGGTGCCAATGAGAAGCCGAGGAGTCGGGAGGTGGAGGTCATTGTGTTGAGAGCGCATAACATTTTGAGGACTGATATTTAACGCATAGAGACGTTCATCTTCTGAGGATTTCAAACATCACACAATTCAACCAATCAACACACACATATACCAAACTCCAATACCTGCGATGTTGTGGGTGTTGTATGCAGCGATTGCAGTGGTGCACAATGTTTGCAAGTTTGAATGGTAGAGGAGTGGTAGATAGAATGACAGGCTAGTGCACAAAGACTAGCCAAAATTTAGTTGATTGGGGCAGGGCCAACAATTGCCCGCTCTGATACCATGTTAAACACAGTGATGTCAAACAAACATATGAAATATAAGCATGAGATACTTTACTATTAACCATAGATGTGCATTTATATTACATTGATGTGACTCTTGGATTCCACATTCCAAGGTCACTTGGACTCCTCTTTGATTGTTCGCCTTCCACACCTACCCATAGAGGATTAGGTGTCCAACAATTTGCATGGTGTTTGCATGTAGCTCATGGTAACCTTATGAGAATCAATCAACACAAGGTCATGGGATAATTTGTTTCATAAGGTCCTCGGTGAAATTAAACAAACCCGAGAGTTCTCTAGATTTTTCAACATCCTTGGTCAATTCCAGGCCTTAACTACCAAAATATATGAAGGGGTAGTGATGCTTAGATGCTCTAGGTGATCAATATGTTTCGTTGTTGATGATTGGTTGTTGTGCAAGCAACTCAAAGCATGATCTATTACCTGTGCTCTTGTGGTGTGAAAATATAGAGTTATGGTGCAGGGAAACTGCCACTACTACATTTGGCGGAAATTCCGACACTTGGTTCCGACGCTTTTGACCAAATGTCAGAAATTTCCCCAAATTTTTTCCATCCCGCCCGAAATCGTCGCTATACCGACGTTTATAGAAAAGTGTCGCAATACCGACACTTAGAAAAGTGTCGCAATTGCGACGTTTGGAGGAAGGCGTCACAATTGCGACACTATGGCCCAAAGCGTCGCTATTGCGACGACATCCAAACGTCGCAAGTGCGACACAATGTCTAAGTGTCGCAATTGCGACGTTTGGAGGGACCCGTCGCAATAGCGACGCTTTTTCCGTCGTCGGTATAACGACACTTATATGCGTGCTACATAAAAATACGAAACTTATATGCGCGCTACATAAAAATGATTTTATTGTTTCGTATCTGTCGCAATAGCTACATTAACGTCTTATATCAAGCGCGCATTTTCCCTCCGCTCTTGCAGAACAGCATTCGCCCTCAGCATTCGCCCTCAGCTCTTGCAGAACAGAATTTTCCCTCAGCATTCGCCCTCAGCGTTCGCCCTCAGCTCTTGCAAAATGGTAAGTTCTTACTGCAGGCCCTTCCTCCTATAGTAGGGTTGACTCTATTTGGGTTTTTTTGGTCAATTACATTGGATTGTGTTAGGCTGTAGGGTTCTCTTTAGATGTCAAGAATTAAGATTCAATACCCTCTATTATCTTCATCACCCAATACAAGATTTAAAATTTTCCCAAAGAAACGCTTATTAATTTGGCAGCCATTATTTCTCCCTGCTTTAAAAACCCTACATTTAAATGAAAACAAGCATTGAATTTCAACTACAAAAATCTATTAGTGTTCAAATGTACATGTGTGCTACATTAACGTCTGATATCATGCGCACATTCGCCCTCCGCTCTTGCAAAACAGCATTCACCCTCAGCATTCGCCCTCAGCTCTTGCAGAACAGCATTCGCCCTCAGCTCTTGCAGAACAGCATTCGCCCTCAGCATTCGCCCCGAGCTCTTGCAGAACAGCATTCGCCCTGGATTCGCCCTCATCTCTTTCAGAACAGCATTCGCCCTGCATTCGCCCTCAGCTCTTGCAGAACAGCATTCGCCCTCAGCTCTTGCAAAATGGTAAGTTCTTACTGCAGGCCCTTCCTCCTATAGTAGGGTTGACTCTATTTGGGTTTTTTTGGTAAATTCCATTGGATTGTGTTAGGTTGTAGGGTTCTCTCTAGATGTTAAGAATCAAGATTCAATACCCTCTATTATCTTCATCACCCAATACAAGATTTAAATTTTTCCCAAAGAAACACTTATTAATTTGGCAGCCATTATTTCTCCCTGCTTTAAAAACCCTACATTTAAATGAAAAAAAGCATTGCATTTCAACTACAAAAATCTATTAGTGTTCAAATGTACATGTGTGCATCACTTGTGTAGGGTATTCCTTTTCCAATTTAACATTATCCAAGAATGTGTGCAGTATAGTTCATATTTTTTGTGATTTAGATTATCTTGAAAAAGGAAAGGTAAATTATTAACCATGGAAAAAGAAGGTTTTCCCTTTTTACTACTGGAAATGGTACAACAAAGTTCCATTTCTACCCGAAACTCCTATGAAACAGGAACCAAATAAAGGCCATGTCCTTAATGGACATCATTTGGCTTTGAAAATGGCCATTTCACCGTGTTGTTTCTTATATTACATCACAATAGTTTCTTAGATCATTTCTTGTTTCTTGAGATGAAAAACAACCAAAGAAATTGTGAAGATCCTTTCAAGAAATAAATGACCATTTCTCAATCATATCTCAACTATTTTTTATTTTATTCGGTGGTTGCTTACTTTGAGAGAAATTTGACACTTTTATAAGGAATATAACATAAAAACACAAAATGGGAAGGAATTGATGAGGTAGATGACCTTTAGTTGTTGTCAATTAAGAATTGATAATACACGATGCATGTTATGTACTACAAACTATATTCCTTCCTGGAGTTAGGACACAGAGTATTGAATCAAAGTTTTAGTTTCTAACTTCTTGTATTGGTTCATCAATCTTGAAATTCAGACATTGCATGTCTTCATTGCTTCATGTTTGAATAATTTGCATCATATCGTACAATAGGAAATTAGGAATTATGATTATTATTACTTTATGGATTTGTTAAGTTGCTTTTAAGTTTGCATGGTTTAGTGTGAAATTATTCTATTGTGCCCCTAGGCCCAGGTGAAGGAATGCCAAGGACTGAGAACCCTAGTTTTTAAATGGTATTGTTTCTTATACCCAAAAACCCCTCAACATCACTTCTTATTAGTTCTTAACAATAGTGTTGTAAACAATTTGAGAATTAATATAGAAAAATCTCGCACTTCTCAAGATAAAGTCCTAAAGCTAAAGTGTGATACCATGTGTAATTCAATAGCCCCATTGTCACCTCACCAACCTCTTTTCACTTCGGGCTAGCTCTCCTCCAACTAAAGGGGGGTTCTCCCTAGTAGATGTTAGGGATCTAATGGCCCAACCAAACCAAGTCAAGAGCCCCCTAACTCTCTATGTTTACTAATATCAATCAAAATATTGAACAATAGGGTCAAACATGCATCCTGAAGATAAAATTGCCAGGGTATTTTTGGGTAATTTCAAAGGGAAAGTCCCCAAACACATATAATCAAGGAATTACAACTTGATTTCAAACATTAAATATCAACAAAATAGTTTAAAGGATATTGAAAGGAAAAAGGTGATGGAAGATAGAAAGTGCCTTACTTAAATGCTCTAAGGATTTTTCAATAGTTGCTCCAAAAGCTTCACTTCAAGGCCCTTCAAGATCGTCTCCAACAATGATATACCATCAGCTTCAACAATGTTGCTCAAAAAATGTCCTCAAGGTCTTCACAACAAGTTTACTAGAAGTTGCTCCAACAATATATTCAATAAGGTCTTCATTGTCAACTCATCTCTTGTTTGGGTGCCTTAATGTGCAATGACATGTTTCCAGGACTGAATTCAATGCAAGGCATATTTGAAACTCTAACTCTGTCTTCCGGTGTCTTATTAGAAATTATTTCAGTTTTCATTTTGTGTTTTCAAATTAGATATTGTTTTCAAGTTTTTACATTTATAATTTTATTGCAATGTGGCAGACTGATCAGAGCAGTGCAGGAACAACCCCGAGACGGGATGATCGCGGAAAGAGGCCAGCGGAAGAACATGTAAAGTGCCAGAATTGCTCTATCTTCAAGTATTTTAGTTATTTACATAATTGAAATAATATTAATTTTGTTCAAATATGCAGACACCTAGCCATGGTACGCCTGATGATTTCCTCTTTGAGGAAGAGCTTTCTTCATCCCTATCTCCAGTGTTCTTGTTGCGAAAAAAGGCACGAGATGCAAGGTCGGAATTTAATACTTTGATAGACGCGCCTCAAACACCTAAAACAGAAGAGAGGATAAAACATCTTATGAGCCAGCTAGAAAGATATCAGGTAATAATAAAAATTCAAAAGGATATTTTTTTTATTCTGCATGAGATGAATTGTGATAGTTTGATTTTTAATTTTTACATTGACTAAACTAACAAAAATTTCTTTTGTATGTAGCGTTTTCTGGCACTTGCTGAACCCGGTGTTGGTGGTAGTGGGACACAAGGGAAAGAGATTGCCCAACAACCCTCTCATACACCTTCTACTCCTTTAGGTGCTAGCCAAGAAACACACCCTGCCCAAGCTGACACCCAGCCAACTGCTGAACGTGTTGGCAATGATGAGGCTGATATGGCCAACTACATTATTGCGTTTCCTGGAGCTACACGTGTCAGCTCCACGGGGACCATTAATGGCACGTTTTTGGTGAACGATGAAGGTGTCCCTATAAAGCATGTACAACTCCCAGGTAAATTTTAATATTTTAACTATTTCATGTACTTTATCTAAAACATATTTATCATGATTTTTATTTTTAAATTAATGATAATATCTTCTTCTTCTTCTTTTTTTTTTTTTTTGTGTAGGAAACAATGAGTTCTACAGGATTCTGGAGAGCCATGTGTTGGTAATTTTTGGCCCAACCATACGCACAGGGTGGAATTCCCAGAATTCGAACCTGAAAAAAGAACTTCTAGATTATCTAGAAGCCCTTTTTAGGGTCGGCACATTTGACAGAACAGCGGTGGCTCGGGTAGCCGGCAAATATTTGAAATATACCAGGGACACCTATAGGACGCAATTGCAATTTAACCTTAGATATGAGCATCCTCTCGCAGTTCCAGAGAGTGAGTGGAGAGCACTCATCCATGACGAAAAAGAGAAAAGGGCAAAGAAAAAAGGAAAAATGCCAACTGGACCCGCAAGGTAAATTACAACTTTAATTCAATAGCTTTAATTTTCTCTATGTCTAAAATAAAAGTGTGCTACGTCATATCCAACTTCAATATTTTGATGCTAGGTTGCCTGACACCTCAAAGGCAACCAAAGCTAGGATTGAAAAAAAGGGCCATCACAAGCTAGGCCAGGGCGGCTACTTGAAATTAGCTGCAAGAATTGTAATTAAGTAGCTAAACATCTTATAATTAATTGTATCGCCTTCCAACTTTTTTGTAATCCTATCAAATATGATTAAAAATACACAATCATATGTAATGTAGGGTGATGACTTCGGAACAGAAACTATAGAGGAAGATAAAAATATCGCTTTCCATTTCGGCTATCAAGTTGTAGTTGAACGTCGCAGAAGCTTGGGGCAGGTCCCAAGATCCAGAATGCCTGATAAGGTAAAACATTAACCTTTCAATATGTTTTTTTTCGTCCATAAATTTAATGTCTAACAACTTTGTTTAAATCAGGGGAGCAGCACTACCGACGAGGCAAATAACCCAGTTTTAGAGCCAGATGTAGATGATCCTCACGTGCAACCTAATCATTGTAGTGGGGACCAGGCCGACAATGCTACTATCAGTGAGGGCCGTGACGGTAATTAATTTCCACTTATAATTTTTTCTAATTATACCTTGATGGTTGTCCTTATAACGTTTTTTGTTTAAATGACGGAGAATGTTTCCCTTGAGGATCTTACCACCAGAGAGGAAGACAGGGCAACAATCCCAACGACGACAACTGGTGCACCAGGTAAATAATCTCATTGCAATTTTTTTTATTAATATTACCGAACTAGTTCAATGATATTTAAAAACTGACAATTAAAATTTAATATTATCTATTTTTGTAGGCGATGCCCTGTCACTGGATGAGACCAGACATCGTGACTACGCAACTAGGTTAGCGGCGACAACTGGTGCACCAGGTAAATAATCTCATTGCAATTTTTTTTATTAATATACCAAACTAGTTCAATGATATTTAAAAATTGACAATTAAAATTTAATATTATCTGTTTTTGTAGGCAATGCCCCGTCACTGGATGAGACCAGACATCGTGACTACGCAACTAGGTCAGCGGCGACAACTGGTGCACCAGGTAAATAATCTCACTGCAATTTTTTTTATTAATATTACCATACTAGTTCAATGATATTTAAAAACTGACAATTAAAATTTAATATTATTTGTTTTTGTAGGCGATGCCCCATCACTGGATTAGACAAAACATCGTGACTACGCAACTAGGTCAGCGGCGACAACTGGTGCACCAGGTAAATAATCTCATTGCAATTTTTTTTATTAATATTACCGAACTAGTTCAATGATATTTAAAAACTGACAATTAAAATTTAATATTATCTTTTTTTGTAGGCGATGCCCCGTCACAGGATGAGACAAGACATTGTGACTACGCAACTAGGTCAGCAGTGCGGGTCGAAAGGCACGAAACAGGAGCAGAGCACGATGATATTGATGATGTAATTAGGAGCTTTAGAAATAGGAAGAAGAAAAAGAAAATTTGATAATGTAAAATATTGTATTATTATAAAACAAACGTTACCATACTTGGAACGTTTTTTGCGTTATATAAAAAACTCATTTATCATACTATTTTTATGTCAAGCATTAATTTCAATGTTTCCTTGCGTACTTTTTGTTGAATTGTTTTTTTATTAGTTATTGAATATTTTTTTTTATGCTCATGAAAGTAAAAAATGAAATATAGATTAGGTATTGGGGAATTGAGAGTGATGTGAGGGGGGGGGGAGGGGCCATAAGAGCTTCCACCTTCACGTGGTTGGCCCTGTTTAGTAGAGAATAATTTATTGGAGCGATTAAATCTTGGAGAAAACCTCCCTCGATCCAGCGTAGCAACAAAAAAGTCATTGTTGACTTAGTTGCTACTCTTTCAGATCGTGGGAGGCTTGTTCCAAGTTCATGCAACTCCAATAAATTGTTCTTGAAATGAAGAGGAGCTTATTCAGGTATGTTTTGACATTTTCAACATATGTTCTAACATTATCATAAGAATGCATCGTAGAGTAAAAAATACTACATCAATTACTTGTATTTATTGTATAGATAATGATGGATTTTGATTGACTTGGCAGTGCAGGTACAAATCCTCTTGCATCATGAGCAATACAACTTGTCAACCAGGGTCATGTCCGAGATATTTTTGCTTGTGCGCTTGACCAGGTTCGTAATGTCACATTTTGTAAGTTCCTTTACAGTTCATAATTCAATATTAAGCTTGTTCATGATTATTATCTAGGTTTTTTGTATGTGTTTTTTCATCTATTTGATTGTAAGCAACTCTGCATGTTTTCTGTTGTTCACTATGATTTCTCCCATTACCACTCCCAGGATGAATCCGACTTTATTGTTACATAGGTTACTTTATTATTACTATGATTTCTCCATTTACGATTTCATAGGTTACATCATGTAAAGTTGTCAATCTCAGGTTGGTGATGAGATTTAGTTCTCCAGATTTGGGGCTTTTCTGATATTTTCTCCCTCATGTCATTCTTGCATCACCTCATTGTTTGAGCATGCCAATTGTCTACTACTTGTACCAATTGGCACATGTCAATCTTTGAGTGGTGCCACATTTCACCTATTTTCAGTGAGAGTTTAGGGTTTCTCTAACATAGCTTCAGAAATCCGATTCAGTGCCTGCTTGAATATCGTCACATAATACTCATGGTTTGGATTGATGAGCATGTTATGAATGGTTGGTTGATTCATAAGAACCACCCATATAGTCATCTTGAGATATTTCAGAATTTTTCTCGGGTTTCCTTTTTCACCGTTTCTAGTGGGTGGGATGGTGTGGGGTGATCCATCAATACTGGTAATATGGAAAACCTTTGCAACGAGAAAAGGTATGAACATATTACATAGCCCATCAAGTCAATCATGAAATATGACACCTATTGGTATAGGAGTCTAACACTAACTATGTTATCACTCAGATTTTCCTTGAAGTTGTAGAGAAGAGGAAAGGGGTCTGAGGTAACCACAAACAAATCTTTTAGGTACAGAATCTAGCCAATATGTACCCAGAGAGGGCTCTCTCTTTAAAATTTAGCTTTTTTGTGAAAGATATTAGGCTAGTTATAAAGTTCAAGGGTTTTGATTGAATTTAGGTGGTGGAATTCGATAGCTAAGGGTAAGATTGAAGTAATTCAGGCCATTGGGCTATGGAGTCAAAAATATGGCTTCACTGGCTTAAGTTTCTAAACAAAAGATGGTTTTACAGGGCAAGATAATCAAACAGAGAACAATTTTAGATCTTTAAAGCGAATGAGATGGAATTAAAATGGATGAAAGGAAATTAAGAATATTTCAACACATTCAAAGAGAGAAATTGAGTGATTATCAATAAAGAGCATTCAAGTATTCTTTACTAAATAATCAAAATGCTTAAACTAGTAAAACAGAAGCAATTAAGGGAGTATTTATACAAAAAATTATCAAAAATATCTCATAACAAATTGAGATATAATCTAGGGTGACTCATGAATAAGTTACAATAAAAATAGAGACAAATGGTCTCGTAGATAAGATAAAAATTAACTGATGTTGTGTTGTTTCCTTCTTTTGAGAATGTGTTGGAGGCAGGCCCTATGTTTTGGCCCGTTGTTGTCATCCTCAATAATTCTATTCTGACTACCTTGCTTTACTGATACTCTTTGTTTTCACTGATACACTTTGACCTCTGTTTATCCTTTTTATCATGGTATACTGTAGTAAATAGGCAAAATTTCATATAAGGATAAATTTTACAAAAGTTCCAACAGTTCTTCCCACCATTTATCTTCTGGTATTCTGGTCCGTTGAAGTTTTCTCAATGTTTCATCAGCCTCAGTATATCTGAAAAAGGTAGGCTGAATTGGAAACAAATTCTTTACTTCATGCTCAAGATAAAATAAATTTTCCAATCTGTCATGAAGATTTTTTCCTGTTGGCAACGCTGCTTCTGATGTACTGGTTGAAGAATTGGCCTGATTGTCAGCATACTTGTCCAATTTTTCAACATAGCTTTCAAGGTCCATTAGTTTATCCTCTGAAACTATAGGACTGAGCAATCCTTTTTTCAACAAAATATCAAATCTTTCTCTGAAGGCAATGATTTCTTCTTGCATATATGAGCACCTTTGTTCTAGATTCTGCATAAGGGTTCTCTTAGTAAAAACTCTTTTTATTTCCAAAATTGTTCCGGTCCTGTCCTGAATACCAAGTTCTGCAAGTTGGTGTCTGGTTTGAGTGTTTAGAAATTGTATGAGTTGATTGGCTTCCTCAGGCCTATTTCCCAATTCTTCTCTTGTACTTTGAACTTCTTCTATAGCCAATTTGACTAAATCATTCTGTTCATACATAATCTGAATTGAAGACCAGACATCCTTTATTTATTGGATAATGTTGTCCCAAAGAATTTCATTTATTTCCTTTAAAGGTTTCTCCAATGTGAGATCATTTTCCAATGCTTTAACCAATTTTTCTAATCTTTTGACCTCTCTTGTTTTATCAGCAACACTCATTTTTGAGAGATCATATCTTTGTTCTAAATTAGTAAGTTGTAACTTTGTGTGCTGGAGTTCTGTTACTTGAAGTTTCAATTCATTCATTGACTTTATTAATTCTTCAGAACTCAAATTGGAAGTATTTACATGTGATAGCTCTGTTGGCTGACCTGTTGTGGATGTACCTGTACCTGTAATTGCCTCTGTTGTTGATGCTGGAATAGTAGACTGATTGTTCTTTAATGCCTATTCAAGCTCTTTTTCTGTTTCATTTAGTTGCTCATTCAGTTTCAAAAGCAAGTCCATCATTTCTTCTTCAGAATTTTTCTTTATCGTCTCTTCAATTTGTGGATGTCTTGATGCTGGAAATTTCAACTGCTTTCTCAAAGCTGCAATATCATCATATTTTTTCTTGATTAGGGCCTCTATACCTTTGACATCTTTAGGATTGTGACCCAATCCAATGATTATTTCCTCCAATGTCTTTATCCTATTGTCTTTGGCCTGAGAAGAGGCTTTTTCAAGCTGCAATTGTGCATTAGTGTTCTCCAAAGAATCCTGCAACTTCTGAGTTGCCATTGCTGTATCGGTCAGAGTAGAATAGATCATTTCATCAGTCTTCTTATGTAACTCAATCTGATCTAAAGGATGAATATCCTTTGCTAAGACTTCAAAATTTGTTCTAATATAATCTGCAGCTGTTTGAGGCTGCTGCACTTTTGGTTTGAAGTGACTCATTATCATTTTGCCTTGCTGAATGTCATATGCTGACATCAATCTTTCTTGATTCTTAGGAGCCATCTTCAAATACTGATTGTAAACCTGGAGTCTTAGTGGATCATTCCTGGCTTTTATATTGATAAAGGTTTTCTTTATATCTCCTGCATCTTTAACTGGTGGTTTGAAAGAAGATATTTCAACACTCTATTGCTTTTGCAGCTCTTTTCTCTGTAAAGTAGTGGATGCCCCACTGACTGTACCTATTTGTTGACTATCCAAATCTTCTCTCTGGCTATCAGGAATTTCCTGAACAAAATCTACTTCTGGAAGAGGATTTAATTTTTGTCTTTTAGCATGAGGTTGTTCTAAAGATCCACCAACAGGGGTAGCAACTTCAACATCTCTCTTCTTGTCTTTTTCTATATTGATAGGAGTTTATAAAATTGAAATTTCTGGCTCATTGATATGAATAGGAGGAATTTGTACTTGACCCTGTTCTTTAGAAGTCTCAGGTTGCTCTGTCATTGTGAATTTTTCAAATACTTGTATGACAGGCTCCTTTTATTTTCCTTTAGATTGTACTATGGCCAATGCACTGATCTCCTGTAAATTTTGCTGAGAAGTCCCTGCAGAAGAAGGACCAATACCTGGTATCTGCACCTGTCCAAAAGAGTCTATGTCAAGTATTTTCTCAAGGTCTTTCATTACATTTTCAACATTGAACTGCTCACTATCATGTTCTACCAATGTTCCTTCCATCCATTCATCCATATTGGCATATTGTTCAATTTCTGGAATTTTGTGATGAATGTATGGTGATAGTTTATTTTTTATTCTTCTATCACAGATAAAGCTATTTGGGTCATAAGGCACCCAGTAAAAACTTTTTTGTAATCTGAGATATTCTTCTAAGATTCTTTATGCTTCCTTTCCAGCATCTCTAGAGTTACAAACAAAAGGACCTAATTGACTTTTGATCCTGAGTTGAGCCTTTTTCTTTACATTGCAGAAATGAACTATATCTGAGTTAATCATCTGCCTGAAATACTCTAGTGCAAAGAGTCTCATGGGGACATATTTGGGCAACTTGAATGGGTACAATTCACATCCATATATTCTGATCTCAGTGTGATTTTGATACAAGTACCAGTGACCTACCCTATATTGTTTTGAGAGCTGTATAATTTTCTTGATTTCATTATTGACTCTAGGAGGAAAAACTCCTGTTAACAAAGTGGTTGCAGGGTGTACAAATAGGTCAATAAAATCATTATAGGAGTAAGGAGAATCAGAGGAATTATGGGTGATGGCAGACCAAAATATCACAGACCTAGGATTTCCTTTGGCATCAAATTTCTGAACATGGAAAGGGAAACTTTATAATTGGTAATAAATCATGAGATGATATATAACAGAAGAATATTTGAACACTTTTTCATTCTCAAATCTCATGAACTGATCATGGATTTTATCAGCAATGTAGGATGCAAAATCATACTTGACAGCAGGGGACTGTCCAGGGGTAAATATAGACAACAATACTAGGGTTAATTGATCAACATATTTACTAGTATTGAAACCCATGATAAAGGATATCATATTCAGAATAAGCCAGCCCACATCAGTGAAAAAAGTATAACCATAGGGGGGAGGGCCTTTGGGCTGATGCTCTGGTAACATGAAGGTTTGACAAATGCGATTTAACTCTTCATGGGACAAATTGGCAGACTTTTCAAGTAATTCTCCCATGGACAGGGGAGTGAGGGCTTGACCAGGTTGAAATTGCAGCATTTCATTTATCGACTGAGTAGTGATTGGGAAAAGGATGTTCTGAATCAGGGACAAAACTGCTCTTTGATTGGGGTCATAGTTTTCATGGCAGTAATGAATTAACTCAGGAAAAATATGGACTGAGGGGAGAAGATACATGGGGAAATTGGATTCCCATAATCCAATAATATCATAACCGTTTATAAAGTTATCTCTGCAGTGGCAAAAGGTTCGAAGAGGATTATCAATAAGAACGAGGTCTTTAATTTGAAAATCTCTATCTGCTAGGGGCAGATAGTCTAAATCTTTGTGAGGGGCATTCAAAGGTGTGACGTTCAGAGCCACTGGAACCTCCATTTCTAGTTCTTGTGGATTCAGAAATGAATTTTGGGTTTTTTTGAAGAACAAACACAATTACAAGTTTTGGGAATGCAATTTACAATTCTGGGGATTGAACAAGACCAAATTGAACTATGTTTCTGTCTTTCGTGCGGAATTTAAAACAAAAGCTAGGATTTCACAGAGTTTTAACGGGAATTGGGGTAAATACCTGTTTTTTGGGAGATGAAAAGTGATTAAACAGGTACAGGCTATGGCGTACGAACTCTGGATTACTGGTATGCAATCGTCTTCAGCAAAATACAGTTGATGGTGCTTGACAGTTTGTTTTTGAAATTCTCTGCATGAGACTTTGGTCGTTCACAGAATAATGAAAATGACACGGGCAAAATTGTTTTATTCACAAAGTCCAAAGGGTGATGGAGTTTTTTTTATTTATTTAATGGATGACGTTAGCAGGTACGGAGGATGAGTCACGGGAGGCAAGCGGTAAGCAGTTTCCATCGCACCGCTTTTGGGGAAAAGTGGTTTTGGGCGGAGGGCGAGCGATTCCATAGAATGATTGACGCGTGGCATGGCACTGTTTGAAAACCGCCAGGCCATCGCGTGTTATTGTTCGGACGCGGATGGCTAGCGATATCATTAATAACCGTTGATCTCAGATGGGTTGATCGAATGGCGATGGGGACGTGGAAGTGACGGGGATTTAATATGGAGGGCCCGACGCAATTAAACGTTAATTAATCTCATCGGGGGAAATCTGATTGGCGGAGTTAATTAATCGTGAGGATTAATCAATTTGTTTATAAAAATGCAGGAAAGTGATCGGGAAATGATTTAACCAAGGTTAGCGGTTAAGGGAAGTATTGGGGATTTTACAAAGGATTTATAGTTTTAACCTTGGGAAAGGGAGTCGAGGGATTAAAATACATAGGGGAAGAATTATTTTTGTATTAAAACACGTAATAAAACATGTTTTAATTATTTTTTCAATATACTTTTATTATATGATAATTAAATCATACTAATCTAATTACCATAGGGGGCGGAATTTAATATTACAATATATTTAGCCAAAGGGGACATAAAGTGGGTTTTTTATTTAAACATGTGGGAATAAATAACTTTGGCTAAAATTTATTAATGGGTTTTTGAGGATATTATATAAAAAGGAGTTATATATAATAGGAGAAGGTTATTTTTGTAATGATTTAATACATAAAATCAATGTTAATATGACAAGGGGACAATGTAAACTCAAAATACATTAATATAACTAAGAAAGTGAAGATTTAAAAGAAAATTTCATTATAATCACTTCATCACTTAGACTTGGAATAAAATGTGATTTTGAGGGTTTTTTATGAAATAATGCATAATTTTCCTAAGTAAAATGGAATTTTACTTAGGAAAAGATGTTTAGAAATGAGTGAATGTTATGAAGAATGACTTCAAGTATTTAGGCTTTTCCAATTATTGGGCCGAGGGTCTGGTCCCTCCAAAAGTCAAGGAAATGCCTTGAGCCCCTCTAATTTTCAAATACCTTAGTACTTAGGGGAAATTAGTGAAATCTTTAGGGGAATATGAGAAGGGAAGTTAATAACTTTGACTTTGCTTTGCTTTGAATTTCTTCCAGTATAGTGTCTGCCTTTGCACTTTGTGATGAAAGTAAATATTAACACATTTAGAGTCATTGTCCATCACATGCAATTCTGCAACATCATCTACCTACCCTACCTACTTTAATCTACCATTTTTTCTTCTTTATTAGGGTGCACTTAGACTGGCAAACCCTTATCACACTTTCTTTTATTTTACATGTAAAATTTTATCTAAGTCTAACCTTATTACATCCAAGGGCTCAGATTAAGTTATTGAGCTCCTTTTATTTACTCTACCGATCTACTTATCTGCCAAGATTAAACAGTTTGGTCAGATTTTATTCTCTATCTCTAAAACTTGAAATTGAAAGATGAAATAGTCAAACTTAAACTGTTTGAATATTCATAAATTGTGGCATAGGATACAAGTTGCACACAATTTTATTTATTACATAAGAGCAAAAAGTAGTGGCATTTAGACTTGCACACTTTCCTTGGCCTTTCTTTTGGTGGGGTTCATTTTCTTTTACTTTTTTGGCCATTTTTATTCTTTTTACCCTTTGATTTTTCTTTTAGGGTATACCCTCTTTACATTTTTTAAATTTTTTTGATTTTTTGATAATATGGAAAAACTTTGCAACAAAAAAAGGTATGAACATATTACATAGCCCATCAAGTCAATCATGAAATATGACACCTATTGGTATAGGGGTCTAACACTGGCTCCACTTGGGGATGGCTTTTCCTAGTGAAAATTCAAGAACAGCAGGTCAATTGTCCTCATCCATTGACCTTGGTGAACCTGTAAATGTCTTCTGTCTTCTGCAAACTAAAATCTGATCTGAAACTAAAACAACACACAAAAGTTTTCAAACCAAATTAATGAAAAATTAGCTGAAAATTGAAAACTAAAAAGAAAATGCTCAAAATTTTGAGCTTATTGGCACTCATCTACCTACTCAATCTACTAAAAATCTTATTGAATCAGGTAATACAAAAATGCCAATGAAGCCAATCAAGTAGCTGTAACAATAAATGGATAACTTGATTGCTTGTGATCAAAATTGGAAGTATATTATGATCATGTGCCTTTATAATAAATGATATGATGTGTAAAGGCCACTTTTGATGTATTTGGTCCTCATAGAGAAAACATGTTTGCGGATTTGGGCTAAAAATATTCTCTATATAATCTGATATAGGATCAATAAAAGTATGATGTATGTTATTTACTTCTAGGCCTTCAATGACTGGTTGCTCAGTTGTATTCTGAATATTAAGCCTTGAAACTATTTCTTCTGTCTTGTGTTTGAAAGAATAATCATCCTCAATATGCAAGTCAAAAGATAGTAAAATTTCCTCTTGCTTAGGAAAAGGAAGATTTTCAAAGAATTCTTTAGGATTTCGGAAATTGTATGACTGAATTTGAGAATGCAAAAGTTTAATTTCATTTTCATAATTTTCAGAAATTATTTCAAGAACACATATTTTCAGTTTGGGAGAATATTTTCTTGATTTCAAAAGAAGAAATAAAGCTCTTAAAAAATCCTCATCAAGTTGAAGTTCTAATATCTCATCCCTCAAAATAGCTAGTGATTGTTTTGTGAAATTATCATAATTATCATCATACTGATCATGTAAGTCTAAAAAATCTTCTAAGAACCTTGATTTTCTTAGGAATAGGTCATTTTGTAATAGCTTGCATCTTTTGAACAAGGTTTTCATTGCGCTCAAGATGGTCCAAATCAAGACTTTTTGAAAGTTGATTTTTTATTGCATGGAAGTTATCTCGGATGAACTGAAACGAATCAAAAAAAAAAGGCAAAGATCCTTCACTTACTTCAAAATTTGTTGCACTTTCCTCGTCATTGTCATAGCTGATATGCATCGGTTGATCACTGTACTCGAGCTGCTGAAAGTGAACTTCCTCCTCGCACAAACTAGATGTTGATTTGTCTGCAAGATTAGCTTCTTTTTGGAGAACATAATCATCATCATACTGATCAAACTGAGGCAAATCATCAGTATACAACACATCATCAAGCATACATGTCAAATCCACAGCTCTCTCTTCTTCAAGATGATCTATAAAGCAATCACTATGACAACTGGAGTAAGAAACAAAATGTTTTGGATCAGCCACTTGTTCTTCTTCAATCAGTGAGTCATGGGTTTGAATATTATTCTCATTCCTTGTGGTGTTTTTTTGCATCATCTCTTCTACTGCACTTACCAACATGTCAAGCTTTACCTCTAGAGATATCAATTTCTCCGGATCTACATTTTTCATTTCTTCTTCCTTCAACCTTGCCCTTCAGATCAGCAAATGAGCCTCTACATTCACTGCACTATTCTGCATCTCATGAAGTGTTGCAAGATTCCTTTCTCTCAGCTGAAACTCCATTTCCGGATCAAAGGCACCCGGGTAGTGAAAGAGAGCAGATCTAGGAGAAGGTCTTATATCAGCTGGCATTGAAAAATATACTTGGTTAAATCTGGCAGAAAACTGTTGTACTGTCTCCCCTGGCAGTCTTTTCAGCTGGTTATACTCTTCTATAATCAAGAAAATGTTCTGTCCGATCATCCACCTGTCAAAGAAAACTTCGACGAACTGTTGGAAATCTGAGATGCTCGCATCAGGCAGAGCTTTGAACCAACTCTTGACTTTGGCTTACAAAGAAAGAGCAAAAATCCTAATACTAACATCTTCTTCATCAACTTCAAAAAGGTCTAGGAAAGTCTCAAAATTCTGCACATGTTGCTCAGCGTTGACATTGTTACATTCACCGTCAAATCTTGGTAGATATAGGTCATAATTTTTAGGGAAAACATGAAGAACAGAAGGTAAAACAAGAGGTTTATACCTATCTGG
>JAXQQM020068287.1:0-74580 GCA_034641835.2 Pinus albicaulis | reverse complement strand
AATCCGAGGCCTGGAAGTCATCCAAAACTGTACCTGTGTGCACAAACCCAGAAAATAGCAGACTGCTGATATGGCGGGCAGAATGTGCAAAAAGAGGGTATTTTTCGCCAATTTGAGAGGGCGAATGATCTCCAAATGCCCTGAAAATCGCTGGAGACCTGCTCATGGAATTATGGCATCCATCGGTATCATCCTCCTCCCTTGACTACTCATCAAACTGAAATGGCGAATTTATGAGTTTTCGGCCAAAAACCCAAAAAATGCCAAAAAACAAAAAGTTGTCGAACAAGGCCCAAAATTGGCATGCATGACCCTCAAGGGTCCATAGCAACATGCTCCGAAGCTGAGGCCAAAATATCAAGGGCTGATATGCTTTTCCCTTCCTTCTGTGCTAGGCGCTTCTCCTTCAACTTCTTCAATTTCTCTTGTGCTACCTTTAATTTTCGCCTGGCAAACTGATTTAGCTTCTGAAAGTGAAGAGTCCTCTTTCTTTGTAGCTCAAGATCCCTGTTCGCCCTCTCAAGCTTCATTTCCAAATGTTGGTTAGCTCTCTCAAGCCATGCTTCTTTGTTTTCCTCAATTTCCTGCTCAAGGAGGGCAGTGAGAGGAAAGGCTTGGAAATGGGCTTGTTCTTCTGCTCTCTGCTTTTCCAAGGCTCTTCTAAGCCCGATGGTCCTAGGCTTCTTCCGCCTAGGCTGGTCTTCCTCCTCTTCATCATCAAACTCACCAATGAGCTCTTCAATTCTTGCTTGCGCCCTTTCTGCCTCTTTCTTATACTTAATTGCCCTTGCCTCATGAATAACTGCATGAAACTTCATCTGTTTGTTTTCAACCTCCAAGAAGTGGTTGAAATTCCTCGCCCTTTGAAGATCTTCCTGTAATACCTCAATTTGCCCCTCTTTGTGAATGAGGAGGTTTTCAAGGATGCGGGCTTCATTATCACTGTCATCGCTTGGGATAGGGATGACAGCTAATTCACCTCCATGCTTGGCACTTTCTCCAACTATGCTTTTGCCTTTGAAAGCCAATCTGGCGCTTTTCCTCCTTGGCATACTAGAAGGTGTCTTTTTGGGCAATTTCCTCTTGCTAGGAACAATCTTTGTCACTGTTAAGGTGGCAGCTTTAGCTTGCTGTTCTTCCTCAATATCTTGTCCAGTTTGTGGCTCAAAAGGTGTTTCAATTTCCTGCCCAACTTGCTGCTCCTCAACTGTTGTCTGCTGCTGTCCCTCATCCTGTATCTGCTGCTGTCCCTCAATATCCAACTGCTGCTGTCCCTCAACATCCAACTGCTGCTGTTCACTGCCTTCTCCTTCTCCCTGTTGTTCACTGCCCTCTCCTTCTCCCTGTTGACTTGGCTGCCCAGTAGTCATTCTGAGTCTTCTAGGTGTAGGCCTACTAGACAAAGGCATTGGGCGATGGATAGGCTGAGTAGGAGACACATGAACAGGAGGGACAGTGGCAAAATCTGAATGGCTGATGAATAAATCCCATGAAACCCCTTTCTTCTCTAGCTGGTGTAAGAAGATAATCTTGATCAAGGAATGACGAAAGAGAGAAGGGATTTGCTGAGGTGGAGCCTTCTTTTGGACAGTAGATGCCATTTTCTCTATGCTCTTGGACAAAAAGTAAGGAAGGTTTAGTTGCCTGCTTTTGGTAAAATGCATCAACAAGCGGACATGGTAGGCATAAATTCGATTAAACCTCCCTTCACAAGTGAAATATATCATTATGGCTTTCATCAGTGGAGCATAGCTGTCAAGAAGATAGGAAAAAGGGAAAATAGCAGTGATAGTTTCCCTATGTTCAGGCTTGATGAAAGGTTTATAATCCTCTAAGTCAAGATGAGCTTGTTTAAACCACTTTTCGCCATGATACGGGATCTTGGTAGCCTTGGACACATACCTTGGAGAAATTTTGAAATCAAGACCCGCCAATTGGAAGTGTTTTTCTTTGAATCTCAAAGCACACAAGTGTGTTAATGGCGAAAAACTCTTGACTTCTTCTATCTTCTGGCAGAAATTAAGACAGCCTACTTCATGGAAATTGAAAAGCATAGATGGGTGAGCATTGATTTCTTCTGTGGAGATAGGCTCATATCTCTTATGTGGACCGCTCCTGTGGTCTTGCCTTGGAGGCATTCTGACTTGAACAAGCTTTGGAAGAGGCAAACTCCTTCACTGTATGTAAAATGCCCTTCTGGATTGAAACTGTGTCAATATGCTGCTTGGACAGAGAAACAATGTGAGGTGGAGGGTTTGCAACAAGTGTCTTTGAAATCACAACCTCTGCTCTCCTTAAAACTAGCCTTTCACCTTTGAATGTACCTCAGCCAGGTAAATTCCTCAATAGGACACCATCAGTAAAGATGAGACAAACTGCTGTGTAGATTTCCTGTGCACAGTATTGAAAAATCACTTTTCCTGTGGATTTGTTAGGGGCCAATCAACACACCTGAATTTGGTCTTCAAGACAAATATTAATCATAAAAAATCTGCTCTTCAAAAATGGTCTTCCACCTTGAAAATACCTTTGTCAACAGATTTCTATAGAAGAGACCATACAGTGAAAGAAAAAGGATACCTAGGTTAGGTGAAATATCAGTGCACAGTGTTTTTAGGAAAAACACCCTTTACTTGTGAATTTAAGAGATCAACCACCACACTTATATCTCTATCTCTAATGTTAAATTCCCATCAAAAAACCTTCCCTTCAGAAAGTGTCATGTTTGCCTTTAGAAAATCTCTGTCAACAAATTCACAGTAGGAAATAATACAGTGAAAAAGAGGGGCAGACTATATGAGGCAGGCTGTATATAATGCCAAAGTTTCCCTGCTTGGTGATCTTTGAAAGTTAAGCAACACATCTTGTGTCTTGGATCAACATTATATTTTCCAATTATTCCAAATATGACTTGACTAAGTATACCAACAGTCAATCAACTTGCATGTGTGAAAACAACTCTTTATGCAATTAAAAAGTCACCTGGCATAATCCTGAGCCAAGATGACAGATCTTTTCAAAGATTACAAAGCTTTTGGGCAGAAGCTTATGTGAGTTTTCTTTTTCAAAATAGTCAAGGGCCCCTTATACATGTAACCCTAGCCTTTGTGGAGAAAATCCTTTGTTTCAACCTGATATCTGTTTATCAAACAAGCATGAACACCTAAAGTCAAACAAGCAGCTATACCACAAACACTGTCTTTGCATGAGGAGCAGGAGCAGCCTTACCCTGTGGTCCTTCAACTTATAAACATCAAATCCCTTGATTAGTGAAGAATAAATAAATAAATGATTTATTTATCTTTTTAAGGAAGTGGTTGGGATATAATCAAATAAATAATGATTTATTTAATTAATGGTGGTTGATTTGGTCATATTTAACATGGAATATTATTTAAATAATTATTCCTAGAAAATAATAAGATAACTATGGGTTTATCTCATTAATTTCTTTGTTTTTGGGTTAAACATGACTGGGAATAATAATTAAATTATGGTTTAATTAATTATTCCTTTTGAGGTTTCCTAATTAACATAGTGAAAGCAGTTTTACTTGGGGTAAAACTGGTCTTACATGGTGTACTTGGGTCCATCTAATGATGAAAGGTTAGATGACCAAAAAATGGTGTAACAATATAATATAGTGAAAAGAGGGGAAGACTGCTAGAAGGAGTTTGCTGTGAGAAAGTGCTAAAATCACCCTGTTCCTGAAACTTTAGATGCCAACCAATAAACATGTATCTCTGCTTCAAGGTAGAATTTCAATGATTAACAACCCTGCCTTGTATAAGTGTGCCAACAATCCACTAATCTTGTATCTCTTGCAAACCACCATACATATGTTTAGACAGTCAATACACAGGACTGGAGCAAAAATGACAGAGTTTAGAAGACTACAAAGTATTTGGCAGAAACTATGTGAGTTTTCTTTTTCAAAAAAAAAATGTCAAAAACCCCTTTTACTGAGTGCACTTCACTGTTTTAATAATGTGGCAATGTCTTGAGGATAGTGTGAAAAGTTTCTCTTTAGACCTAAACCCTGTCTCTCTATAACAAGATCTTTTTCTGTAGCTTCAAACTATAAATTTCTGCCTGACCAAGAAAATTTTCTCTTACTAAACTTCACTGTTTCTTTATGTATGTCACTTCATTTAAACAAAAACATGCTCACGAAGTTAACCTTGGTGGGTTTATTCAGTCAACTTTACAGTTTGAGTAGAAGTAATAGGGTTTTAAAGCTCCAGAAGTTTGAACAAAGGCTGTAGGAGTTTGTTCTTCAGAAAGTAGTCAGGGCTTCTTTCAATATGGAAATATCAGTTTTTTGGAGGAATATATTTATGCCCTTTGGAAAACCATTTGAAAACGATCCTTTGAAGAATAGAAAACAGTCACAGATTTATCACCTTGGCAAATTTTGAAGATTTCAAAGGCAAATTTTCAAAATACCTCTTTGAAATCGTTGGAAGATCCTTGGAGAGGCTTGGAGTAGCATTGGAGGTCCTTCAATTTGTGCGCGGTACTCTTTAATGTCAGCACGGCGCGCAAAATTACACCCGGGTGGTCTGTCGGGTTGGCCTGTCGGGTGGTCGGGCTCCCCGTACAGGCGCGTCACTCCACTGTACAGGCGCGTCGCGCATGAACTGACCGACTGTGTAAAATTACTCCCAGGCGCGTCGCGCGGGTTTCCAGGCGCGTCGCTCGGCCTTTAACAGTGCCACACTCTGCAAATCGACCAGAAATTTGTTGTTTCGATGCTGAGGGTGGCGTGGAACTCTGTTTACAATTGGAAAATGATAAACTCACCCTCGACCTCACTCCTTATATCATTTCAAAACAAATCTTCAATGGTCACTTCCTTTTTAAATGCAAAGTGGACTTTTGGTTTGGCTTCTTTGCAAATTTTCACAGTCTTTTTGACACTTTTGAATATCCTCGGTGCATCTCATACTTGAACCTCTTTATAAAAACACAAATGGCTTTAAAAACCAGAACCTTGTCTTACTCATGCACCGGTGTTTGAACAGTGATTTCCTGTTTTGTTCTTTGGGTGATAAACACCAAACTTCAGACTTTGACAAATAACTTGATAACTTCCACATCACCTCTGCCACTTGGTGAGAAGATATATTTAACCTCTTTGATTTTTGAGTTTCAAAGTGTCCTTTCTAACTGCTTCAAAAGTGACAAGGCCTCTCCTTGAAACTGTCTTAAATGCCAAGTGTCCTTTAAATTTATTTTCGGACTGTGAGGTACAAAATGCAGTTGTATTTGTTTATGCTCTATTCACCTTTGTATATTTAAAAAGGAAATTTTTCTTTGATACCTCTTTTTACACAAGATACACTGATATGGCACCCTTTCCCTTTTATGACGAACATGCCTATACTTGTCTTAAAATCTTTCTCCAGAAACTGACAATAGGCCAAATCACTCCTGTACTTGATGAAACTGTAGACTGACTTGTAGGACCCCTGGTCGCAGAAGAATTTTAAATGCTGCCTCAAAAAACAGGGTTCTTTGATACACAGTTACCATTTTTCTTTGACCCGTGTATTGACCCTTTTTGTAATAGAACCATTCCCTAACTCGAATATGTTCACTGTTTTACCTTCTTAGTGATTTTTTAACAAGGAAAAACCATTCAGAATGTGTCAAAAGCATTTGAAAAGCTTTGAAAACCATTTCTTGAAAAGCGCTCCTTTGGACTTTTGGCATGTGACAGTGGATTGTTGTTTGATCCTTTCCCTTAAGGAAACTGCCCCTTTTTTGGTATCAATGGCATACATATTCATAATGTTCCCTGTCCATCATGATGTATATTTTGAAAGACATTTTCATATGAATAGGAAGAGCAATATTTTTGAATTAGAAACATTATCTTTGACCTGTGTAATGACTTCTATTTTCCTTCTTTGTATCCTTCCACTGCACCTTTCTGACTAATCAGTCTTCAACAATATCCAAGGCTTTGGCCATCTACTCATAAATGGAGGAGGCGCTTCACTGAGCAAAGTATCTGAAGATTATTTGATAATGCTGCATGACAAGGATTTTCTTGGATTATGATGATAGGCAATCAACTTTAAAAAAAAACATCAACACTGGCATCTCTGTTTGCAATCACCACTATGCTTCAGAAAAAACCCTAGTCAAAGTATCCCTGTCTCAATGTACTGCTCTGAGGGAAAACTAAGATGTCATCATTTGTTTTGGTCATCTCATGACAAATTGTTTGAAGGATAGTCTCTGTGACTATGGAGGTCAGTGCCTTTTGAAAAACAAAACACCTTTCCTTCTGCCGGTGTAATGATACACACGCACTCTTCAATTTGATCTGTGACAAGGTGTCACATGACTGGAATTTTTACTAACATATACTTTCTAAAGTTCAACAATTCACATGATTTGAAAGCTTTAAATGACCTCCTTTATCAGACCAGACTCTTTTTTCCTTTGAGCTAGCATATTTCAAACTCTATCCCTGTTATGATCGTCACTCACATTCATAAAACCTGGAGATATTTTTTCACTGTTCAGTAAAAGGAAAACCTGGACTTTTGCAATCTTCAAAGTCAATACTGGCCAGCACCCTCTGCTTGTGGATGAAGGAGGCGCCCTAACCCTCTGCTTGTAAATGAAGGAGGTTATGGGCCATGACACCGTAATTACCATTACATTTGGGTGTCCCTTTACCGGGGACGCTATGCGATCGGAAGGAAAACCCACCATTGAGTAAATTGCTTTTCTGCATACATCTTAGGCTGACATGATGACGAAGCAACGTTTTCAACGTAGGATTCAAGCATTTATTCCCCGAGATGAAATTATATTTCCTGCCTTTGTAGACACCATAGAACACTGTGAAAAACCTAATAGTCAGCTTGAGATTGGGGTTTATGAAGTGCTGAGATCTCGGGGATGTGAGTGGCGCGACTTAGAGCTGTTTGTCGATTTCATTTGCAGAGTGAGGTCGCCTTGGTTGGGTCAGAACAGATGAGGTTTTTTGGGTTTTTTGATGATTGTTTATATAAAATGTCTTAAAGCGCCACTTCCTAACATAGGTGAGACTTTTGAAAATGGTATCAGATTTGTCTTTGTGTCGATGGCGTACTCAAGAGGGTCAAGCTAGTAGATAGTGATAATGAGGTTTTGATTTCGACATGGGCGGACTGAAAAGTAGAAGGGCGAAAAAAAGTTTTAGGAGGGTTTTCTAGATGACATATTGACATAAGGAAAACAGTTTCTAGAAAACTCAGCTGTAGATATAGTCATTGCTAACATGTAAAAAATACTGATGGCTAACAGGGGGCTAGCACCGATAGAAGACCTCTTTGATGTTAACGATGTAGCAAAGAAGCCCACCATAGAATACACAGAGTCTGAGGTCGAGGAATGCAACATAGGCACCGAGGATCAACCTAAAATGATTAAATTAGCTAAGTCCTTGTCACCAGACATGAAAAGGAAATACGTTGACCTGTTTAAAGATTTTTTTGATGTGTTCGCCTGGAGCTATGAAGACTTGAAAGCCTACGATACATAAATCATCCAGCACAAGATCCCTTTGAAGGAAAACCAAAAACCCTTTAAGCAAAAACTGCGTAGAATTAATCCAATACAACTGCCTCTATTAGAAAAGGAAATCAAGAAAATGTATGAGGCAGGAATCATTGTGCCTGTGAGGTTTTCAGATTGGGTTTCTAACCTTGTGGCCATTAGGAAAAAGACAGGAGAAATCAGATTATGCATTGACTTCAGAAAACTTAACAGAGCCTCCCTAAAAGACAATTACCCTTTACCCAAAATGGAACACATCCTACAAAGGGTAGTTGGTTCAAAGATGATTTCTTTGTTAGATGGTTTTTTAGGGTATAACCAGGTTTTAGTACTCCCAGAATACCAACTCAAGATAGGTTTCACCACTCCTTGGAGCACTTTCATGTATGTGAAAATGCCTTTTGGATTAATGAATGCTGGGGCCACTTTCCAAAGGGCCATGGACATTGCATTTTCAGAGGAGATAGAGCACTTAATTGTAATTTACCTTGACGACATAACAGTTTATGCCAAATCCAATGAAGAGCATCTAAAACATTTAAGAAAGGTCCTTGAAAAGTGTAGAAGGTTTGGGTTATCTTTAAATCCCAAAAAGACAGTGTTTGGCCTTCAGGAAGGTAAACTCCTTGGCCATATCATATCAGAAGAAGGGATTAAAATAGATCCAAATAGAGTTGAGGGAATGCTACAGATTAGCCAACCAAGTAACATAAAATAATTGCAGTCCTTTATCGGAAAAATTAACTTCTTGAAGAGGTTTATTCCCAACTTAGCAGATCTCCTTAGAAACATGACTAATATGCTCAAGAAAGAAGTAGCAGTGAAGTGGACTGTAGAAACCAAAAAATCCTTGAATTGGTAAAACATGCACTCACCCAGGCACCAGTTCCAATCAGCCTCGACTTTTCAAAAGAGTTCCTTATTTTCTCCTTTGCCTCAAAGCATACTATGGCTTCAATCCTGTTGCAGAAAAACCCAGAGGGACAGGAACATCCCATTTCTTTTTTCAACAAGGTTTTAAGGGATGCACCCTTGAAATATAACATAATGGAAAAACAGGCCTATGCTTTGGTAAAGGCCTTAAAGGGCTTCAGGGTGTATATTCTACATTCCCACATCATTGCCTATGTACCTAATATAGTGGTAAAAGACATCTTGTCACAAGACCCAGATGGAATGAGAGGGAAATGGATTGTTGTTATATTAGAGTATGATTTGGAAAGCAAACCAACCAAACTTATTAAAGGTCAGGGCTTAGCTCAATTAATGGTTGAATCTAATCTACAAGCCCTTAACATTAACATGGTAGATGCCTTGGATAAACAGGAAGAATTACCTGCTCCTATTGTCTAAAAGCAGTTTCAAAACTCACCTGGTACACTGATATCTTGTATGTGCTTGCAAATCTTAATGCTCCTCCTGATTTATCAAAAACAAAGGCAAGGTTTTTAAAATTGAAAACTAGGAACTATTTCATTTTAAATGAATGTTTATTTTGGAAAAGTGCTGATGGTTTATTGCTTAAATGTTTGCCTGAAGTTGATGCAGAAAGGATCAAGTATGAATTCCATGAAGGAGAGTGTGGAGGCCATCTTTACTAGAAAACCACAGCCAATAAAATCCTTAGAGCTGGCTATTACTGGCCCACCCTCTTCCAGGATGTCCATAAAATGATAGTTGCCTGTCACAAGTGCCAGATTTTTGAAGGCAAAAGAAAAATTATTCCTTTACCATTACAACCTATCATTGTTGAAGCTCCTTTTCAACAGTGGGGCCTAGATTTCATAAGGGAAATCCATCTTGCTTCGTCTGCCCAACACAAATGGATTCTCACAGCCACTGACTATTTCACAAAATGGATTGAAGCCATCCCTTCTAGGAATTCCACAGATTTTGTCATTATAAAATTCCTTGAAGACCATATCTTGTCTATATTCGGATGCCTAAGGAATATTATTACTGATAATGCTGTTTCTTTTTGTTCCAAAAAGATGATTGATTTTTGTCATAGGTATCAAATTACACTTGGTCATTCTACTGCTTACTACCCTCAAGGTAATGGGCTAGCTGAATCATCAAATAAAATTTTGGTGACCATCATCAAGAAGCTGCTTGAAGACAAAAAAAAATTATGGCATAACAAGTTGGTGCATGCTTTGTGGGCAGACAGATTGACCACAAAAAATTCCATTGGAATTTCCCCTTACCAGCTTGTTTATGGAGCAGATGCGGTGTTTCCCACCAGTCTAGGTGTACCAGTAATAAAATTAATCCAATAAATATAGTCAGAAGAGTACAACATGATTAGGAGGATCAGTCAGACAATACATCTTCAGCAGACTAGGGAAGAGGTTTACAATAGGGCTCAGAAGGTGCAAGAAAACATAAAGAATTTTTTGACAAAAGAACAAAGGCTTGTGTTTTCAACATCGGAGATAAGGTACTCAAATGGGACTCCAAAAGAGAGGATAAGGGTAAACATGGTAAATTTGATAGTTTGTGGCAAGGTCCTTACATCATCCAGTCCACCGTTGGTCCTAATGCCTTTTTTCTACAAGAGTTAGATGGCACAGATCTGTTTGGGGGTCTTGTCAATGGCAGGGTCCTTAAGCATTACTACTGCTAAGTTCGATTTTAAAGCTTCCATTTCCATTATAAATACCATTTTCTTTGTTTAGTATCATAAAAGAAAAAGTGCAAAAACAATAAAAAGAAAAGAAAAGAGGGCAAATTGTGAAAACAAGAAAGGTACAACCCCATACCAAAAAAGAGAAAGAAATTCTGAAAGTGTGCAAGCTTAAATGCCACTCCTACAAAACGCGCTTCTAGTTAGTCAATTTTCCTAATCTTGACTAATTAGTTTTAAATTTTCTGCTGATAGGGTACTGAATTTGATTTTCCAAACTGTTTAATCTTGGCTTATCAGTAGATAGATTAGGATAGAAATGAAAGGTTCAAACATGATCAAAACCTGAACCTAAGTTTCCCAAAAGAGATGACTCAAATCTGTTTTATTTGCTGAGTCAAAATGATGTAAATCTGGTTCTAATTAGCTCAAAATCTGAACCAGAGGACAAAGTAAGAACAACTCAAACAAAGTCAAAATAGAGCTGTGAAAAGAGAAGGCCATGATGAGAAACTTTCAGATCTTAAAGCCTTCCATTTTGTTTTAAATTTTCTGCAAAATAAATGTCTATGTGCAGCTTGTTTTCCATGCCATAGATCACAACAAGTCAAACAGTTTAATCTTGACTTGACTATTTTTAAATTTATGTTTTAGAATTTAGAGAATAAAATTTGTTGGACAGTTTAATCCTACCAGATTAGTAGATTAGGTAGAGAATCATATGGGCTCAACTGTTTACTCTGAGTCCACAGAGAAATAAGGAGTAGAAATAGATTAGATTTCCTGCTTTCAAAAGAATAAAATGTTGTGAAAAGAGTTTGCCAATCCCAGTGCACTCTAAAGAAGAAAAAATGTTAGATCAGTAGGATTGGGTAGGTAGAAGTTTGTATTGATGAAGAGCCGTTGTTTTTCATGGTTGCTAATATGTTTTTCAGAGAAAGATCATCCCAATAAAGGAAGAGTAACCCAATGGATAAGGCACAAGTCAGCCTCCCAGAGAAAGCAAGTTTGAATTTCTTGATACCTTCAAGAAGGCACCATCCCCAAGTGGAGCCACTGTTAGCCACCTATAATATTTGTTATAGAAAAAGGTGGCTAAGACTGTTTGAGCCTTCAAGGAACAAATTATATTACTAAAAATTGTTGGCTCTTGAAGACTCTTGAAGGCCTCTTGCCTCTGTCCAGATCCTATACTTTTGTTTACATCCCAAAAGACTCCGAAATCCTATTGATTTCTAAGGCCAAATGTTGCTACAAACACCATTTTTTCCTTCCCATTATTCCCAAACTAACCTCATCTTTCTATCCCCCTATTTCCCACAAAAATCCCTCATTTTCACATTTTTGCCTTTTCCCCTCATCAAAATACCCTTTATAAGGTTCTAAGACCCCTTCTTAGCCTTATCGAAATCCCCGAATTCCTTTGAAAATCATCAAAAAGAATTAAAATGCATATTTTCGATGTATTGGGCTTAAGCCCCCTTGGGCTAAGCCCCTAGCCTTTTCACCCATACACCCTGGCACCGTGACCACGCGCTAAGTAGTTGGGCGCTTATCTGGTTTAAATAAATATTTCGCCCAAAACATTAAAAAACCTTTGATATTTAGTTAAACCGTCGAATTAACATTTTATTAAATTTTTTCCGCCCGTGCAAATGTGGAGCGATCTCGACCGTCGATTCAATCCACAGATCCGACGGTGCCGAGCGCGCCTCCTGGTGGGCCCCCCAGCCGTGCGCTATTTTTCCAAAACCACGTGGTTTTTATCGCACCACTCTTCGACGGAGGGTAGTTTTTGCCCGATGGCCAACAATTCCATACATCACTTGACACATGTCCCTTGTACTTTTTACGAAACCACCATCCATTGCGCATTAATATTCGGACTAGGACGCCCAGTGATATCGCTGTGGACCATCCAATCTGGGCCCACTGAATCAATGGTGATTGCTCACCAAAGTTTCTCGGTGGTTAACGAAGGTGTGTGCACAATAACCAGGGCATCGTACAGTGGAAAATCAATCTCCGTCGTCGATCTGATCTGCAGATCGACGGCCCAAAATTCATCGCCCAATTTCTCCATTTGACTTTCCATTACCCAATCCTGACCGTCGATCTCTGCGCGATCGATGGCTCAGATTCATCCTTCTCCTCTGACCACCTCGTTCTCGGATTTAATCCTTCTTTCACCCATTCCACAATCGCTCCCGATCAATCCTCACCGTTGGATGATGCCATCCAACGGCTCCGATCTCCTCGCACGCCCTTCGATGCAGTTAACCTATTTACGCATGTTTTATAATATTTTTCGTGTTTTGCAGGGTTTTAAATCATTTTTTCGTTATTTCCAAAGAAGATTCAGAGGCGGAGGGTGACGACTCTCCCGTCTTCGATTCGTCAAAGGAAATCATCCACAGGGTGGAAATGCACATTTCATCAATGTTTTCACAGGCATGGATGCCTTATAAACCCTGCGCAGCCCTGCACACTAGCAAAAAGACCATGAAAGGGGCACAGTCAAAGAGTATCAGTGTCGAAGACCAAAATGTATTAGAACAGAGGATTAAAGACAGTTTTATGGGAATTATGGCTAAGATAGTTATCAAAAGCCTAATCCCTGATTTAAAACACAGTTTAAAGAATATTTTAAGGGTTTTATCGACAGGAGCACTTCCAGCGCCGCAATTGAGGGAAATTGATCCCTCTAGTTACTGAAATGCCACCTGTGCCTCAAAGTATTCAATCAGAGGCCGAATTTATTGATCAGGATCAGATATTTGTCTCAAACGCAGTCGAAGAGTTACTCCTGCGGGGACTTCAATGCAAAGAATGGCTACAGAGTTACTTCGACACCAAAACAGAGGCTAATTGAACCTTCTCCAACTTCTAAAGGCACCTACAGCCTCACAGAAAATCAAAGGTCGCCGAAAAATTAATACTAATCGAGGATCTTATCTCTAAATTGTTGGCAAAACTATTTTAAAGGATTAAAGAATAGTCCAGAAGTAGATCTTTTCAATCATTAGGCTTCGAAAGGTGGAAATAGAGTTATGAAGTAGAGTTAGGAATGATTACATCCTTGCCTTATGCCTTGCCTAGTTCTCAAAGGCTAGAGATTGGATTAATTACATAGTTAATGATACTTGGCCCCTGGGAAATCCTCCCACCTTCTCATTCTTCTATAAATACTTCTGTAAACAATCAGAAAATGCTGGTCTCTGGACATTTGAATGCATGTAATAGTTATTCTGAAGCTACTGATGCCATGTTTGCAACTTAAAGATAAATAATCTGATATGGGAAGTTCGAAGTTGTAGAGACCCGCCGGTCTTGCTGATTGTAACTGGTTCGAACATCAAATATAAGCTATTGATTTATGGGATCCTGATTTTTGTCAATGGTGATGTGTTCCTCACTGTCAATTGTTAATTTGCTTTATGTTTCCGCTTTTTTCACTTTCTCTGATAAAGAGAAACAAACATAGAGCTAGGATTTACTTTCTACATTACCCTACTCTTACTTAAAGATTTATTGTCTATGTTTTCTTCATTTGAACGTTCTCTTTGAAGAGTACATCAATGCAGGCTAGTTTAAAGGCAATTGCCTGATCTAAATTGCTCTTTGTCACTGTTATCCATGTTTTCCTTATTGAATATGCTGAAAGCAGGGTAGTTTAAAGGCACTTAACTGATCTTAAGTTCTTCAACTATTTTTTGTAAATGTTCTCTTATTAAAAGTACTTCAATGCAGGCTAGTTTAAAGGCACTAACCTGATCTCAGAATACTTTTATGTTTTCCTTATTGACTATGCTGAAAGCAGGGTAGTTTAAAGGCACTTACCTGATCTTAAGTTGTTCAACTGTCTTTTAATGTTTTCTAACTGAAAGAACTTCAAAGCAGGCTAGTTTAAAGGTATTAACCTGATCTCAGAAAACTCTCATGTTTTTCTTTAAGTACATGCTGAAGAAATATAGTTTAAAAGAACTTATTTGATCTTAGGCTATTTCATTATACCTTCATTTTTTTGTTCTTTATTTCCTATTTGTTTCATTCCATAAAATCACCTTAAGAGATCCTTTGACATAAGTGACTTGCCCCATGGATCCTGCTTGAACCCTGCTGTCCAATTAAAATCCTCCTATGACTCCATAGCCCAATGGGTTAAAACTGTCTTTGCCTTTCTGTCAGCCAAATCATTCCTTCATCTGCAGACACCTTCACCCTTCATTTTGAAACTGCATTCACCTTCATCATGTCCTTGCCCAACCAAAACAAACAAAACAAAACCCAAGCTCTTCATAACTAGCGTAATATCATAATTTCAGCTATTAAATATCACATCTTTAAACTCATTCATAGGGAGATCCCTCTCTGGATTCAGGAGGGCTAGATCCTAGAATCCCAAAGTTGGTTGAAATGATGTTGCTTCTGTAATTGGACTCTGCCAATCTTGCTAATAAATTACAGATTCCTAACACAGCCCAAGGCTTCAAGTGATCACCAAGGAACTTATTCTTTTGTCGAAGCTCATCCATATCATGCTGGAGGGTGTGGTTGGTTCATAGTCATGCCACGCGCTGAGCAGGAACCAAAGTGGGCAGGGTGGCTTCTATCTGTTCGAACTCTTCTTCCTTCTACCGCAAGTCCTAGTTTATTTGTCATAGGATCAGGTTGTGCTGGACCTTGGTCCATATTTGCATGGCTGTCTCTAGGAGTTGGGCACCCTCTGCGATCTGTCCTGTAATGATGTTCGTAGTTGCGGCGACCAATGCAGCTCGATGGGCCCATACCTCCAGATGCATTTCGGGCTGCAGCTTAGCCTGCAGATCTGTGATTTGTTGCTCCATTTTCATTCTGATCAACTGAACTTCTATCCGGGAAGCCTTCAGTGCTGTGATCAATCCTTCAATCATAGCCTCTGGGGTGGCTACAACCGGAATTTCTGCGGGAACATCTACACATAGTTGGTGAATCAAATTTTTGAGCTCAGTTTGCTTTGCGATAGCAAGCCATACTTCAGCGTTCTTTGCATCAATTGTTTGTTCAGCCACACCGAGCTGTTGGTGCACTTGTTGGTCCAGATGGTGAATTTCCTAGAAGACAGAGGTGTGGAGACCCTACAAGGCCTCATGAGGTAGCCTAGCTAAATTCAGCTGGACTTTTGTATTGGTCTAGACTTCAACTCCCAGGTTGAGTGGACTGATTTGAAGGGCTACGCCAGGTAGAGAACAGAGGCAACTTTCATCCGTAACCAAGGCTGCGCTAATGGTAGTTGAGGGTGTGCGTACCTGAGTAACACTGGTCTGAAATGTGTCTATCTTCAGCTGTAGTGCATGGACCTCAACCTGGATTGTGCTGATTGCAGTTTTCTGCTGCTCTTATAAGGATACCCATCTGTCTTCTGTAGCCAGAGTAACTACATCAGCGATTTGTTCAAGGTCTCCATTAGTCAATGTGACTGTCTCATCTCATTCCGTCTGTTGAGAGCACTGATTCTTGCGGGGCATTTTTACAGGGTCGCTTGTTTGCTTTGTGCCTTAGGTGGAGGTAGGTCCTCCTGCATCTAGACCTTTTGTACCCATGTCAGGCTGCGCATCTACCTGAGTCTCCACCTCGACGTCCTTCTCAAGGGTCTACTTCTACTACGCACCCTTTGGTACCTCAATACCCGTGTCCTTCTCGGTTCTCTTACCCACACCCCTGATATCCTTAATGACAACAGGTGGAATTACTTTTTATGTACTGGTTCCTTCAATGGCCTTCGTGCCAGTTTTGAAGCCGATCTTCTAGCTAGGACTTCAGAGTGCAATGACGCTTTCAATTTCGTCATCTGCCACCATATAAGGGAGCGCAGTCCAGGATTAATCCTTATGTGCCTTGATGTGGAAATTTTGCATGGTGATTTGGAATGTTGCAATGCCCTTGTATCGGTCATACATGGCATGGGAAAATCGTGGTTAGGAATTAATGGTTGTGCCCAAGCTACGCTGAAAGATGACCCAGAAAACTTGGTTGTCCTCGAGACGTTGCGTATCCTTATAATCCCATAAGTGTGCATAGCGAGCCCCTTCACACATGTTAAAGGTAAGTTGAGGGATGACTGACTTCGTAGGAGCTTCCCAGGAAACCAACGCTATGAGGAGTAGTAACCAAGAATAGAAAAAGGTGTGGCCCTGCTCCTGGGACTCATGGACATTAGTCAGAAACTCATCACACAAATACTGTGCCCAGCTAAAACATACCCCTTTCGCACATTGACCTGCTAACTGAATTACATAGGATGGGACAGAGGTGACATGACATTTTCTCATCATTTTACAGGCCAAAAACATGCTACCCATCATTTTGCACACATACTCAGCATTTTCTAACTCTTACTTTTTTCCCACATGCTCCAGATGGTTCATTCCCTTCATGGGAAGGCTAGTAATCCGATGAACTAACGCAACATCGATGGGGGTATTTCCCTGGATCCACAGACAACCATCATGAATTAGGGCGAGAAATTGTCAGGCTATTCGGTCTGTGATGGTGTAGTGATCAAAGTGCGGCATCCGTAGCAGGTTCAGGAGCCTGGACCTGACCAACCCACGCAACCATTGCTAGGGAACAATTTTGATCCCATCGTCTGCCTGAATTGTGTCAAGGTATAACTCAGGTGCCAACTCGGCGAAGGCCTCCAGACTGGCCAAGTCATGATTGTCAAACTTGATCTAGTGAAGCTTCCCAACAAGTTCACCAATGATAGGGACCTATTTCGAGGTTAGCGGTGTCTGTAGATAAGTGCTCAGGTCATCGAGGTTATTCGGCATGTGTGTCTAGGGCCTACGTGGCCAGACAAAGGGAGGTAACTAGTTGATCAGGTTGGCAAGCTGGGCCTCCTCCTGAACAACACATGCCTGGGGCGTCACCCTTGGGGATTTTACAATGCGGGGGAAGTACAGGGCTTCCCTCCAACCCATTTCGCTGGTTTCGGGGGTTTCCTGAAGCATTCTACCTTCTCCTTTCCTTTCTTTGTGACTAGTGTGGAGAGAAACTCTTCAGCTTCGGACTCAATATCCACCACGTCCTCAGTTGCTTGTTCCACGAAGGCCACTGGCTCCGAATTATCAGTAGGATTCATGGCCATCATCCTGGCATGAAAGAAAAACTTGGGATTGCTACTGTCAGAGGGAGTAGGTTGCTCATACATGAAAGAGACACTGTAGGCACAACACAAATGCAGCAAGGACAAACATGCCAAGTACAAGCTATTCAAGTGATACATAACCCTTGTCTGATCTAGCCTACCTATTTTATAGCTTTGGCACTCGCCCAACGGTAGGGTAAACTTCACTTGGAACTTACCATCAAGTAAATGGTAAAAAATCTCTTGAAATTTCCTCATTAAATGTCGGCCTCCTGCCCCATCCAATGGTAAGTTTTTCTTTTTACCCAATTTGACTGTTCCAAGAGCTAGTTTTCGCACCTGAGGTATGCTCAGCATACCCCTACACTCCTGTCACACCCCTATTCTTTGGAAATACCTCCTATGCTCCCCGTGCACCGGCTGTAGTCTGATTTTATTCCTTTAAAATGTAGTTCTATGTCACCATAGCCCAGCCTACAAGGTTTTTGTCGTTACCCTGCCTGTAGAGTGACCGCCTGTGATGCCTTTGTGAGATTTTGCCATGATAGCGGGCCTTTCATGCTCCGAAACGTATGTGCGCAGCACTTCCTCAGCACCTTGTTTATACAAAAGACCTATGATAATGGTAAAATCCACCGCCCGGGTAACCAACTCCCTCTTTTGTTGTGCCAAATTTTCCGCAGGTGCCATGCCTGTAGCTAGTAAATGAAAGTTATCAGCGAAGAGTGCATCAATGACCTTAGTGGTGAATAGTTGCACATCAGGAAATCCTCCCGCGAAGTTAGTGGGTTCCTCCCTAGTTGTGATTCGAGACAAGTGATCAAGCCTAGCCTCCATCTTCCCTAGCTTGACGATGATTTCAAAATCGTATTCCTGAAACAACAACTGTTGGCTGGAGGGGTCTTGACCCAAGTTCGGAGGTGAAGGTTTGCCAACAAACCCCTATATTACTAGCCCTTTTGGCAGTGACCTACTTGTGCAGGTCAAAGTCTCACCCGAAGCAGTATGGGAGGGTGCTGGAACCAGGTTTCCACGCCCTGAGAAAGAGTAGGTACTAACACAAGCTCGCAATTATCAGGTCTACACAGAAGGATGATTCGTAGGGTTCCAGAATGTAGCTAAACTATAGTTCTTGTCAGATCTTCTCTAGCAGGTTTCCATTCATGTGCATAATCATAACCATTATTGTCAACACAGATAGTTCGCATTCATTAATAGAGATGCAATCAATAGGTGTAACAACATTCACATCGCAGTAATACACTAATTGCAGATACTTTCATACCATAGAGATAAAACAGACGAGTTCGCAGCTTAATCAGACAATCTTACTTTGGATCAATCATAATAGAATAGATCCAGACAACATCATATATTCCGACAATACTTCACATATATTACTTATCAAAATCCTCTTACATTCCCTGAATACCACCTGTGCACACAGCCAGCATGGTCCACACACAGCAGGACAGAGCATCTCCATGCACACATCCAACAGGAGTCCTAACCCAGACAACCCAACCCAAGATCTAGCAACTCGTACTTCGTATGAATCTCTATTCATGTTCTGCCTATCCACTCAAAAAGGCTCAACTATTTATACTACTTTAGCCTATGCATCCAATGGTTCACAAACCATGGTTTGCGGACTCTTGGTCTACCCTTGACCCACTTACAATGCATTAGGGGCTTTGACCCACCCCAAAACCCCTGCATTAGACTAAATATAATAAAAAATATAAAAAATGGACCAGATTCACAGCTTTGTAGGAGACTTTGTTCCAACATTCCCCCAACACAATCTTGTGACTCGTCCCGAGTCACTGAGATGGTGGGACCTCCACCTGCACCTGCAACAATTTGATCACTTCAGCCAATGGGGGCAGCACGAATTTGCTTTGGGTAGTAGCATTCTAGGTGATTTTGACCAATTTCTGTGAAATCAGGCCTTCTGTCGTAACAGTGACAGTTTCCAGAGTCTGGTTGAGTTGCTTCACGACTACATCAGCATCCTGCGACAGTTTAAGGGCGTCAGCATCCCAAGGCTTCAGGCAGTCGTTGAGGGCCTTCTTCTTTTGTCGAAGCTCTTCTATCTCATCTTGGAGGTCTTGGCTGGTTCGTAGTCATTCCAAGTGCTGAGCAAGAACCAACGTGGGTAGGGTGGCTTCCAATATTTCAAACATCTCCTCTTTCTGCCGAAGGGATTGGGTTATTTGATGTAGGAGCGGATCGCGTTGGACCTTGGTCCATAGCTGCATGGCAGTTTCCAATAGTTGAGCACCCTACGCGATCTACCCTGTGATGACGTTCATAGCTGCGGTGACCATCACAGATCGTTGGGCCCGCACATCGAGAGGTATTTCTAGCTGTAATTTAGCCTGCAGATTGGTAATCTGTTGCTCCATCCATGACTTAACCTTCACAATCTCTGTTGGAGTGGGGTCTCCTACAAAGCTATGAATCTAGTCCATTTTGTATATTTTTTATTATATTTAGTCTAACGCAAGGGTTTTGGGGTGGGTCAAAGCCCCTAATGCATTGTAAGCGGGTCAAGGGTAGACCAAGAGTCCATAAACCATAGTTTTTGGACCATTGGATGCGTAGACTAAAGTAGTATAAATATTTTAGCCTTTTTTAGTCGATAGGCAGAAGATGAATAGAGATTGATACGAAGTACGAGTTGCTAGATATGGGGCTGGGTTGTCATGGTTTGGACTCCTGTTGGCTGTGTGCGCTGTTAGCCATCAGCAGTGATGACTATATCTACAGATGATTTTTCTAGAAATTGTTTTCCTTATGTCAATATGTCATCTACAAAACCCTCCTAAAACTGTTTTCGCCCTTCTACTTTCCAGTCCACCCATGTCAAAATCAACACCTCATTATCACTATCCTATCTAGCTTCAGCCTTACTGGTCTGCCCATCAGCTTTAAAAGGCAAATCCACATCTGTTTCAGAAGTCTCCCCTATGTTAAGATGTGGCGCTTTAAGACATTTTACCCTTGGAAATCATCAAAAAGCCAAAAAAGCCTCCATCTGCTACAGACCAACCATTACTGACCTCCCACTCTGCAAATGAAATTGACAAACAGCTCTAAGTCGCGCCACTCACACCCCCTAGATCTCAGCACTACATAAACCCCAATCCCAAGTTGACTATTAGGTTTTTCACAGTGTTTTATGGTTTCTACAAAGGCAGGAAATATAACTTCATCTCAAGAGGAAATGCTTGAATCTACAGTTAGAAGAACAACTGCTTCTAAATGTAACCTGAGCCTGAGATATGTCTGCAAAAACAGAAAGCTACTCATCCAGACCTTACAGCTCTTTCCAGCATGAAAATCACAGTAAGAAAAGGACACCACTGTCTCAGCAAAATGGTAAATTGTCATGGCCCAGAACCTCCTTCATTTACAAGCAGAGGGTTAGGGCGCCTACTTTATTTAAAAGCAGAGGGCGCTGGCCAGTATTGACTTTAAAGGTTGCAGAAGTCCAGGTTTGCCTTTTACTGAACAAGTGAAACAGAGACTCCAGGTTTTCTGAGTGTGAATGATGATCATAACAGAGAATAGAGTCTGCAGTATGCAAGTTCAAAGGAAAACAGATTTTGGTCTGATAAAGGAGGTCATTTGAAGTTTTCAAATTATGTGAATTGTTAAAATTTAGAAAGGCATGTCATTAGTAAAAATTCCGATTATAAGCAGCCTGCTTGTCCACAAGATCAAATTGAAGAGGTGCTGACAAAACATGTCATTACACAGGCAGAAGGAAAGGTGTTTTGTTTTTCAAAAGGCACTGACCTCCATAGTCACAGAGACTATCCTTCAAATAATTTGTCACGAGATGACAAAAACAAATGATGACATTCAGTCACCCTTAGAGCAGTACAGTGAGACAATGACATTTTGGCTAGGGTTTTTCTGAAGCATAGTGGTGATTGCAAGCAGAGGTGACAGTATTGATGTTCTTTTTAAAAGTTGGTTGCTTACCATCATAATCCAAGCAAATCCTTGTCATGCAGCATTATCAAATAATCTCCAGATACTTTGCTCAGTGAAAGGCCTCCTCCATTTATCAGCAGATGGCCAAAGCATTGCATATTGTTGAAAACTGATTTGGTCAAAAGTTGCAGTGGAAGGATACAAAGGAAGTAAATAGAAGACTGTACACAGGTGAAAGATGGTGTTTATATTTCAAAATGCATTACACATAGGAAAATGTCTTTCAAGAAATACATCATGATGGATAGGAAACAATATGAATATGTATGCATTGATACCAAAAAGGGCAGTTTTCTTAGGAGAAGAGGCCACACAGTCACTTCACTGTCACATGCCAAGAAGGTTAAAGGGAACTCCTTTTGAGTAAATAGAGAAATATAGTGAGAAAGCATGCAACCCAAAAGATGGCACTTATAGTCCAGGAAGAAACTCATAAATCGCTTGGAAGCAGCAATTACCAAACAATTGGTAGAAAACAGACCATCTCCTTTTAAAAATGACAAAATGGCTTTCAAAGCCCTTCAACAGACCTTGTGTGGTTTTCTCTTTTAAACTATCACCAAGAAAGTAAAACAGTGAAAAGAGGTGAGCTATGGAATTATTGTATTACAAAAAGGTCAATGCACTGGTCAAAGCAAAATGATAGCTGTGTATCAAAGAACCCTGTTTTTCCTACTTCACAAGCTTATCCTTTCAGATATATGCCCAGGAGGGACATGGTAAATAGGCATACCAGTTATGAATAGACAAAGAAGTGGTTTTGATAGGTTATCAGTGTTTTGGGAGTTTGAAACAAATGCATCTTTCTCATTATTCAAAAAAGACAGACATATCATAGTTAATGTACCTACAGGCAGGAAATTATTTTGGGAAAAGGGGGCGCCTTCTTGTAATCAAGAAACCATAACCAAATCCGAATTATGTCAGTAAACTTGACCCCTGCATTAGAGAAAAGGTTGAGGCAGCTGTTAAAAAACTGAGACTGTCAAAACAGGTTTACAAAACCCTGTCCTCTCATAAACAAGTCAGAAACTCAGGTATTCTCTTGACAGTTTTAAAAGGAAGGGTTACTTTGCCTCATAAATATCACCAGCATCTTTAAAACAGTGGCAGAGGTGATGTGGAAGTTATTGAGTTATTTTTCAAAGTCTGAAGTTCGGTGTTTATCACCCAAAGACCAAAACTGGAGGTCACTTTTCTATCAGTTGTGCATAAAACAGAGTTCTCTCGTTTTGCATTTAAAAAAAGAGAAGTAACCGTTGAAGACTTGTGTTGAAATGACATAAGAATAAATCGAAGAGGGAGATTTCATTTTCAAAACAGCAATCAAGGTGTTCACAGCATCAAACAAAGCAGAAATCGGGTCAATTTGCAGAGTTTTGCACTGTTAAACGCCGAGCGACGCGCCTGGAAACCCGCGCGACGCGCCTGGGAGCGCGTTTACACTGTCGGTCAGTTCATGCGCGACGCGCCTGTACAGTAGCACGACGCGCCTGTACAGGGCGCCCGACCACCCGACAGGCCGACCCGACAGGCCACCCGGGTGTAATTTTGCGCGCCGTGCTGACATTAAAGAGTGCCGCGCATACTTTGAAGACCTCCGTTGCTACTCCAGCCCTCTCAAAGGATTTTCTCATCAAAATTGAAGGTATTCTCATATATCTTCCTCCTCGATTTCAAAGATTTGCCAAGTAACATGAAAATTTAAACTCAAAATGTGGCCCTAGTTTGGAGTTGTGTTTATGGGATAAATTCACTGCTGGAAGTACCTATAAAGAGATCAGTGTGCTGAACCACTACAGGTGTTTCGTATCAAAGTTTTCAAAACCTTCTAAACCTGTCACTATAGCTAAAAAACAGTGTTTCCTACACGGTGATCTGAAGTGTTGAACTGTGATAAAGTGCTGACTGTGTCATTCAAAAAACACCTACAGGGATACTTGGTTTTGAGATTAAAAGCAGCTTGTTTCATCTTCAAAACAATCGAAAGACAGAGGTTTTTCCTATAAAGAACTGTGTTTTGATTAAAAGGAGTTTGTTGGTTACAAGATCTTGACTGCTACTTCAAAAGAAGCCTCTAAGAGGAAAAGGAGAATTTTTTATAAAGAAACAGGGTTTACATGTTTAAACAGGAGCTTAGGTTATGGGAAGAAATGAGCTGCTACAACCCTTATTAAAACCATGGAGCTTGTTTAAACACTGTCACCATTGTTCCATAAACAGTGAGTTCGGATGTATGCACACACTGAAGGTTAAATTTGCAACACACATATAGAGAATAGTGAGGTTTAATAGGGGAAAGGATTCTTGATCAAGCAGAAGTTTACAGTTTGAAACTACAGGGGAAGGATGGTCATGCTCCTCACAAAGAAACAGTATTCACTGTGTTGTTGGTTCACAGCTTTGTGCTTTTCAAAGCTTATTAACAAGCTGTTATCCATCTAAAGCAAAGGCTTTTCTAACATAACCAGAGATGTTATATGGGTAAGGGGTGTTGCCTATTCTGCAGAGTAAAAACCCTTGCAAGCCTTGTTGAAACTTTTTGAGGCATTTTTCAAACTCTGTCACCTTGTTTAGAGCAGTAAAATTTGATTGTATACCTACACCGAAGTTTGATTGCATGTCCATAAGTTTGTTTTTTTATTTGCACTCCAAGAAGAGCAGGTGGTTAATCCTTGAAATTATACCTTGAGGCAGAGATACAGGAGTATTGCTTGACATCTAAAAATTCACAGAACAGAGTGAATTTGACACTGTATACATCCTGTCTCATGCAGTCTGTCCGTTATTCCACTATACTGTATCATACTAAGAAGTGTTGACTGAGATGTTTTTAAGGTGTAGGGCCACTTTCTGAAGAGCAGTTTTTTGATAATTGAATTTTACATTGAAGACAGAGGTGTAGGTGTGTTGATTGACCTCTGGAAAATTCACAAGAAAAGGTGACTTTTTAACACTATGCACAGGAAAACTTCCCAGCAGTCTTCCTTCTCTTTATTATATGGTACCCTATTGAGAAATCTGCCTGGCTGAGGTACATTCAAAGGTAGAAGGCTAAGTTTCAAGGTAGCAGAGGTTATGTATTCAAAGTAACACTGTGCAAACCATCCAAATCACATTGTTTATCTGTCCAAGCAGCATATTGACACAGTTTAGCTCCAGCAAGGCATTTTACACACAGTGAAGGCAGTTTGCCTCTTCCAAAGCATATTCAGGTTAAAATGCCTCCAAGGCAAGACAGCAGGAGCGGTCCACATAAGAGATATGAGCCCATCTCTACAGAAGAGATTAATGATCATCCATCTGTACTTTTCAACTTCCATGAAGTAGGCTGCCTTGATTTCTGCCAGAAGATAGAAGGAGTCAAGAGTTTTTCGCCACTAACACACTTGTGCACCCTGAGATTCAAAGAAAAGCACTTCCAAGTGGCGGGTCTTGATTTCAAAATTTCTCCAAGGTATGTGTCCAAGGCCACCAAGATCCCGTATCATGGCGAAAAGTGGTTTAAACAAGCTCATCTTGACTTAGAGGATTACAAACCTTTCGTCAAGCCTGAACATAGGGAGGCTGTCACTGCTATTTTCCCTTTTTCATATCTCCTTGACAGCTATGCTCCACTGATGAAAGCCATAATGAAATATTTCACTTGTGAAGGGAGGTTTAATCGAATTTACGCCTACCATGTCCGCTTACTGATGCATTTTACCAGAAGCAGGCAACTAAACCTCCCTTACTTTTTGACCAAAAGCATAGAGAAAATGGCATCTACTTTCCAAAAGAAGGCCCCACCTCAGCAAATCCCTTCTCTTTTTCATCATTCTTTGATCAAGATTATCTTCTTATACCAGCTAGAGAAGAAAGAGGTGCCATGGGACTTATTCATCAGCCATCCAGACTTCTCTATTGTTCCTCCTGTTCATGTGTCTCCCAATCAGCCTATCCATCGCCCGGTACCTTTGTCTAGTAGGCCTACTCCTAAGAGGCTCAGAATGACTGCTGGACAGCCAAGTCAACAGGAGGAAGGAGAGGGTAGTAGACCGCAGCAGATTAGAGATGAGGGCCAGCAGCAGGTAGATGATGAAGGACAGCAGGTCCATGATGAGGGACAGCAGCAGATAGGTGATGAAGGATAGCAGGTCCATGATGAGGAACAGCAGCAAACAGAAAATGAAGGGCAGCAGATAAAAATTGAGGGACAACAGCAAATAGAAAGTGAAGGACAGCAGGTCCAAGATGAACAGCAACAGGTACACATTGATGAACAGCAGTTAGATGATGAGGAACAACAGCAAGTACAAGATGAAGAACAACAAGTTGGGTAGGAAATTGAAACACCTCTTGAGCCACAAATTGGACAAGACATTAATGAATAACAGCAAGCTAAGGCTGCCACCTTAATAGTGACAAAGATTGTTCCTAGCAAGAAGAAATTTCCCAAAAAGACACCTTCTAGCATGCCAAGGAAGAAAAGCGCCAGATTGGCTTTCAAAGGCAAAAGTAAAGTTGGAGAAAGTACAAAGCATGGAGGTGAATTGGCTATTATCCCTATCCAAAGCGATGATAGTGACAATAAGGCCCGCCTTCTTGAAAATCTCTTAATCCATAAGGAAGGGCAAATTGAGGCATTAGAGCAAGATCTTCAAAGGGCAAGGAATTTCAATCATTTCTTGGAGATTGAAAACAAACAAAGGAATGTGCACACAGATGTTCATGAGGCACGGGTGATTAAGTATAAGAAAGAGGCAGAAAAGGCGCAAACAAGAATTGAAGAGCTCATTGGTGAGTTTGATGATGAAGAGGAGGAAGACCAGCCTAGGTGGAAGAGGCCTAGGACCATCGGGCTTAAAAGAGCCTTAGAGAAGCAGAGAGCAGAAGAGCAAGCCCAGCTCCAAGCCTTTCCTCCTCACTCGCACTCTTGAGCGAGGAAATTGAAGAAAACAAAGAAGCATGGCTTGAGAGAGCTAACAAGCATTTGGAAATGAAACTTGAGAGGGCGAACAGGGGATCTTGAGTTGCAAAGAAAGAGGACTCATCACTTTCGAAGCTAAATCCGCTTTGCAGTGCGAAAATTAAAGGCGACTCAAGAGAAATTGAAGAAGGCAAAGGGAAAGCGCCTGAGCACGAAAAGAAGGGAAAAGCATATCAGCCCTTGATATTTTGGCATCAGCTTCGGAGCATGTGGCTATGGACCCTTGAGGGTCATGCATGCCAATTTTGGGCCTATTTCAGCAACTTTTTGTTTTTTGGCATTTTTTGGGTTTTTAGTCAAAAACTCATAATTGCGCCATTTCAGTTTGAGGATTTGTCAAGGGAAAAGGATGATGCCGATGGATGCCATAATTCTATGAGCAGGTCCCCGGCGATTTTCGAGGCATTCGCAGATCATTCGCCCCTCAAATTGGCAAAAAAATGCCCTCTTTTTGCACATTCTTCCCGCGCCATATCGTGCGATCCCGCTATTTTCTGGGTTTTTGCACACGAGTACAGTTTTGGGGAACTTCCGGAGCATCGATTGAGATGATTTCGGTTGCGCCAGTAAAGAAGACACGTAAAGCTTTCCAACGAGCTATCATGAGCCTCGTTTCGATATCGGGAAGGCTGCCAATTGCCTCCAGACAAGTCGTGGGACCTTTTTTCAGCATAAATATGAAGTATTTTTGTAATTTTTGAACCTCAAAAATGCTGCTTTTCCCAAATGTGCGTTAAGCTATTTTTATACTTGGGAAATGATGTAAAGTCAATATAATTTCCATTTTTAGCGAGCTTTTTTAGATATTTTATGGGATCTGTGCCTTGGGCTTTGCAAAGCCTCAAGGACAAGTTTAGATATTTTGACTTGGCCAATGGGATAGCTGAGTTGCTCCATGAGGTTTTCCTCCCTCAAGCCTATTTATTCCATGGGTTTCATTGTAAATCGTAGGCCGAACTTGAGAGAAGAATCAATATATTGGTCATATGAGCTTTTGAAGAACACATTTGTGTTATGATTTTTGACCTGCCTCTTGGATGCTTTTGATGAATGATGAAGGAATGGTGATGGATTCCATGACATGGTAGAATGGTATAGTTTTTTCTTGCTATGTTTTTGTCTTCTAGTTTTCATCCATAATACATGCTTCTTGTCGCTATAGATCAAGTAGAGATTAGTTTTGAGATATGCCCATGGAGGCACCTCAAAATTCTGAATCTTCATAGCTTGATGTTTTTCTTCTTCCTTTGTTATGCTAAATAATTCTTAACTCGCTCTTTAGTAACCTAAGGATAATGTTTGCTAGTTTTATTTACAAGTTCTATGCATGTTGAGTAGGATGTATGGTGTGCTCCTCGCCTACTCTATAAGTCGTCCATAGTTCCCGTCCCATAAAAACTTTCTCTTTGACTCGATTTGTTGATCATCTTGTTGAACCAAGGAGGCCTAGTCCCGATCTAGCCCTTTGCCTAAAACTATGAAAGCTTGTTTGTCAAAGTGCCCAATGACTTAGAGACTATGTTTAGGCGTTCCGCGTAGTTTATGAGTTTTTAGTTTGTCTTATGTGTTTTCCCCAAAGTCTCGATAGCCATTTCCCGAAGTTAGAGGGTCTTATACCCTCTATGTATGGTCAGAATGTTTGATTTCTATGTATTAATTAGCTCATAGTTGCATTTAGCATGATTAATGGCTTGCTATAACATGTTTATGTCTGCTATAAACTAGTTACACTTGAAATCCCTTGTCTTTCACAAACTTGTTGTCCATTTAATCCATTTTTCCCAAAGATCCCTTCTACCGTGAATCAAATCAGCCCCTACACAGAATCCCTTGCATCATCTTCTCATAGCTTCCTTGGACTCGTTTGACCCCATAGCCCAATTGATCCGACTTCTTGTTATCCATTTTTACATCTTTGATCGGGCTTTTATCCCTCACAAACTTAAAAACCAAAAATCAAAAAACTCACTTCATAACTAGCCTAATACCGAACATCATAAGCGAACACACCGATATCTTTTACATCTAATAGAGAGAGCCCTCTTTGAGTCCGTGAAGGCTAGGTCCTTGGGCTCCAAAGCTTGGTTTGATGTTACATCGTCATTTGGCTCGCCAATCGCCAAATCACGGGACCCTAATAGTATGGCCATGGATGAGTCAACATCTCCGAGCTGTACCATATGTTTCAGCTTGCGACAACACTTTCTCTCGCTATCCCGTCGATGTTCACCACATCACCGCATTCACATCAATATGGTGGCCCTTCCATCCCACATGGTAACCAATATTTATCCGAAACCTTCTCTCCGGTGCATCCTCAAAACCATGGACTTCACCCATGTCATCATCTCGGTATTTTACCCTGGTACATCTCTAATGAGTACTCGAACGGCTTGATCCTTTATATACATCTGGAGGAATATCAAATCGGTCCATCCGGGTATATTCCATCCGAAAGTAGAAAATCTCAACCGGACTCCCGAAATTTGGAGAAAAATATATTCCATCTTATTATAATCCTCATGCTGGGGGCTACCTATGTTCACTCATTTTGACGAGTACTTCACCGTTATATGGTCATACTAATGTTGGAATGATTTTTTTTTAGTGGCAACCTATTCTCGCTCGTTCAACCACAAACGATTGTGCAATCATATCAACCGGTTCAACCTCGTTGCACCCACATCTACTCCACTTGTTAATACATCCTTACCCCCTATTACTGTGCTCAAAGTGTTTTACCTCAACCATCTCGGTGGGTCCTTCCACCCAATACCCTCAAGTATTGGTCCCTCGTACTCCAACCCCTTCGACCGGGTTTACAACAACCATCTATATCCGGAATTATTTATTCACAAGCTAGATTACCATATTATGGTATGTCATAGCCACAACCATGTTTTACCTATTCACAACCCAATCCAAGCTATTATATTTTGGGCTATAATCTTGGTGGACAGAAACCTTGGCAGCCACAAGCACATATGAAACAACCCTCATTTCAACAACAAGTAGTTGTAATATCTCCAAAAATTTAGCCTTCATATAAATGGAATATTATAGTTTTTTTATCACTAGGTAGGTGGATAAATGGGTGGGGAGACTCATAAAACCCCTTTTGAAGGAATAATAACACTCCTAATGTGAAAGGAGGAAGAATAAGTAGTTGGATTAAGCACCTTTGGGTGTGAACAGGATCGGATCATGTTGATTCACTCAACTTTGACCAAATCAACAAGATGTTTTCATGGAGGAGTGGCCTTTATGATGGGACAACGCGATTTGGTGGAGGACAACTTGCATGAGCTTGGTGGAAAGTATAATGGGACCCATTGTGATAGAGGTTCACTTGATATATATGGAGAGGATGGCATCCTTTATTATTCATGTTTTAGATTATTATTTTGATATTGAGTCTGGCGAGACTTTTTCTTCCTCTTGTTGTTTAGCGGGTGGTTGTTGTGTTGTTTAGCACCAGTGTGTTCTTGAGCGGGAATCCCACCTCTTTCCTTGAGAGGCCTCTGGGAAGATTATTGTATTCATCTCCACATTCATGTTTTTAGGCCAAGCTGCGCACTTTCTTCATCGGCACGGTTCGCAGGTTATTGTGTTGTGTTGCAAGGTGCAGCGAGTGGAGGATTAGATCGGTGTCTTCGCAGCTAGTTTTTCGAGGAGGAAGGTTTCCATCAATTGGGAGGCCTATAAATAAGCCCCTTGGGATTATTTCACACATTTGTCATTAGGCCAGGCAAGTATTTATCCCCACAGTAGCAGCTTTTAGTCTTGATCCGCATTATTTTAGGGGGAGGAGTTGCGGGTAGTTGCAGTGATTCTTTTGGGAGGAGATTTCTTCGGTGGAAGAGCCACTCTTACATCCAGAGGGTCGCATTGGAGAAGGGTTTTATATTTATACATCAGCTTTAGCCACATCTTCTCATTTCTATTGTTGCAGACATATCTTCAGCCCTAGGGTTGTAGCTTATATTGGCACATTGTGTGCATTTTCCCGGAAACCCTCTTGGGTTGTCTTGGAAAGCCGATCTAGTGCCCGGATCTCGTATGTTTAGATTCTATTGGGGCCTATATTAGAATTTTTTACATCATTGTATCATCTCCGAGTTGTTTTTTATGCATAATATAACCGCGTTGTAGCATCTCTTCGACATTTTTTGTTGCAGAAACATCTCATTTTTTAGAGTGTTTATGTATTGGAGGCTTGTGTGATCACATTATATGTTTAGTGCCTCATTTTTTTTCACTTATTTTCTGCATATATGATCAATAACATGGATTTATATTGGTCTCATGATTTTATGTGTTAAATACTTGTCGCTTCTTTCATTTTATGAGCTATATTGTCGCATTCCCCATTTGGGAATATTACGGTTGTATTAGAGCATAATCTTGGCTCGGCCCTATGCATTCAACCAATATATCACCATGAGGAGAAGCTCTTCACCGAAGAGGAGATGTACGAGAAAAAACGAAAAGAATACTCCATTATTTTTAGAAGAGAGGAGGAGGAGCTCTCAAAGCTTATCAAGGGAGATCTCAAGAAGATGAGAAGAGAGAGAGAATCTCCAAAGGATTTTGGATCTAAAGCCAACCTGTAGGTTTTCACATGATGTGTGTGAGCATGCAAGCTTGTACACTATGTTTCATATTGCATTCATATGGCTGTAATTGCTATGGGGGAGATGGGAGAAGAAGAAATGACTAGAAGGGAAGCTCTTGGTGATTATCCGCAAGAATATGAGTCTCAAACTAAGAAGTTTAGAGATCATATCACTTTCTAAGAGTTTTGCAAGATCAAGGTGGAGAGGAGCAAGCACGATGAGAAAAAGGGTAGATTTTTCCTATCTACTTTTGATGGGTCACCAACATGTTCATCTAGAGCTTGGGTGGAGGAGTTACACACCTATTTTCAGTAGCACCAAGTTTACGAAGATGAAGCCATCAAAGTTGCTAACTACTGCATTTTGGAGGTAAGGCCTATGCTTGGTGGATATTTGAGTCTTTGTCATTAAGAAATGAAAATATTTCTTCTTATGCAAAGTTCACTAAAATATTAGTGGAAAGGTTTGATGGAAAACATTTTGAAACATCATTGGTGGAACCAAAAAAACCAAAACAAACAAAACCTTTGCATATGATGGAGGAACCTATGAACTCAAGTCCACTTCGAATACCGTTGAAGAGGCTCACATCTTGCATAGTAATTTTCTAGAAGCAAGAACTCGTCCCATGATCTTGAACAAGAGGGCATGAAAATATCTTTTCCAAGAGAGGATCTTCTTATCGAGAAGGTGACTCCCATTCCTATTGGAGAGGGAGAGAAGGATGGGGGCAACAACATTGTCGTATCTAGAGCACATCTAGCACCTCATGCAGAAGGGTAGATGGAGCACTTGCTCCAACAAGAGGGATTCTTGTGTCTTTGCAAAGGAATTCCCTAGGATTTCTTATGTGGAGATCAAGGCACAATCAATGAACAACATGATTGTGAAGCATTGCAAAGTATGGAAGGAGAAGATAGGGAGGAAGGTCAGCATCACATGATGAGGAGAACACACCCCTATCTATTTCATAGGGTTAATGAAAAGAAGATGGTAGACCGATTTGCACTGTGAGGGCAGGGGACAAAGTTGTACATCCATATGTATAGTCTACTCTTGACATTGATGTCTCATTACATGGAGGCATTTCATCGGGGGAGGCCACCGATCGGGAGATGGTGAGGAATGTTTCACAATGGATAGCACCACTCTTAGATCCCGAGAGGGGTGGATACTTTAGAGGGGTCTATTACAGGTGTAGATATTTTGGGATAGACTCAAAAAGGAAGGACACATTCTTCCATTTTTCAGCATCACCCACTCTCACTACAAATACCGTGCAATGACAAAAAATTGTTGCGGTTGATGGAGGATGGCACCTTCATGGTACAAGGGAGTTGCTCCATGGGTTTAGAGAAATAGAGGGTACTTCCTTTACAAGAGAATCCTCCATAAATTGGAGTAGATGGAGGCCACTCATGCTTACATTGGTCCAGCATCGGGAGTTTCTTTTTTGGATGGTAGCTTCTCATGGGAGGCCAACCTCCAAGAGTCACCACTTCTATTTGAGCATGAGCAGGTTGCATGATGGGCATGGCGAAGAATTGGAGGATTAATTTGGCATGAGGGATGTCAAAGGAGAAGACAACAGCATGTGGGGAGCTTCACATTTCAGCATCTTCAACGTTGTCTCTAAGGAGGATTGATCCATATTGGAGATATCAACTCTTGGTAGAGTACTCCAAGGATATTGGTGCTTGCATGATTTTTGATGACTCGGTTGGAGATGACAAATATGTGGTGGATGATGTGTTCATATATTCTTATGGTGGAGTCTTCTTGACTAAATATTCTCGAGCTCAAGGAGAAGTCGCTACATGCGCACACGAGGACTTTCTTTCTATGCACTTTGATGCCTATCATTCTTTGATGGATGAGTTCACTTGGGAGGGCATCCAACATGATATATTTAATCATATGGAGAGATGCATAGCTCTGGATTTTTATGGAGAGTATGGCACAACCACTTCCCTACTCATTGAGAGTGAGGGATAATTTCCAAGTGAGCCATTTCGAGCAGCAAGGACCAAAGTACATGGTGGATAAGGTACAATTTTGCATTATGATTTGTACTTCTTTACTTTTTATAAGAAACATTTTGTATTAAGAAAGGTCATTCCTTCTTATACATTATATTATGATGTACTTGAGGCCAAATGTAGCATTTAGATTGGCTATCCTTTTGGTGGTTTGTGGAGGAAGCCACATGATTCTTGGTGTGCACCATTGGCACCACATCTTACTTTCATGATCCTATCTTGTAGGATGATTGTGGCGAAGAAAAAGTGTTGCTAGAAAAGCAATTGTTGTTTTTTTGAATTGAGGTAGGCAAGGGATGCACTCGCACTCGGTTCCATGTGTGGAACTCGTGATCCACTTTTCCCTATTGTCATATGAATCCTCGTTTTCATTGGTTTTTGCTTCCATATATTGCTGATGTTTCTATGTTCATGGGAAGATTTGTTTGGAAAGTGGGACAAGATTTGGAGGTGCCAATTGGGGGGTATGATTCTCCCTAATTTATTTTTTGCATTTTTCAGGAGAAACAATGGGCAAACCATGATTTCCATACTACATATCTTTTCTTCATGTGGGAGGAGCCATTTGGAGAGCTTGAGTTTTTGGAGGAGGCACTTCATGGTTGAATTGTTTGGTGGGAGTAACTTGGGCCATTCTTGGAGGCCATGTCATTTCTGACCCAAGATCAGAAATGTATCATACTTACCATAAATGGAGAGATAAACAAATTTGGTGGAAACATCTAATCTCTCCATGTAGCCCTAATACATTGCATAAAATGGGGGTTGAGGATTTCTTTCATGAGCTACCTAAAATGGCTCATTTCATTTGCGATGATAGCATGGGTATGAGAGACTCTCATTGGGGATGAGATTCCATATTTTTATCATCACTCCTACCTTGAGGAGGCCATTGGACAAAAAATAAGGTTTCCACTTGCACCTTCCACTTTCTCATGATGTACACCATTTGGTTTTGTATACTTGGGAGGAACCATTGGAGGGTAGATTTATTGCAGACTATGTTGAGCTATGGTGGGAACTATTGATGAGGAGGCCACAAGAAGAGGAAGGGAGGAATTTTTCTCCACCTTTATAGTTTCTTTAGGACAAGCAACATTTTGGAGGGAGGAATGTAATATTCCAAATATTTATCCTTCATCTAAATGGAATATTATAGTTGTTTTATCACTAGGTAGGTGAATAAATGGGTGGGGAGACTCATAAAACCCCTTTTGAAGGAATAATAACACTCCTAATGTGAAAGGAGGAAGAATAAGCAACCGGATTAAGCACCTTTGGGTGTGAACGAGGATCGGATCATGTTGATTTAGTCAACCTTGACCAAATCAACAAGTGTTGTCATGGAGGAGTGGCCTTTATGATGAGACAATGCAGCTTTTGGTGGAGGACAACTTGCATGAGCTTGGTGGAAAGTATGGATGGGACCCAATGTGATGAGGTTCACTTTCTATATATGGAGAGGATGGCATCATTTGTTATTCATGTTTTAGATTATTATTTTGATATTGGTCTCGCTTAGACTTTGCTCCCTCTTGTTGTTTAGCACCGGTGTTCTCGGACAGGGAATCCCACCTCTTTCCTTGAGAGACCTCTCGGGGAAGAGTATTGTATTCATTTCCACATTTATTTTTTCAGGCCAAGCTTCATCTTTCTTCATCATACGTGCTTTATGTAGGTTATTGTGTTGTGTTGCAAGGTGCAGCTAAATGGAGGATTAGATCGTGTGTCTTTAGAGATAATTTTTCGGTGGAGGAAGGTTTCCATTCATTGGGAGGTCTCGTAAAGAAGCCCCTTGGACTTATTTCACACATTTGGCATCAGTAAAAGCAATATTCATCCCCCTACAAGTGCAATTTTAGTCTTGATCTACTTTATTTTAGGGAGGAGTTGCGGGTGTATTTGCGGTGATTGTTTTGGGAGGATATTTCTTCACCGGAAGAGCCACTCTTTTCATATGGAGGGTTCATTGGAGAAGGGTTGTAGATTTCTACATCAACTTCATCCACATCTTCTCATTTCTATTGTTGCAGCATATCTCTCATCCCTAGGGTTGTAGCTTACATTGGCACATTGTGTGCATTTTCCGGAAACCCTCTTGGGTTGTCTTGGAAAGTTGATCTAGTGCATGGATCTGTATGTTTAGATTCTATTGGGGCCTATATTAGTATTTTTTACATCATTTTTATCTTCTCTATTTGTATTTATGCATAATATAACTGCGTTGTAGCATGTCTCTCCAACATTTTGTGTTGCAGAAACATCTCGTTTTTTAGAGTGTTTATGTATTTGAGGCTTGTGTGATCACATTCTATGTTTAGTGCCTCATTGTTTTGCACTTATTTTTCTGCATCTATGATCAATAACATGGCTTTATATTGATCTCATTATCTCGATGTGTTAAATACTTGCCGATGCTTTCATTTTATGAGCTATATTGTTGCATTCCCCATTTGGGAATATTACGATAGCTTACCCACGCTTTGTTCAACGAATCCTAAAGAATTTTCTTATCAAAACAACCCCTATCACGGGCTACCAAGAACAAATTCCTTATGTCAGTGCTCAAAGGCCCGTTTCCCAAGCAATTCCATCATACCCTAGCTATGCTCAACCTCGACTTAAATTGACAGCTCCCTTTATAGAAACTTTAGAATTTCTTGATTTAAACTCGGCTTACCAATGATCCAATCAGCTATGCTCTCGTGGTGGCCGGTGATACCACATAAATTGCCCTCGCATATTCCTAATTTCAATGGAAACCCCGGAGAAGACTTGTCGATGCATGTTACGACTTATCATTTGTGGTTTTCATCCAAATCCTTAAATGATAACTCCGTTCGATCGTGTCTTTTCCATCGTACACTCACCGGTCCCGTCGCAAAGTGGTACATTGAGTTACCACGAGCTTCATTTGATAATTTCACTACCTTATATACTACCTTTTCGACCCAATTCCAATTACCTATATGATATGAAATTGGAACAAAACTCTTGACCATTTTCAAACGGACTAATGCTACTCACATTTATAATCATATACATGAGTGGCACCATCTTCGTAGAATGGTCAAGACATTTGTTCCTAATCATCTCCTTGTCGATTGGTTCATTAAGTCTTTGTCTGCCATCTATCACCGAGGATGTGGCTAAGGGTGGCGTCGTCACTAAAGAGCAAGTCATTTATCATTCCCGTGACTTAGATTTGATTTATACTCGACTCCGGCACACTCTATGAGAAAATTCCCAACGCATTGTGATCTAATTTTAATGTTCCTCCTCCATCTAAGGACTCTCATGTCGTTGACTGTATGATCGATACTAAAAGCGGACATCACTCTACCACATCTAATATTACACCTTCTTCCAAAATTAATGTCATGTCATATGACAAAGGAAAAAGTGACAAGCAACCTTAAGTAAGGAAAAGGGGGAAATTGAAGAAAAAAGAAAAAATTCAACCCTACGAATGATCATCTCGATCAACAAACCGGAAATTGGAAACCTCGTTACCCTTGAATAATATGTAATGAGGAGAACTTTGTTCGAGAATTTCCTCACCACATCGAAGTCTCAAAATTAATTAATACCTCACATGCATCCATTGTGTTGACAGTAACCATTTCCAAATCCGGACACAAATTTGGTTGCTAGAGATCCAACTTCTAGTTCCCAAGTGCTTATGTTATCACGTCACAAAGCCAACAACTCGATATTTTCATTTCAATGCATAATAAATATTACGGTTGTCAAGCTACTAATCTTCCTACTTCCTCGACCATGAATCTATCCACAAGATCTATTCCGCCAACTACTATTCCCGAGTTAACAATAAAGCCACCGAAGGGAGTCGTTCATAAATCGACATTCAATATTCGAGCCTCGAGTCGCTAAAAATTATAAAATAGTTGAATATTTGGCTCAATCCCCTTCGCTATGTCGATGCTTGAGGTAAATCAAAATTGTCCCTCCCGTAGTAGGCTTTGTTGCTCGGCAATTGGTGGAATCGATCCGATAGATTCCAAGCTTGTAGTCTTTAATCATATGGGCTATGTGCTACAATTACCGGTAAGAATTGGCATTCTCCATCCAAGTAAATGTTCTCAATCACCTCATTCATCGTACTATTAATGATGAGGTAGAATCTACATGCATTATGTCTCTAAACTACTAGAAGTCACTTGGCTAGTTGTGCCTATCTCAATCGCCTACGACGTTGAAATATTTTGATGGCCGTACATATAAGCCTTGCAATATCATCAATAACCCACATGTCGAACTAGGGGGAAGAACAATAAATTTTCAAGTTGAGGTTATTGATGGAACCCTTGACTCCAACATTTTACTTGGAAGGCCATGAGTATATGTTATGACTCGCGATCGTCTCTACATATTTTATAATGATCGCCTTTCCTCATAAAGGTGTTATCACAACCATCAATCAACTCTCCTTCTTCACCTCCGGGCTCCCAAGTAACTAGAAGCATTCCGTTAGTTTACGCACCACAACTAGAACTTAAAAACATTGGTGTATGACTCTTAAAGGAATCTTCCCTAATGGGAACCTTTCCATTATTGTCGCCTCGCGACGTCGGCAGAAATTGCAAGCATAGAGACTGCTACATGATATATTCCACTCCATCCGACTTAAGGAATATTGTGGGTGATTTTGAAGTTTTTACGTTGGATGAATTTCTGCAGCCCCAACCCAATTGAGTTGGCATATAAATAAATCTACATGGATTTGGCGGCGAATCCGAAATCATCGTCGCCGCATCATTTGGGTTGATCGTTCATTAGATTTTTTGTACTCCATCCGATCCTTTTTCATCCACTTTCGATCGATGAGAGCATTGTGGAATCCATGATTCCGTAAGGAGAACTGCATATATCATCATCATCGTTCCCATCTTCAAGGTTACAAAGAAGATAATCTTATTGAATTATATCACCCATCGATCAAAACTTTCTTTTTCGAATTCTTTTCCCATTAATGCAATCAAATCCAAGTGAAACTTATCAAATATTGAAGAAACCATTTCTATCGATATTTCGACCAAACCCGGCATTGTATAAAATATTCATGTTGATGTTTCTTGTTCTCCATTAGAACTTGAAACTTATCGCTCTCTCTTTCATTAATTCCTTGATATATTTTTCTTGGTATTACGAGGAAATTCCATGCATGAGATACTAGTATAGTTGAACACACCATTAAAATGTACTCTAATGTCGTAGACGCATATGTCAACGCTTTCGTCCTCGTTCATCCGAAGAAGGTTGTTGCCATTAAAGTAGAAGTTGAAAAAAATTTTGCGTGCTGGTTTCATTTACCATGTTCCGTTAATTGACCGGGTTTCCCCCCAATTATCGTAGTGATTATTTCTTATATATCATCACGGTTGATATGACCATTGCTATGGTATTTGTCCAAGAATATGGGCTAGAACATCCGATATATTATTTGAGTCATAATCTCAATGATACAGAAGTGAAGTATTCATACATCGAAAAGCTTTCCTTGGTGGTAGTTCAAGTTGTCCAAATATTTTTTCCATTATATCTTGTTCCGGAAGACCATTGTCATTTCGATTGCAACCCCATGACTTACATTATGTCACGTCAATTTCTAGGGGGAAAGTATTCAAAATGGGTTGTCATTTTACATGAATTTTATTTGGAATTCATCAAATCCAAGTCAAATGAGTCTTTAGTATTGGTGGAGCTTCTCTACAACCTTCCCTCTCGATACTACTACTACATCGTAACCATCAACTCTTGATGAGTCCCTATTTCCGATCGTGATCATCTCGATCCTTGGTATGGTTATTTTATCATTTATCTCCAAATCCATACTTTTACGCTAGATACCTCTCGCTCTCAACAACGACGTATTCGATAACAAGCCAAATATTATCCGATCATCGGTGATACACTTTATTGTCATGGTGTCGATATGATTTTAAGGAGGCCAAGAAGGTTTTAAATAATTGTCATGATGGGGCTTGTGGTGGAAAATTGTCCGGATACGCTACCACACGAAGATACTTTGCACTCGGCTACTTTTGGCCTACAATATTTCGTGACTACATCCTCGCGGTCGAATGTTTTATGCATGCGAGAGATTTGATCGTAACATCTGCAAACCGTCAATGCCGATGCATCTTGTTATCGTTGTGGGGCCATTTGCAAAATGGGGCATTGACTTCATGACATGCAACCCTCTTTTGTCCAGGGGGCATGGTTATATTGTTGTCGTAGTAGACTACTTTACCAGGTGGGCCGAAGTGATGCCTACATTCAATAACACAAGAGAAATAGCCGCATTATTATTTTTCAATCATGTCATCTCACGGTTTGGTGTTACACAGGCTATAGTCACGACTTCATGGTAATAATTTTCGCAATCTCATGATGAATGAGTTGATCGCCAAATTAGTATTGCCACATGATAGTTCTACTCATTATCTACAATATAGTGGAAAAGTTGAGGCTATTAACAAGATTCTTAAACAAATGCTTCAATGAATGATAGGAGTTCATAAGCGAAATTGGCATTTGATCCCGTACTTGGATTTGTGGGCATACCGAACCTCGGTGAGAAATGCAAATCGGATTTACCCCCTTTCAATTGGTGTATGGTATGGAAACTATCTTTCATATCCAATGTGAAATATTGTCGTTAAAACTCATTGTTGAATTTTTTACTTGACACCTCTATTGAGGAAGCGTGTCTTTTTAACCCCATCCATCCCGATGAAACGCGTTGTGAAGCCACATTGGCAAACGAAGCACATAAGAGACATATAAAGGCACAATACAACCAACATGTCCAGACCTTGCATCTTCTCGCAGCGTGACCTTGTCTTACTTTATGATCAAGAAGATGATGTAATAGGTAGCCAGAAAATTTGAGCCATTATGGCATGGCCCCTATATTGTCAAAAGAGTTCTTGCTAAGGGCACCTACGAGTTGGAAAAATTATGATGGAATTCCATTTGCGTAGCCTCGAAATGGGTTTTATCTCAAATGTTACTATGCTTAAACATGAGCGTAGTAAACTTTTGTATTATATTGTATATATACCGTTGATTTTCTTTTACCTGCCTTAGTTTTTTTTCTAGAGTTTTCTTGAAGTTAGTAATCTGCTTTACATTTCATCGCAAATGTTTGACTCTTTGGAAAAATCCGTTGGGTATGATGATGGTTCTAGTCATAGTACGCAGAATCTATCCTTTGTAGCATGGGCCATTTTCACTCGAACTCGCAAGTTAGTGAGTTTTCAAGGGATTTGTATCGAGTCGATCTACAAACAATATCGTTGAGTATAATGTGTTGATCAAAGTTCTCTTTGTTTCCATTTCATTTGGTATTAACGACATCATCATTAAGTTAGACTCACAACTTGTTGTACCGCAACTTACTAGTGTTTATACTATCATAAATCCAACATTGCATCGTATGTTCCTAAGGGTTCGACTTTTTGGAAAGATATTTTGATTTCATTCAATATCAACACATTTTCATAAACTTGAACACATTAACCAATTCCTTAGCAAATTATGTTATAAAAAGACATTTACAACACATGTAAAGACATATTTTCAATTAACATCACATAATTGAATAGGATTTCACAATAAACATATGAAAACACCGAAAATAAATAGATACATATTTATAGGTTTTTTACGAAATTTGTGCCCAAGACACATTGTTCATTAGACCTCAAAATGTATGCAAAATGTCAAAGTAAACTATTGATGCTCGTGATAACAAATTACCTATCTAGATATCCTACGCAATAACTACATCCAACGGTTAGGAATGCCAATAGTGTGGCGTTGTAGTCTCATGGGTAGCTCTTCAATTTGGAAATCCCGAATTCCGAGATTCAATCCCTCTATGTGTTGTTGTAGCTTAGCAAGAGTCTTCGTCATATCTAAATCCCAAAGGACTTCTCTCCCCGACAACCCTCTCTGCTTCTACTCTCTCGCTCTCGGCTCGACCCACTAGTCAAACTCGACCTACATTTGCATACATCAAAACTTTAGGGTTAGTCTTGGGAAATCTCAAAATACAAAAACATGTAAAAACCTTAGAAAAAAATCAAAAAACATGGTAAAAAAATTCTTACCTATTGCACCCAATCGACCAATGAAGATCACTGAAACCTGGTTTAGAGCTCCTAATTTTCAAATGGTAACTTTGGAATGGTAAAAAAATCTTTTAATTAGTCAACTTGATTATTTTAAATCATATTTAATGTTGTGACTATGGTTTTTTATTCATTTTTACTATAAAACAGTGTTTTTAATTCGTTTGATGGTTTTCTTCGAACATGTTTTATAGTTGATATACCAGTATAGGCCGTGCACAATTGTTTAAGAATTATTTGACCACAAAGAATACTTTTATCCCGATTTTTCGAGCTTTGATAAAAAAATGAAAAAAATACTTGAAGCGCACTTTTTATCTCTTTTTTCAAGCCTTGATAACGGAGAAAAAGGAACCCCCGGAGTCTTATTTTCGCTCTTTTCGTGACTCGATAATGTGAAAATATTTTCGAGCACTTTCCTTTTCGAGCTCATAAAATTAAATGAAACGACGTCTACTTAGTATAAGTTTAACACTTTTCCGAATGAGATAGATTATTTATGAAAAGGGAAAACCTTAGTCGAATATGGCTAGGAGGTTCTTTCATATATCATTTTACACTTTTTTTTGGATTTGAGCGACAAATTTACAAAAAAGGACTCATGGAGTTTTCTTTTTGTCCTATTTTTTCAAACTCTTTAAATATGAAAAAAGGACATATTTGTCACTATCGTTAGGCTCGTTAAAACATAAAATAGCAATGAGATTTTCGATCATGGAAAGAATCAAGTTTAATTTATCGCTAGACTCATTAAATTATTAAATAGTGATGCATTCACCGAAGGGTTGAATTATAGATCAAGCATATGCTATCCTCCTCAATCTTGTTAAAAAAATAAATAGGTATTGGTCAAAAAAATGACCGGGGAAAATTTGGGAAAGAAAAAATGTAACACTTTATGGTAGCGGTCGCTCTTGAACATGACACTTTCACTCCATCATCATGACTTTTTGGGTTGGGTAATCTTCTTGATGGTTCATTCATACCTATGGTTCATCATACCTTCACTTCAGCTTTTGGGTCAATGTTGCAAACTCATCTCATTGTCACTCGATATGTTCAAGAGAAGTCATCCAGTTGAATCCTCATACTTATGAAATACTCATAAACCTTCATTTTCATGACAAAGTCATCCCCGAACATTGCTATATCAAGTCACATTTTGTCTATGAAATTAGTAATTCCCGTTTCGCGATAAAGTGGATTCCTTTTCGACATCATCTCATCATACAGAAGTTTACTTAAAGACATCATCTTCCAAAGATACTATGAGGCTTGTTACATCATCGAAAAGTTTCTTGCTTATGGACCTTTGACCGAAATATTTTGTTTGGTGTTCGAAATCAAATCATCTATTCATGCCTTGCAAGCTATACTCAGCATTTCCTTGATATCCATTAACATCAATGGTGGTTCTCTTGTGTTTGTTAACATCTTAGATCATTGGTTGGTAATCAAATGATGTCTTACCGTGTTTGACTACAAATATTATATTTAAATGGTTAGACTTGTACACGAACGATCGAGTGAATGAGATAAGAAGACCCAGGATCTAGTTTCATCCATCTAGGTCGTGATTTCGAGATTGTTGAAAACATCATATGTATGATGATTTTACATACAAATCATCATCCGAACATGGGCCTATATCCGTAGGCATGTCCGTATTGGGAAAAATTCCAAAGTAGATGACTTTCCGAACTCGTACATGTTATTAGATATTTTATGTGAGCATGGGAATGCCTCCCTCGACGAATTCGTGATCAAGATGAAATATATCGTGATATTTTAAGATTGATGTAGGTCACCGCCCACTTTAGTTCGACTCATCACATCGTAAAGCATCTCGTCCAAATATTATTATTATTTTGACTTCATGCTTTAGGGGGCAGCTTGTTATAGGTAAATTTGGGCATCATCCCCCCATGACCCCGGTAAAATTGGGCACCATCCCTAGGACCAATGAAATAGGGTCTATCATCCCCTTATATTTCGACTGCCACATGCCCTAAGTGAAGACATTTCATTCATGGCTTCTATTGTGATATTTCCAAGGTTTGAAGTATATGTTATATCACCTATTGACTCACCAATTTTCACCTACAAGGGACTAACCGCATTGCAGCTCCAAATCCTCCATGCAAGGGTGCACCGCATTGCACTTCCCGACACTCAAGCGTGTGTTGGTCACCCTAGGATCCGAATTCTCATTGATCCAGGGAAAATCCACATGGTCGATGCCTTCTAGAAGAGTCCATATGTGTCAAAATTCAAATCCAAGTGTCCATATAACACCTCCGAACTCGGAAACATGCCTTTCCTATTATTATAAACTCATTCATTGAGAAACTACCAACAATTTCCCTATAAATTAAGTACTCATCTTAGTGCTAGAAAGGGAATAATTTTGGTAAATTTACGTTGTTGGACTCTCATTTGATAAGAGAGTGAAAGTACTAATATGTTGTTGGGATAAAGTTGGATGTGATGAGGCCGGAATGAAGTCGAGCAGAGTTGACAACAAATAGATCCATTGGTTGCAATATTCCCCCTTCTACTCTTTAATAAAGATTGTCGCTCATTTTCCCATACATATGTATCTATTTCTTGTGCAATATATTCTTGAATGATGTATGCATTTCATATATAATCGATTTGATTGGAGTAAAATAAGTATATATTTGTATATTTCATGTTGTTTTTTGTTATCTCGTTTGTGTTTGCAGGGATCGATCTAGCGACTTGAGTTGGATTTAGAGCGACGGAAACATCGACAGTATGAGAAGGAGAAGCAATTCAGTCACAATTAGGCTCCCTTACCATTCTATATATCCGCTTGTTGTAGAGAAAGTGATAGTTATTCTTTCCTATGTTGTTCTAAGTGAAAAACACCACACTTAGGGAATTTGGTTTATCCGTAGTTCACAATTCCGCAGTAACACTTGGATATAGTTTCACCCATCCACGTTACATTGATTTATTAAATATTCATGACTCGTAAACACAAATCCATTGATGGTTACGTCCATACTATGTCTTTTGTTGACATGTATCTTCATATGTATTTCAATACAGATTCTTTGAGATACTTGTACTATGAGTATGGGAATGCCTACCTTAGTGATGTTTATATGAAAGAATGACATGGTAATCCTTGATTGTTTGTTTTAGGTCCTCATCCAATTAGTCTCTAATATGAACCTTTGACATGATAAATCACTTCATTCATCAAACATATTTTCTAGCTTTTCACTTTAGTGGTGAATTTTTTTACACTAAATTTTTTTCACCATGATTGTCGATTCGGATCCTTCGCCATCCGATGAAGTATCTCAAGTGAATCCCCTATGAAGCTTGAAGTAAAACAATGCCGGGGACAAAAGTAATTTTAGGTTTCACTTCTTAAAACCCCCTTTTCAACATTTGTATAGTTTTCCCCGAACAAAAATTGTGCATGTGCAATTTCTTCCACCGTAAATTGCACGGATCTACACAGCTTTCTTCCACTATAAACTATGCAATTTTTTTTCATGTAGGTAAAAAATAAAAAAGAAATCTCTAGAATATTTGGTTGAGTAATCTTATCCAAATCAAAAAAACTCGAACCAAGACACATCCGTGCCTAATCCCTTGGTACATGGAACTAATATCCTCCTCTTAAGAGTAATATCCCTTGAGAAGAGGAAATGGAAACCCCTCATCCTTCCTATAAATTGAGCATGGGACTAAAGCAATGAAAGGACTTGGATTTGTAAACTCGTGTTGTTTTTTTTGGGTCTAAAGAGCTTATCATCAAGGGAAGGAAAGGAGACCATTAGAAGAGGCTCATGATATCAAGGCAACTAGGTTGTAAGCTTGTTTTCCTTTTGAATTCAATACAAAGTAGTTGTTCTTTCCTTAATTGCATCTATTTTGATGTTATTTGTGAGATTCCTTGATCCCTCACATGGTTTATGGATGATTATTGATTCAATTATTTGTTGTATGCTAAATTAGGGATTTAATTTACCTTTTTCTTTCATATGTGAGATGATTTGATCATTTTGAATGTTTTTTGTCTATGTAGATATCTTTTTGGAGCATCATGGAGAATTTGTGGAAAGCATTTGGAAATCCTCTAAGGAATTGAGGGAAATATGGTTGTGTGAAGAACTAAAAGGAATTCTACAAGCACATCGCTAATAGGTAAGTGATTCTTCGCATACTAAATGTTTCATGTTTTATTTATAAGCTAAGGAAAGGTAGCAATTATTTTCTTGTTATTTTCTAGTTTTCCTTAGGAATCTAGGGAGATCACTCTTGTCTACAAGAGGAATTTTTCCACATGACATTGAGGATTGGGTCATGAGCCAATTTGACACCTTAGTATTGTGGACCTTTCAATATTATTGAGAGGATTGGACTAGTATCCTATCGACTTCCATCGCCTCGAACAATGAAATTCCATGATGTTTTTCATGTGTCATTGCTTAAGAAGTATGTGAAAGATGTTGATAATGTGATTGATTGGTTTTTATTGCATGTGGGACAAGAAGAAGAATTTCAGCTGAAACCTCATTGCATTTTGCAAGGAAATATGCTCATGCTCCGGGAATTGAGCAATCGAGCAAGTTAAAGTGCAATGGAAGCACATTGGGCCTAATGAAGCTACATGGGAGATGGTTGATTAGATGCAATAAGTTTATCCTTCTCTATTGGATGGTTGAGTGTATCTATTTTTTGTATATGTTTTGGTGATGTATATATATGCATATGTATGTATATATTGCATCGAATTACATTATAAATCTCCAATAAGTGGTATGGTGCTCACAATATGTTGGTTTTCTTTTCAAGTAGTGGATGTGATGTAAATACCGCATCGAGTTGTGTTATACAAATCCATGGGAAATATGTGTTTTTTGGTTTTATAAGTGTCATTGAATATTGAGGCGGTGTTCCCCCAAGGGGGAGGGTTTTATAACAGACCTCAATTAAAAAATCCATGGAATAAAGTTAAAAAAAATAAAAAATACGAACAAGGTTATGGGACACATATTCCAAGATGAATGTTGGGCAAAAACATAGTGATGGGTATCACCTTTGATTAATAAATGGCTATGGAAATTGGAAAAGGAAAAGACGTATTAATTGACATTATATTTATGAAAATAAAGGAAAATAGGAGAAAATGAAAGTGAAAGGTCACAAAGTTGCATGTGAGGAGGAAATTGAAGGAAAATAAGGGAAAATGAAGAGAATAGAGGCCTCATTAATAAAAGGACTTCGAGGATCATTTCACATATTTTTTCAATAAAAAAATTTGTCGAGCTTTTTAGCTTCGATCCGTCTCTCTATTCTCTCTCTCTATACTCTTGCACACTTAGAGTTTCTTTGAGCACTCTTGGAGGATTTTGGGAAAATTTTTTAATTTGGAGAAATAAGGAAAGGAAAAGCAGGGAATGTGCAAGGGGGAAAAATGGGATCAGTAGCTACAACAAGTTTGATTTGAGGGTATTGAGTTGCATGTATGATTTCCTTGCTATTTTTTGGCATGCATGGCATATACATGTGGTTGTTTGGTTATAATTTTTCATTGGCATGGAGGTTTATTTGGATTATAGTGGTTTTTCCTAGCCTTTCCATTTCCTAGATAGCCATGGTGTTGTGGGTTTTCCCATTTGTTTTTTTGATTGCTTCTCATGTTCCTCATGGTTTTGGGTTGAGTTATTAGTTACTGGAACCTTGGTTGGACAAACACTCGAAGCCCCGGAACAACTTGGGTTGAGTTACCAATCCCGGAATCCTTGGTCGAAAAATTCTCTATAGCCCCTAGTGGGTCGAGTTACTAGTCCCCGGAGCCTTGTTTGGAAAAAAATCTCGAGATCCATGCGTCCGCTATGGGTTGAGTTACTAATCTTGGATTTGGGTTGGAAAAAACACTCTCAAGTGCTAGACAGACCTTGGGTAGAGCCCGATTTTGTGATGATAAATGATGTTCAACCGTGAGGTGAAATAATTGGTTGGGGGGTTGAGGTAGTTTTGCCCTCCGGAAGCTCTATTTTGGTTATGATTGGTTTATTCCATGAGATCCCACATTTATGCTTATAATATGGTGCGAGGGTGATTGGTTGAAAGAGAGATTTGGTTCATCCCAATCTATGGTCGGTGGTATGTGGAAGTACCATACTTGGTTGGATTTTTTCATATGTTAATGAGTTATTTCCTCTTGTATTTTATGAGTAGATGTACTTGCTATTATTTGGATTTAATGGTTGTTACATTCATTGATATTTCTCTAGTTATATGCTCGTTATGAGTATGGTTTTATGATGTACTTGAGATATGGATTTCATCATGTTTTGGTTAGTAAATGAAATTTTAATGAATACATGACCTAATATATGATGTTTTAGCTACTATGACAGATAGCAGACCTTCTTGACGATTCTTAGATAAGTATGAGACCCCTATGTTCAGATGTGTATTTATGACTTGTACATTACATCTTCATGATGTGTTTGACGAAATGAATGTCATGGTTAGGTAAAGTTATTTTCTAAGTTTTGTATTGATGGATTTGTCTTATTTTCATTCGTTTTTCTAGAAATTTTCATTAAGTGATGGACAAGTGGTCTAGATACTAGGGCTCGAAAAAAATTCCTCGTATATCATGATCGCAGCATAGAATTGAGTGAAAAAAATATTTCATTCGCTCCTTTTCAGCCTTGTGCATGCGACTAGAGGGTTACAACAAATCTCCAAATGTTGTTGTGCCGAGCATTTGGGAGTCCAAGGCACCGAAAAAGAGGCTTAACTCTGTGGTCTCGGGCACATTGAAGGGTGGTTTATCTCTTTGAGGTCCTATAGCACCTAGGGGGAGGTCAAGTAACATTTAGGTTGTATCGATTCCACTTCCTTAAGGTGATCTAGGTGGTTGAGTCATATAATAGTAATTGTTTGTCACATGTTTACCCCAAGCAGGGTCGGTTAACTTGGGTAAATGTGGGAGGAGGGTGTTATAGTTAGGAGGAACCCACTTGATTAAATTGGATAAGGAGGGTCCCAACATAGGAGAAAAAGGGAAATCAAAGTGATAGTGGATGGTGGGGGCCACCCCAAAAAGGGGAATATGCACCCCCTTTAGAAAACTCACACTTTTGGAGGGAGAAGGACAAGAGGAGTTAATGCATGGGGCCCACATGGTAAAGGGGAGTCTCAAGTATAAGTAGGGGAAATATGCATCATTTTGGGGCTTTTTTAACCTTTGACATTTACACTCACCTAGAATGCTTGAGCCATTGAGTCAAGTCCGTAAGTGTTGTTCACCACATGATATTTTCACGCGAGAATCTCAACCTACCTTCAGTGGAATTTGAGTGCCATCCCAAGGAGGAGCTATAGAATACTTGGGGCGTTGTTCGAGTGGTTTTCTCGTAGGAAATTCATGGGATTATTACGTAGAGCTCGGGCCTCCGCAAGGGGAATACACACTTCCTTGGAGAGCCGGTTGTGGAGCAGCCGTATTTATTGGGCTTCGGGAGAGCATGGGGATACTTTTTGCTGAAGATTTGGAATTTTGGTGGGGGCATACTTCTATGGAGTTTTTTGTTGTAGAATTCTAACCATCTCAAGAGTTTTGTGAGCATGCACAGAGGTTGTTCTAGGCTACACGTAGGATTTAGGTAGATGCACATTTTGGGTTGAATGGATTTGGGATTTGTGGGGGGCATGCAGAGGAAAAAATTTTCTATAATTTACCATAATTTTGTAGGGGGGTGAGAGGTGATATTTATAGGTGGGCCAAATTACCCACTAGTTTGGAGGAGCATGTGAAAATTGGGGAAAATTTGGAAGGTTAGAATTAGGCCCAACCCTTTCGGTTTTTTTTCTAGGTTTATCGAGGAGAGAACAATATTTATTTGGTAGAATTTTTTGAGTATTATAGGGGCCTCAAATAGGGATTATTTCTAGTCAATGGTGCATATTTACGTGGCAACATAGAGCATAGAAGAGGATTCACTTTCCAATATTTAGGCACCTTCTTTTCTAACCTCGAGTTTTTTCTAGCTTGCCTTTAGCAAGCCTAGGTGTAACACCCTCCTCCCACATTTACCCAAGTTAACCAAGATGTCGTTGTAAACATGTGACAAGATGCTACTACGATCTTATTTAAATACCCATGTATAGTCAAGGAAGTGGAACCAATACAATACAACCAATATAACCTTCTACACATGCTACAAAAAACCCTTAGGAGCCATACAACCCTTCTAGGTGATCAACCCCTTAGACAAACCGACATTTTACTAAATTATAGCCTCATTCCCTTCCATGACATGGACATGCATACAATTGGGACCCTCTAGTCACTCCCACAGCAAGGGTATGCCCGCAATCGGGGACTTTTCCAAGTAGTTCTTTGCCAACAACTCTAGATTTTGTGCCACTTTTTCGTGGTCGGGACTCCAACCACTTCCCAAACTCCATAAAAACTTCCAAAAATGAAAATTAACATTGAAAAAAATGATACAAATGCAAATACTTGAAAAATTACTTGATCGGACAACTACTAGCCTCGACAGGATTTTGTCAAACATGTCACAAATGTGCATTCTACAGGTCATAATAAAATATATGAGCATAGGGGTTGCTAAGAAGCATTGATTTATTATCATATTAGTTGCATTATCATCTATTAGGTTATATATTCATTTTCCATTCATTTATATATCAAAACATGATGAGAGCCATACATCATCACTATCATAAAACATACTCATAACCAACATATAAACAATAGAAATAATAGGAATACAACAGACCCATAAATTCCACTTATGAACCAATACATTTTCACATAAAATACCAAGGAAAGGAACTCTTATTAATGAAAGCAAAAGACAAACTGTGTTTGGGACTTCCACATTCCACCCGACCATAGATTGGCTGAACCAAATCTCTCTTTAGCCCATCACCCCCCATGCTATATTCCAAGCATGAATGTGGGACTCAAAACCAAAAATAAACTAGGGCTTCCCAAGGCTAAACCACCTCATCCCCATCTATAAAATTAGGCTTTACCGCAATCCTCACCGGATCACTAGGCCCTAAACAAGAATGGATGCCACCGGATTTATCCACCTATAGCGTGAGTAATTTTACAACCTCCTAGTCTCTAGGCTTTCTACTCGCAATCCATAGTCCGATCCAGGGATCACTAGGCCATAATCGAGACACCACCCTTCTACCTTTACCTTATATCATGCCATTCACCGACCAAGGATTCCTATGCTCGATCAAGGGAACCCACCTCTAGGGTTTATCCCGCCATTCACTAGTCAAGGATTCCTAGGCCCATGGGTCATACAATAATTAGATTTATGGCAAACCATAGTCTATTTAAGGGGTTACTAGGCCGATGGATTTATCGCAACCCACATTTTTTTCTAGGGATCACTAGGCCATGTATTCATTCATTCATAGATCCACCTCACTCAGCTTTGAATCCATCCGGAAATCCATCTTAACAAAAACATGAGAACCCCATCACACCATGGCTATTCGGAAATGGCAAGGCAAGGAAGAATAACATTGTCATACCCGGAAAAACCCATTCCAATGATAGCAAGAGAACCAATAACACACATGTATAATCATGCATGCCAAATATAGCAAGGAAATCACACATGCACACCGATACGTGCAAGTAGACACATTGTAGTTTCTTGATCGTGAAATTCCTTTCTTGATATTTTTCTTCCTCTTTTCCTTCTTTTTCCCTTTATTAATATAACACCGAAGAGCTCCAAGAAAACTCTAATTTTTTTAGCAAGGTGAGCGAGAGAGAATAAAGAGACAGATCCAAAATCGAACCGAAAAAAAGGGTACCAACTGATCCTCATAAGCCTTTTTATTAATGTGGCCTCTATTTCTTCAATTTTCAATTATTTTCCTTCATTTTAGTCCTCGCATGCAACCTATGACTCTTCACCTTCCTTTTCTCTTAATTTCCATTATTTTTCAAAAATAAATTTCCAAAAAATACAATTTTTCCTTTCCAAAGAATTTTCCATTGCATTTTCCAATTTCCTTAGCCATAATAAACCAAATTAACACCCACACTAGGATGTTTTTCCCAACCTTCAGCCTTGGAATAAGTGTCCATAACCGTGGATATTATTTTTCCTTTATTAACTTTTATTTACATGGAATTTTCACCAGGGGATGTTACAGTAGCCCTCCCCCTTGGGGGGAACACCGTCCTCGGTGTTCAATGATACCTAAAACCAACAATAATGTTGAAAGAAAAACATACTTCCCATGGAGTCGTATAACTTAGCTTGTTGCAAAGTATTTATAATGATCAACCCTCGCTGAGAATAAAACCATCATGACAACATAACAATATGACAACGATAATGACATGACACCCATACTACTTTTTAGAGCGTTATAACATAGCTCATGGCGGTATTTACATCCATATATATATGTACATATACCAAAACATAATACCAAGGCATATACCAAAACATATATCAATGACATTCATTCAACTAGAGAATAGAGAAGGATACATAGCCTACATATGATCTCGCCATCTCCCATGTAGCTTCATCGGCCCCAAAGTGCTTCAAATTCACTTTAACCTCGTTCGATTGCTCTGGGTTTTGGAGCATGAGCACATTTATCCCTGCGATATACACTAAGGTCCCAACTAGAATTCTCCATCTAGCTCCACCCGCAATATGCACTCACCAATCACATCATCAACATATTTTAACATACTTCTTAAGAAATGACACATGGAAAACATCATGTAATTTCACCGTTGGAGGCAAGTGCAAGTTGATAGACTACCTGTCCAATCCTTTCAAGAATATAGAAAGGTCCAAAAACCAAGGTGTCATCTTGGCACACAATCCAATCCGTAAGGAGCTCTTCTTGGGCTTGAAGTGCAAGTACACCTACTCCCCAAACTAAAGTCGCTTAAACAACCTATTTTGATTTGCATATATTTTCTAATTGTCCCGTGTTGCCTTTAGATTCTTTTTTATCACCTTCATTTCTTGTTCCATTTCTTCTAACATGTCCGGTCCAATCAATACTTTTTTTCACTAGATCATTCTAAATGATGAGAACATTACAACTTCACATGTAAAATGCCTCAAACAAACACATCCTCGTGTTGGAGAGGGGTACCGTAGGGACCGCAATTTTTGATAAAAACATAGTATTTTTTGTAATTTAAGTCGTGCACACTAAGAAAATCATAGGTCAAGGGTATTTGGGGAAGTTCAAAGCCCCTCATGAGTTGTAATGGGAAAAAGGGTAGAACTAGGGGGCCACAAACCACGCTTTGTGAACCTTAGATGAGCATAGGCTAAAGATATAAATAGGAGTCTAGATCGAGTCGAGTAAGTAGTAGCAAGTCCGAACCGAGTTTTAATATGATTTTTTTGAGCCGAAAAGTGAACTTGCCTAGGTTTAGAAGGCTCTTGGTGGCTATGTGTGCATGGACCTTAGTCTTGTCAGAATGCGGACTCCCACTGGCCGTGTGTGTAGGTAGAATGAAAATATTGTAAGGAATATCCGTACATTGAATGAATAAAGGAGCATTTTGGGACAAAATCGGAGTGTCAAATGCATTTGTATTATGCTTTATGAACTCGTTTCTCGTATGTTATTTCCATTTACTATGTTATTTGTGTTTGGATTGGTTGTGCAACCTGCTTTTCTCGCCTTAGACTAATGTTAAATGAGTAGATCTATTACATGTTTCACCCTAATGTTATGTATTAAGGCTATTGAAGGGATTATGAGACCTTTATATATGTGCATGCCGGATAACCCGCGTAAACTAACCTAAATCTACCTAGTTAGGGTTTCTATTTAGGGCTTATGTTGTGAAGGTCGGACCTATGTTGTTTTAGATATGAAGAAACCCACATCATTTAATTCTCTCTCAAGGTGTGGAAACATGGTTCCAACACCCCACCATACTTATTTGGGTGAGATTTTGACTTGTGCAAGTAGGTCACCGCCAAAAGGGCTAGTAGTAAGAGGCATTTGTTAGTTAACCTTACTCCGAACTCCGGGTTAGGGACCCCTCAAACCAAAAAATGGTTCCGTTGTCGAGACTAGGATCATTTTGAGAGAGATTTGGTGATGGGCGTCCATCAAATCCAAAATTAGAAGATCGGTTTGAGAATAAAATCCAAGAATTTTTCCCTTAAGGAAAACATAAGTAAGAAATTGTATGTTGAAGATTGGAAACAAAAGTATATCTTCATAGAGGTTCATGAGATCTTCTTTGTGACCTTTTTCAGCACGAATTACGAAGTGGTTGTCAATATTAGCTAAATTCAAAACCTATTAGAAGAACGATAAGGTCACTCAAATGGACACTTAAATTAATCCGACAGCTTAGAATAGACTCGATAATTCCATCTCCCGCATCGTATACCATTGGGTTAACAACATCTTGGGTGGGTTTGTGACATAATTTGCAGAGATCAGCTTGTGTCATGTTCGAAGCCGAAAGGAGGTTCTTCAAGGGAATGAGAGATAAATTCATATGCTCTCTACCTTTACCGATTAAGATGCTATTATGTGAAAAGGGTGTTTTGTGCAACCACACTAAGTGAATGAACCCGTATAAGATAGAAAGCACTACGCGAAATAGAAAATATTATCGGTTTAATCAAAGAGGATACGTATCCGTATACAGCCTCGTGAAACTCGCCTCGAAAGTGATACATAAAGCATTAAGGCTACATGCACCGGAGGTATCCATCCTACTACTCTACGACCAAACTCGTTCAAGGGTAAGACATCTTCTACCCCACCACCACCGCCTTCGTAAGGAGATATAGCCGCGCATATGAAGCTACCCACCTTCAAGGGTGTGGGAGATGAGGACATTGATAGGTTTTGGTTTGTTGCTAATGTAGTATGAATTGCACAAAATGTTAACACCGAATATTTCAAGAGAGTGCAATTGGCTATGGAATTTGAATTTCGTGCATTAGATTGGTTTATGGGATATATGACTCAAAGCATGTTGATCCCATTGTTGCATAGATTAAGGATGCTTTGAAACACAAATTTAGGAAGTCGAAGTCCTACTCACAGTTAGTGTACTGTAATTAAAAGATATCAAACAAGAGCCAAATGAATTTGTTTGGGAGGTTGATCAATGGTTGAAACGCACCATCAACGAGGGATGATTTATTAGTGATGATAAGCAAGCATAAGGAATGGTTTATTTCCATGCTCTTGCCACATCTATGCGGGCATATGAATCAGCAAAAGATCTACTCTCAGTGCTGAAGATCCGGAAGTTGCACCCAAAAAAAGATGATCATTTCTGAACTCGCAAATCCAAAATCAATCTGGAGGCAATGCACTTGGAGATTCGTAAACTATGCATAGACAGGGGAAAGGAAGTTGGCACGATGTTTGGTGCATATGTCGTAAGGGTTCCAACCACACCAAATATCAGCTTACTTTGTTCTAATATTACATGCAAGCGGGAGGTCTGAACCCACCGTGCCCAGAGGATGTTTTTGGGCCAAGAGGTACTCCCATAATATGGTGTGTTGATTGTAGGGTAGTTGTATGGCACACTACAAACCATTTCCCTTGGTTGGGAAGTTATGTACCAGAGCCGAAGCAAGCAATGCTGCGTGTTTTTCTCTTCGCTTGGTCACGATGAGCACCACTATCGCACATTCGACCTAATGATGGATAGTGCTAACCTCTATAGAGTGCAAAGCCGACCCATCTTCACCAACATCTCCCTCTAGACGTGGGGGATCCCCAATAAGAGGAAGGGGAGGGGGGGGGGAGAGCCAGTAGGTGAAAGTCGTGGAAGGGGATCATTAACTTCGTTATAACTTTGGAGACATTGGACACCGTGTGCATGACTACATGTACCCTACGTGACAATATTGTAGGTAGTGTAGAAAATTTGATCATGTAATTGAAGATTGTCTTATTTTAATTGCTAGAATGTAGGAAAATCAAGAACATACACCTACTCAAAACATACAAATGGTTAAATCGGAACAATGTGATGATGATCCAAGTGTAAACATAATTACACGCAGTTGTTTCGCCACCAAAGGAGATGAGGAAAATAAGACCGATGCAGAGCCATTAATCGGAAAAAGCCTCTCACAAGAAGGAAGGAATCAACTCGCAGCAAAAGGAGACTTTTATTGAAGCCAAGAAGGATTTTTTTGCTATAGGGGAATCCACATCAAATTCTATCAAGGAATCAAATATTGATGATGAATTCAAACCATTCCTACAAGCTTGTATTAAGTTATTACGTAATCGAAATCGCAGACAATATTCGAGTCTCGATAGATAGTTGCGTGGACAAGGAATTGCCTCGAACCGTGTAGTGGATCCGACAAGAAAATTTATAGAAATGGAAAATATGCCCAAGAAATAACACCATTGAGGATAAAACTTCGTATCTTTATTAATATCAAAATTCTTGAGGTAGGGCAACACCATACATTCACTCCTTAAGGAAGGAGATCACTCCACAAGCCATATGCTTGTCAATACAATAATCCTTGACCTCTCTCAATGGAGAGTCTCTAGCCTATATATAGGTTTCATACATGCAATACCATGGGTCTCTCAATACCATACATCCGATACAATGGGCTTATCACTTTATTCCTTAGCTACATGTGGTCCCTTACATAGTGTGGGTTAACCACTTTATTTATTAACTATGGCCCAATTATTTATCATTCTTATATTATTACATCATATTATTCCCTTGGGTACCTCCCTTTGTACCCTATATTATCCCCCCCCTAGGTATACTACAAACCGAGACTAAGGTCGTGAACAAGATCTACAAGAATGAGAAGAGAACAGTGTCGAGAGATGCGCATGATCTTGCAAATTGGAGAGCATGAGATGGATCAATTCATCTTGGATTTAGGGTTTTATGTGAATGTGTTACTTAAGCGCACTGCGTAAGGTGGGAGAACCAAAGTTGGAATGGTCCACCATTCAGCTACACATGGCCAATTAGCAAAATATCATTCCACTTGGAATACTTCCATAGGTTCTAGTAGACATTATCGAAGTAAAGGTACAAGCGCATTTTAAAGTAATACAAATTGTGGATGATGCAAATCCTTACACCGCACTATTAGGGCTAGATTGGGCCATTTATATGGGAGGCATCATCAACTTAAAGCGTAGAAGCATGATCTTTGAAAATTATGGTACGCAGTGATAGTACAACCGGATCTAGCAAAAGGAGAAAAATATACAAAGCGAGTGCACGAAGGAGATGATGTTGACCATATCTACAAGTTGACTACATGGGATGAGGATTGGATCAATCCTACAGCTTGATGGAATGTTGAATTGGGAAAAGGATAGTTCATGTTTTTCGATTTGTATGGGGAGTTAGAGAACTACTAAAATTTATTGCATGATGTTTCTACATTGCGCTACCTCAAGGTCATTAAAAATTTTCGATGCATCTCCTCATAGGCAATAGAATTACCCTATTTTGATGGTTCTCGATAGTGTTATAGTATTTTTTGGAAAAATTGGAAAAGGTTGTCCCGAAAGAAAAAAGGTTTTTGGCACTTGATTCGGCTATGTGTGCAACCCCAACATGTTGGTGGGATATGCACAACAGATTTTTTCACTTTCAGCCACCTTCTACACCACCAACCGAGCTTTTCTATGGTCGTGATACTCGTGCAAGCACTGGCTATGTGGATGGAGGTTTGGAATGAAAAGAACTGGGATGAATGGGTTCAAATGTTTTTCCATTCATTGCGACCGATACCTACTACATGGTATTTGGAAATGGAGTTGTGCCAAGGGACTCGCCACCGAATTACAATGACCGTTGGTTTCCTATGAAACTTTGGCTTATTTGGGGGGATCAAAGGGATTGGATGAAGCCCTCGCAGATATAAAAGCACTTGTCTTCGATGACATCCGACCTTGGGTAGAATGTGTTGTGCCAGCATGGGAAGCATAGATGCCATATATATTCAATTGTAGGAACCTATCAAGAGAAGATAATGAGGATGATCAAAGAAACATCAACATCCCCGAATCCGAGGGGGAGTGTGCAATTGTGATGGCCCTCATTGGGAATGGTAAATGTAACTAATCCTATGAAGTTAAAGGAAGTCAACATTGGGACGAAGAACAACTCCAAGTTGGCCATAATCGGGGGATTACTAGGATGATGACATAGTAGGGAAAGTTGTAGAGCTACCGACAGTAGTATTAGGGACCGGTTTCCCACAAAGTTCTTTGAGCTCAAAGGAATTGTAGGAGACCTAGGCATTATGAAGATCACTTTGAAACCAGTATGCGCACCCTATCAAGAAGCGACCATACCGATTGAATCCCAAGTATAAGAAGAAATTAAAAGAGGAGTTAGAGAAAATGGTTGCTACAGAACCATTGAACTCGTAGAATAGTCCGATTGGGTAAGACCAATGGTTGTTTAAGAAAATAAGACCAAGGGAGACGTAGGGATTTGGGTAGATATGCGCAATTTGAATGATGCATGTGTTCATGATCCCTTTCCTACTCCATTTTCAGATGAGATCTTGGATAATGTGGGAGGAAAGAGGCTTATTCTTTTTACTCGATGGATTTTCGTGGTATCATTAGATCAAAATTTCCTCGTAAGACCGAACCAAGACCACCTTTGCAATGTAATGGGGGTCTTCCCAATACATTTTCATGCCTTTTGGATTGAAGAATGCACCCGTGATCTTCTCACGCGTAGTAGTAGATATGTTCAAAGAATTCATCCACAAGTTCTTGGAAATGTATTTTTATGACTCAACAGTTGTTTGGGTTGGTAAAGAAGCATGTTTCCAACCTTCGCATGATGCTTCGACACTTGTAGGAAGCACTTGATTTCTCTTAACTCGAAGAAATGTATATTTTGTGTGCCTTTTGGAATATTTTTCGGGCCATATAGTGTGTCAACAAGGATTGATGGTAGATCCAACCAAGATAGCAAAGCTTATCATCAACCTAGAAGTCCCCACTAATAAAAAACAACTATGCTCCATCCTAATACACAAGGATATTATAGGAACTTCATTCGAGCTATGCTCAAATCACTATTCCTATGGAAAATTTATTGAATAAGGATGTGTCATTTTTCTAGGATGAGGAATGTCAAAAGAGATTTGAGCTATCGAAGGAAAATATGATTACCGCACCTATTCCGATATTCCCGACTTGTCCAAGGTCTTCCATGTACATGTAGATGCATCCGGTATAGCACTTGGAGTTGTTTTAGCGTGTTCAGAGAAGGAGAAATTAATCACCCCCGTTGCTTTTTTTAAATAGGAAGCTCTCCAGCAAGTGCAGCACAACTACTCCATGAAAAGAGAATGATTAGCCATGGTTTATGCTCTACAAAAATACGGGCACTATCTCGCTAGGAGGGGAAATTCAAGATGTTCACCGACCATTCTCGCTTTGAAATACTTGGTCAATAATCCATAGATGGTTATTTCTATTTCAGTGAATGTGACTTTGAAATCATTGTAAAGTCGGGTAGATTAAATGATGGACCCGATCATCTATCATGCATCGAAAATGGGGAAGAACCAACCAGCCTAGAGGAGGGATTACCCGATGCGCAAATATTTTCTCTCAAGGTGGTTGATGAACAATTTTCTCGATATTATTCACTTTTTGACCACTAGAAGTGCGCCTATTGAATATTTGGTGCAACAGAAGAAGGAGTTGGTTTCACGTGCAGCCTGATTTTACCTTGATTGATGGTCAATTATACAAGTTGGGAGCAAGATGAAATATTATAAAGGTATGTTTTGGAACTTGAGAGACAGATATCTTGGCTAAGGCTCATGGAGGGGTGGAAGGAGGTCACTATGTAGGAAATTATACTACGTAGAAGGTGTTGTGTGTTGTCTTATTGTGGCCCACATTGCACGTGATGCATATGCATACCGTCGAGCCTATGATGCATGCGCAGAATAGGGAAGCCCTTACGCAGAGATGAAATGTCCCCGCAGCCCACAAATGGCCCCCGTAGGCCTTCGATAAATGGGCTATAGATTTTGTTGGACCTATCAACCCTCCAGGGGAAGAAGAATGGGGTGCGCTATATCATCACTACCACGGATTGTGTAACCGGATGGACATAAGCTAAAGCAAATCAAGGATTTTACCACGTATACTACCGCGCAATTCATTTTTTAACATATTTTGACTAGGTTTGGGTGCCCAAAGATATTGATGAGTGATAGGGGTATGCACTTTGTTAATGAAACCATTGAAGCTTTGACTAGAGGAATTTTGGATCCATCACCGAAGAGTACCCCTTATCACCCTCGTGAAAATGGTGCAAGTATAAGATTTTAACAAAATCTTAGATACTTTTCTCACAAATATCTATAATGCAAATTGAAATGATTGGGATGTATGCATCCCTTCTATGCTATGGGCTTATAGGACCACGTGCAAGAAGTTAATCGGAAAAACACCATTCAAGATGGTCTATGGACAAGAAGCAATTATGCCAATGGATTATATCGTCCCAAGCCTATGCATCTCAAAGATTCACTAATATGGTTGATCCTAATATCATGGAATAATGTCTTGCACAATTCGTTGCCTTAGAAGAGGATCATTTCATTGTTGACTTCCATCAACAAGTACATAAGACACGTGAAAAGGCCCGGCATGATAGGCACATCGTGAAGAAGTTGCTCAAAGAAGAATACTTGTTCTTGTTATATGATAGTCGGCTTTGCGCACCACCCATGGAAGTTCGTAAAACATTGCTTGGGGCCATACATTGTGAAGGAAATCAATGATGGAGGTGCGATGCGCTTGGCCACGTTGCATGGTAAGAATCTTCTCGTGTATTTCAATGGAAGCCGATTGAAGCCGTATAGGGACAACCCCGTGCCTACCAAATGACTATATGGCCGCCGAATGGGAATCCAATTGTCTCACGCGTTGTGTAGAGGAAAGGCGCAAACAAAGCAAGCAGGGCATAGAGGTGGTGTAGAGTAGGAGAAACTAGCCATTGGAACAAGAACCGGGAAAAAAAAGTGATTTTACTATTGGATTGAGCAGGTTTTCTCGCATTTACCGAGGTGATCTTATGGGATTTTTTGACCATTTTTTATGAAGGTAATATGCATTAATGACTATCCAACCATTTTCACCTTGGAGCGACTATAAAAGGAAGGGCAGTCACATTTGGTTCCTTTACTTTCTCGAGTATATTGCACCCCGAGCTTATTTGTGAATTGCGCCATAAATTTTTCCTCGAGCGCGGCATGTATGGCCACGAGACCCTATCTCGATATAAATAACCCGTAATTTATATTTCTCCCAATAATGATGGCCACTAATCCTAAGCGCCCACCATCCGAGGAACACTTTATGCCACTCATAACGTCCATAGAGCTGCTCGAACGATGTTCATGAAGTGGTGCCGCAGGTTTAAGAATTAATGTCTACGAAAGATCTAAGGGAAAGGGTAAGATTACAAAGGGGTCATCCTCCAAGCTACGGACCTCCCCGAGGAATGTTACATCCCCTGCACCAAGCTACGAAGGATAGGTCGCCTATGGGTGATCCTACAAAGAGACCGATGAGCGACACCGAGGAGGTTGTGCTCATCGAGCCAACCTCATGGTGGCCGCAATATTTCAAGCCGCGCGTGACCCTATGTGCCCATGCCAAAGAATGTATATGTGGTGCGGGACTACCTTCGGATGGCGTTGATCCCGCAGGACATCCCCGTTAGTGAAGACATGTTTGGCAAGATCCCTCTTGTCAAATTCGACGATTATGATATGGAAAACAAGGAAAATTTCCCCCGAGTTGGTGCCCGAATATTACCTCGAAGCACATACTCTATGATGATGTGGTGAAGTTCAAGCCTATGTCGTGGGCACGCGGGCTAAGAAACATTGGGATCCTCAATTTGATGAGGATTCCTCACTTTAGAAGGTACCCAATCACCACTTTTTGTGTGCACCAACCGCTATAATTAGTACACGAGGGGTGCCTATGGATCCAGTGGACAAATTCCAATAGACGTTGCACCGATCCATCAAATCACCTACCCGCCTAAGAAGGGGCCCCACCCCATGGCTAGTTTTCGAAATAGTAATGAGTCGAAGGTAGTCGCGAAGGTGAAAAATTACTACCATGTCAAATGGGATGCCGAGGGGATTCCCGGTGCGTAAGATTGTAAATGAAGACACGGATGTGCGCTTATGACCCTTAGTCCCGGGCCGCAAATTTATGTGTAAGTGTCACCCGAATATTATCCCTACACATGTAATTGCATTGGCAAGCCAATGTGAGAAGGGGGGTCAGCTACAATTGGTCCCAATACCTCTTCCAAGAGTTTCCGGACAATGTGCACGAGGCGCAAGACAAAGGAAAAAAATTATGTTACTCTTGGTTTTTCCCCGCTAATTGCGCTCGGTAATGTAGGAGACTCCATAAGGTGCAATCCTCCCATAGTTGGAAACCAATGTATGTGAAGGGGCACACCGTGCCAATCTATGGGATTCAACCCACCCCAAGCAAGTGAAGGGGAAAAAAATATTTTGGGTTCTATTTGAGGGTGCATTGGTAGCGTAATACATTTGCAAAACTTTCTAGACTATCCCGAGCAACATATGAGAAGTATCGAAGCATTGCGTACTTTCATGTTACCATGCACCACGTACGCATCGTGGCCTATAATAACCCCCGTCTCGGTATAATTTTCCCTTTATGGTGACCGAAGAAAATATCGACCAAGTCATTGCAACCTAGCCAACAAAGCATGGAAGGTTGGGCTCTGGCTCCACCCTGAAACCCTATCACAACGTCCACATCCGGAAAAGAGACAACACTAGGAGACAAAGAAAAAGATGCAGTAGATGGCGCAAAGAAAGATGCTAAAAAAATTTACCGAGTAGGAAGTAGAGAAAAACATGGAGAAATATCCTAGAAGAGAATTTGATTTGGACCTTGGATTCCTCGATGGTCCGGATTGCACCGGCATTGATTCTCCGAGAGGAAAAAAATCACAACGAAGAATCCTCCATGGGCACGCGAAAGAAGAGGAAGGGCTCAAAGGTTAGAAGCACAGAGGAGGTCTCGTTGACGAAGATGACCTCGAAAAATATCGCGGATGTGGTTTCATCTCGTCTCCGAGGATTAATGGACAACAATGGAGGATAAGTACAAGGTTGCGGTAGAAGCACTTCGACCCGTGGTTGTAGGTACTATAGTTGAAGGCCGACAATATCTAGGCAAGTGTGAATCAAGCGAGGTCGATTCAATAAAGCCACCCTACAATGATTATCATCACCACAAGGGACAGTAGGATTTTTCCCCTTCCCGAGTGAAAAAAATCACTCTAGAGCATCCGGAATTGTGCGCAGATGTGCGGACCGCCCGCGAGGTCGGGATAAACTTATATATATTTCCTAGTTTAAAGTTTCACACAATCCAAAACATCATCGTGGATGAGTCGTAGTGCAGGAGGCACATGTGTAATAGTAGCCGAGAGAAGCTAAGAAGAAGGTTGCGGTGAATACCGAATAATCACTCCAATATTAGACAACAGAACAGAAGTTGTGGCTCAACAAGCGTAGTCGTAGCACCCGATTGACGATCGTGCGGTGATCTCCTAGAGGTGGAAATCTTCGCATCCGTCGCGCTATAGGTAAACTTTGAGAGTTTGGCCATAGCACTAAAAGCCTCCCGACCCGCAGGCATAGATAGTAAAGGTAGAGTTCTAGCAGAGAGATAGCGACATTGCGGATCAACTTGAAACCGTAAAGTCCCATAGAAACTTTCATTAGATATCCGAAACTCCCCGATTCGTAAAGATAATGCAAGGAAGAGGCAAAGCACTCCGCACAATGATGGAAAGGGCAAGGTTTCCCAATCATCTATACAGTCTACTCTTGACATTGATGTCTCACTATATGGAGGCATTCGACCTCGGAGGCCACCTAATCTTTAGTTGAAGAGAGATGTATTGTATTTGAGTTCACCACTCTTGGATTTTGGAGAGGTGAAGATTTTTAAGGAGAGCTTTGGCATGGGGGGATGTCAAAGTAGTAGGAAGCAAAGATGAGTGGAGCTTCACATACTAGATCACCATAACCGCCACCGAGGAGGATTGATCCTTATTGGAGGTCTCGACTTTTTGTAGAACACTCCAAGAATCTTGGTGCATGCATGATTCTTGATGACCCGAAGGGAGATGACAGATACATGGTGGATGATGTGGTAATCTATTCCTATGGCAAGATCTTCTTGACTAGATCTTCTAGTCTCAAGAAGAATTTGTTACATGCAACACATGAGGACTTCTCTTCTATGCACCTTGATGCATATTTCCGCTGATGGAGGAGTTCACTTGGGGAGGCATTCAGCATGACATATATCATCATATAGAGAGATGCATAGCCCGGATGGTGATAGAGAGGATGTCACGGCCACCTTCCTACTCATTGAGGGTGAGGGAGAATTTTCAGCTTGATCCATTTCAGCTCAAGACCTCAAGTACATGATGGAGGAGGTATAATTTCACATTTTGTATTGTACTTATTTTCATTATTTGAGCAAAGCATGATGTATCAAGAAGATTTACTTCTTCTTGCATGTTATATGATGATGTACTTGCGACTACTTGTAGCATTGATTTTTGCTATCTTTTTTATGAGCTCGTGGGGGGAAGCCATATTTCTCTTGGTTGGCACCAATGACACCACATTGTAACTTCATGTTCTCATCTTATGAGATGAATATGGCAGAAAACAAGTGGCTAGAAAAGAACTTGTTATTTCTTGTTTTGATGCAAACCAAGGAGGCATTGTGCGTTCCATGAGGGGGACCCGTATTCACTCCTTGGTTGTCATTTGACAACTTGTTCTTATTGTATCTTGCTTCCATGTATTGATGTTTTATTTTGGTTCAAAGGAAGCTTGTATGAGGGAGAGATGAGGTAGCAACAAAAGTTGTTGTTGCTATGGTTGCACTTGGGAGAGTATGGGAAAAATTCTTCCCATACTTTTCATGATATTTCGAAGATAAGAAAGGCACATTCATGGTGCAAGGAGGCTACCCTTCGGTATTGGAGGATTATGAGAGACTTCCATGTTGGAGGAAGATCTTATCACATAGCAGCATGATGGTGGATGAATTTGGCATATGGAATTTCAAAGAGAGGTGTCATGGAGCCTTATTACATAGGCCCATAGTGCTATCAAATAGGAGCATGATCTTATGGATGAGATATTCCAAAGGGGGGAGGTATTCCTTCTTCTTGCAGATTTCTATGAGTAGATTCTCATGGGAGGACTTGTTGGAGGATCTCACTTTCATCCCACTCACTATGTATGGTAGAGAATACATTTATGTACTTGTTGATTACTCCATTGAGTATTTGTACTTTCTCACCATGTTTGCACAGTGCATTGCTCCTCAAAAGAGCAAGAGTATTTTTGGGTTTCATGGTCACTTTAGGGCCAATGTTTATGATGATAATAGCCCATCTATAAATGAATTTGGGAAAGTGTATTGTTATTTTATCTATGTATAGCTGATAGACATTGATGCTTACTTTCCCATGTTGGGAGGACATACATATTCAGACTTGTAACTTGTTGCAGGGAACACTTGCCATATGACATTCTCAAATAGCAGCTTGGGGGGAACCGCACTATATCCACCAGAGAGACCATATGTATCATCCAAATTTGCACATAAATTTCACCCATTTTCTGATTTAGATGCCATGTGGTGATGATGTGCCATTCATATTGAATGGAATAGTTTGGGTTGGCATGACTCATGACCTTGGAGGAAGAGTCTTTGGAGGCTCAATCTTCTTCTTGCCAATGGAAAGAAATCATGTTTCAGCCCAATATCAAGCATACCCTCTACACTTATCATGAGTGGAGAGGAGGACAGCTTTGGGATAGGCCCTCTTGCCTATCATGTTCACTTATTCAGCCCACCTTCATTTCGAGAGCACAAGGTGGAAGATACTTTTCATGAGTTACCATGTTGGAGGGTGACTCACTTCATTTGGATAATTGCATGGATGAGGGAGGCACTCATTCACCATGTTGATAATCACTCCTACTTTGTGGAGGCCATGAGACAGCTAGCATGTTTCCATCCACACTTTCCACCTTTAATCGATGCGTACACTTTGATTTTGCACCTTTGGGAGGAAGCATTGGATGAAAGTTTATTGGTAGATTCCCTTGATGATGTGATGGAGACTATTGATGGAGGCCACATGAGGATAAGGGGAGATATTTTTTCTCTCCTTATTCATTTTCTTGAGGACAAGCAAAGATTTTTGAGGGGGAGGACCTGTAATTTTTCCAAATTTTTTAGCTTCCAAGCTAAATGGAACATTAGAGTTAGCAAAGAGCTATAGTCGGCAAATAAATGGGTAGAAAATCCCATAAGTCTCCTAAGGAGGATAAAAACACTCCAAGTGTGAAAGGATACATTCTTTAAAGCTCAATAAAACACCTCTATGTGTGAACAAGAATAAAATGCACTCGCTTTTACTTGGTCAACAACAGCAGCCTTGGAGGAGAAGAAACCCTAGGAAGAATAACGAAATTTTGGAGGGAAGTGCATCTTTTGATAGAGGAGACCTAATTGGGTGGGCCCAAGGAGAAGAAAACTCGTATTATATATAAGGAATAGGATGGGAGAATTTTGATTCATGCTTTAGATCATTATTCATGTCTCTCTAGACATTTGCTTACCCTTGTCGTTTAGCGCAGTAGCCGTGTCGTTTAGCACTTGGGTGTTCCCAAGCGGGAATCCCACCTCTTCCTTTGAGGATCCTAATTGGGAGATCTTGAATTCATCATTCCACATCAGGTTTTTAGGTCAAACTTCATCCATCTACATCGGCGCAGCTTTCTACAAAGCAGATATTGTGCAGTGTTGTGCTGGGTGCACAGCGTGGAAGGGATTGAAATCCCACTTTCCGAGCTAATATTTGTTGGAGGGAGATTTCCCTTCATACGGAGATTTTTTTTGGAGGGTCTTGGAGCATATTTCATATCAGTGGTATCAGACCACACACTTCTCGTAGTTTCCAACGTAGTTGTAGCCGGGAACTACGTTATTTTTGGAGTGCGATTTCATTGCAGGGTTTGGTGGCTTCTTTATGGTTTTTCCTTGTGACCGAGAGGTTCATTATCTCATGGGAGGAAGCCTTTGAAGGATATGCATCAGATCATATTTCTATCAGCCTCTTACACTCTCATGCCTCATGTTGCAGGGTGAGTATTTAGAGATTTCTCGAATATTATATTTTGTATTTAGAGTGTTTGACAAGAAACCCTTGTTGGGTTGTCTTGCTTTTTTGTATAAGGAGAATAGATCTCATTCCTTGAGAATTTCTGATTAATATATGAGTATATCTACTGTTCTCTAATCATTTTATGTGTAAACCCTCTCTTAGACTCAGCGATTCCTTGAGCAACCTACTCCAATATTTTGCGTACTTGGGGTTTTTCACTAGTTTTAACTACGCTAGTGTGGGAGATCCGTTTAGCCCACCTATTTTGATTTGTTTCAAATTTATTATTGTATTTATATTTTTTTATTGCTGTATCTATGGGATCCAATAGTTTATTTCGCATTTTATTGCATGCATGGCCGGAAATTCGTTTTTTACTTCTTGCTTCCCGAGTTTTCCCAAGGAGGAATATTTACATAGCTATAGACATAGCCTCGAGAAGGGGCCATCTAACCTCCGGACCTCATCCTATTTTTTAGAGGTGACATATCCGGTAAATTCCCACTCATTCCATCTCTCGAAATAGCCTTGTTCATATTTCCGATAAAGGAACACTTCGATGGAGAAAAAATCGTTGATTTCCATTTCGGAACATTACAAGGTTCCCGGACACACCGATTAGGAGAGGTGATGGACATAGGTTCTATTCTAGCTCGGTTCTCGACAAGTATCATGATAATCATCATTATCATCCTTACAGGAGGAATGAAAGGGGATATTTTCCAAATGAGTTCAAGAAAGAAAATCCACTTACCTTTGATGGAGATTTGAAGAAGCAGGAAGATGCAAAGGCATGTTTACTTGGGATGAAGAAATTATTTTAGTTGCATCATTATACGAGAGAACATGAAGGCTAGAATAGTTATCTTCAACCTCAAATGGAAAGCATACATTTAGTGGGAATATGTGAAGTGGGTTAGAGACATCAAGAAAAAAAGAGTTGAGTTGGCATGAATTCAAGAGAATTTTTGTTAAGATGGGATCGATGATGGATGAGGAGTATACGACCAATTTTATATATTTATTAAGGTATGTACAATATCTTAAGGATGATAAGGAAAAATTTCAGATATTTTTCAATGTTTTACCATTAGAATTTAAAGATCGGATTGAATATGATGAGCCTTGATCACTAGAAGAAGTCATTGGTAAGTTGAAGCATTGCTATGAAAAAATTAAAGTGCAAGACATAGTCTCAACAAGATTGGAAGGGGAAATACAAACTTCTAAAGGTAAATGGAAGCTTAAGCAAACAAGACCCCATGATATATGTGAGAAAGAGAATGTTGTTCCTTAGAAGAATTTCAATTTAGATAGATGGGGACATGGGTCACGTTTTGGATGAAAGAAGAATAAGGATGATGGTATGGTGCAAGTTTCGGTGTTGGATATGTCACAAGGAGCATATCCGGAGAGATTTTCCACAATATCGTGGTGGTAGGCCTCATATTTACAAAGTGCACATGAAGCGCAAACAGCTTGGGGATGTTGGGAAGATAATTCCACGGATCTATGCAGCATTGGATAACATGCAAGAAGATCACCAATAATCTATTATCGAGAGGGACAAAGACGCTTTTTTGATCAAGTTGTTTATATTTTTTATTGACCCTCGATCTAATTATAGTTACGTTAATCCTAAACTCGGTCAATAAGTGTTATTTGAATAAAGAAGTGCATGCAGTAATATCCGTTAGTTCGATTGGCTACAGGTACAAAGAAAATATTTCATCATTGGGTAAGAGCTTGTGCATTTGAGTTGAATGGTATGCCTACATCGGCACATTTGAAATTGCTTCCATTAAGATCATATAGTATAATTTTTCATATGGACTCGGTTGTATCTTCTTAGGACCAAGGTGAATTTTTATGAAAATTTTATTGAATGCTTGGATGACAATGGAGAACAAAGAATCTTGTAGGGGTAAGAAGAAATCTACATCAATCGTAATGATTACAACTATGCATGCAAAGTGTAGTCACAGGAAAGGGTGTGTGTTATTTGTAGCGCATATTTCTAGTGATAAAGGTAAGGATGTTGAGGATGCAGAGGTATTTAGCAGGTACCTGGTTTTGCAATAGTTTTAGGATATGTTTCCCACAGATATTTCTGAGTTTTGGTTTCATAAGGTGTTAGGTCCCTATATCACTAGTATAGTCCCTTATTATTGTTAGTGTAACCCCCTTATTGTTATTATTGTACCCTTGTAACCCCCATTTTGTTATTATTGTGCCCTTAAATTATTATTGTTAGGTTGGCTAGGATTACATTGTGGCCCACTAGGATTACATTATGGCCCCATGGACTCCTATATATAGAAAGGAGGTTTTGTAAATTGTATCATCCAAGAATTTTTCATTTATGTAATGTATTGGAGGTTTCCCCCTCGAAGTGTCTTATTTCTAAGGCGTTTATATCTCTTTTCTTCTATTTTTTAAGCTGGTTACACAACATTTGGTATCAGAGCTTTGGATTCTAGGGTTTCGCTGCTCCAAACAGGTCATCGTGGAATTTTCGCTATAACGTTTTTTCTATGAAGTTTCAGAAACTGAAATTTTTAGGGTGCGAAGCCAAAATCTTGAGTAAGCTTGTATAAAAATTTCAGAGTTTGGTTTGAAATATTTGCGAAGATAGGATCTGTGGAAGTCAGGTCTTTTTTCAGGCTCATAAACAGGTCATCGTGGAATTTGCGCTATAAAAAAATTTCTACGAAGGTTCAGAATCTGAAATTCATATGGTGCAAAGCTAAAATCCTGAGGAAATTTTTCAAAAAATGTCAGAGCTTGGTTCGCAATATTTTTGGAGATATGATCTGTGGAAGGTAGTGCTTTTTCAGGCTCCTGAATTTCATCTCAAATAGGTGATTGTGGGAAAAGTTCAATAACTCTCTCTCTAGGGACTGGATTGGAGTGCCGTAAAAATTAGTCACAATTACACGGCCTGTAGTTTCTTGGCTATCAATTTCAGAGACAAAGGATAAAACAGTGACACATGGCAAGTCGTACAAGTTCGCTCTACTGAACCAGTCCAGAATTAGGTCATTGTGGGAGATTGGACACACATTTGTCTTGGAGAATCCAAATTAGGTCAGACCTATGGAATTTGAAATCAGCTTCAGAGGGCTACTACAAGGCTTAATTTCAGATATCGAAGATTTTCAATTACAGAGATAATCCAATTTCAATATCGAGCTCCTCAAAAGAAGAAAAAGTTGTGTATTTTTTTTTCCGAATTGCATAAGTCTTGTTTGAAGAATCAATTTGATTTGATTCCAAGGGAATATCAGTATTGGGTTCTAAAATATGCCTCGTAAAAATCATTCAGCACCCATTAAGCCTTCAGAAGGGTCTACTATGACTCATGAAGATGAAGAATTGCAACATGATCTATCAAAATTACAAGAGCAAGTGCAACAAATTTCACTCTCGCAAAGAGCAACAAAAAATGAAATGGAAGTTTTGAAGAAAGGCATGGAAGAGAAGATGGATGGAGTGGAAGCTAAGATGGATGGCATGGAAGCTGGCATGGAAGCTAAGATGGAAAACATGAAGAATGATCTAAAAACAGACATCGAAGGTTTGACAAAGTTGATACAAGAAATGTTTCCTAATGGTGAAAAGATAGTATAAGAACCTCATGATGAGGACAAAATAAATGTTAATCGTGATTTCATAAACTCTAATGTTGGCGGGAAGAACCACCATATTCCAAAAATGGATATGAGGAAGTTTGATGGAAAGGATCCTGTAACATGGATACTACAGATGGAGCAATATTTCGATCTCCATAATGTGCAAAACACACAAAAGGTACGCATTGCAACTTTACATTTAGAACAAAATACATTTGTATGGTATCGATGGCTTTGCTCCCGTAAAAAAATTGTCACTTGGTCAATTTTCACGGAGGAAATGATAGCACATTATGAGGATACAAAGAGCAACACCTTCTTTAGCCAATTGATAAATCTCAAACAAAAGGTTTTAGTGGGGCAGCACATTGAGGACTTCCAAAAATTGAATATAAGGGTAACTGATATTCCAGAGGAACACAGGATCGATCTCTTCATAAGCACTTTAAAGGATAACATCCAACATGAAGTTCATGTTTTGGAACCGGATTCATTGGAGAAGGCATTCAGGTTGGCAAGAAAAGTTGAATGTAAAATAATGGCGACAAGGAAGCTTACCACTCAATTCTATAAAGAAGGAAGTGTTGCTACGCCTAGATTTCCACAACCTACAAGGTTGACACCACAACAATTGGAAGAAAAAAGAGCAAAAGGGCTTTGCTACAGTTGTGATAGAAAATACACTAAAGGTCATAAGTGTGCCGAAAAGAAATTATTTTACATAGATTGTGAAGAAGAAGAAGAAAATGAAAAAGAAGAGGATATACACCAGGAACCAGCCATAGAAGAGGAAGAAATGAATCCAACCATATCATGTAATGCACTGGCAGGAATTACCACTCCTCAAACTCTCAAGATAGTAGGACAGATCAAGAAGAAAAAGGTAATAGTGTTGATTGATTCAGTAGCACCCATAATTTTATTCATTGTAAGGTAGCCAAGGAATTAAATTGTTTCCTATACCCAGCACCAGAATGCCAAGTGATGGTTGCAAATGGAGGAACTATAAATTGCTCTGGGAAATGCTATAATATCAAGCTAACCATGGGGGAATATGTATTGACTAGTCCAATGCTTTCCATTCCTATGGGAGGTGCTGATGTTGTACTAGGAGTACAATGGTTATAATCTTTGGGGACGGTAGCTTTTAATTTTCAAGAACTTTTCTTGAAATTTTTTTCAGAAGGAAAGGAAGTCGAATTACGGGGTATTGAAGGGAAGCCAGGAAGGATAATAAGCTCTAATGTCACGACAAAGCTTCTAAAGAAAGAACAACGAGGCGTAATTGCACAATTATGCTCACTAGAAGTTCCGACATCAAAATCATCTATTTCTGCAGATCTCCAACAAGTCTTCGACAATCATTCCAAGGTGTTTGAAACTCCGAAAGGACTCCCACCTATTCATGATCATGATCATGCTATTCATTTGATTCCAGGAAGTGTTCCTCCAAACATCAGGCCTTATAGATATCCTTACTTCCAAAAGAGTGAAATTGAACGTATGATTGCAGAAATGTTAGAGGCGGGTATAATTCAACCGAGTCAAAGTTCTTTCTCTGCTCCTGTAGTATTGGTACACAAGAAGGATGGATCATGGCGAATGTGTCCGGATTATAGGGAGCTCAATAAGCTCACCATTAAAGACAAATTTCCCATTCCCGTGAGTGATGAATTATTGGATGAATTACATGGAGCAATTTATTTTACCAAGTTGGATCTTCGTTCAGGATATCATCAAATTAGAATGAAGACTGAAGATATTCCAAAACAGCATTTCGAACTCATGAGGGTCATTATGAATTTTTGGTCATGCCTTTTGGCCTTACCAATGCACCTTCTACATTTCAAGGGTCGATGAATTCCATTTTCAAACCCTTCCTTAGAAAATTTGTGCTAGTATTTTTTGATGATATACTAATCTACAGCAGGTCTTGGAAGGATCATGTTGAACATGTTGACAGGGTGCTCAAACTATTGCAGAAGAAACAATTATATGCAAAAAAGTCCAAATGTTTCTTTGGAGTACAAGAGGTGGAATATCTGGGTCATATTGTATCTCACGAGGGTGTTAAAGTGGACCCTAACAAAATTAAAGCAATTAAGGAATGGAAAGTTCCCACAACCATAAATCAGTTGCGAGGATTTCTCGGGTTAACAGGGTATTATCGCAAGTTTGTTAAGAATTATGGGAGAATAGCAGCACCTCTAACAACATTATTGAAGAAAGATGCATTTTCATGGACTCCTGAAGCAACTAAGGCCTTCGAACGTCTTAAAGAGGCAATGTGCCTAGCACCGGTCTTAGCTACGCCAGACTTCACGAAAACCTTTATTGTGGAATGTGATGCCTCAAGAAATGGAATTGGTGTGGTTTTAATGCAAGAAGGAAGACCCATTGCTTTTGAAAGTCGTCCAATCAAAGGAAAGTATTTACAGAAACCTATTTATGAGAAGGAAATGTTAGCAATACCGCATGCACTAAAGAAATGGCGAACTTACCTAATGGGAAGACACTTCAAGGTAAAAACCGATCATGATAGTCTTAAACACTTTTTGGAACAAAGACTATCGTCAAAAGAGCAGCAAAAATGGGTCACAAAGATGTTGGGTTATGACTTTGAAATAATCTACAAAAAAGGAAAGCTTAATGTTGTTGCAGATGCACTCTCAAGAAAGAATGAAGAGGTGGAAGCATTGCTTTGTGCCATTTCTATTATCCAACCGTATTGGATAACCAAAGAAAGAGATGAATGGAAGAAGGACAAAGATGTATGGACACTCATTCAAAAGTTGCAGCAAGATCCTAGTACATCTGATACATTTAGTTGGAAAAATGATTCCTTATGGTACAAAGATCGCTTATATTTTTGTAAGAATTCCCAACTAAAACAAAATATTCTTTTGGAATTGCACACTTCTCCTTTAGGAGGACACTCAGGATTTTTAAAAACTTACCACATGGTGAAGAAAGAATTTTTTTGGGATGGCCTTAAATCTGATATTCAAAATTTTGTGGCGGAATGTTTGGTTTGCCAGCAGAATAAAGTGGAAACAATTAAGACCCCAGGACTTCTACAACCTTTATCCATTCCAAATCAACGTTGGGAGGAGATTTCAATGGATTTTATCACAGGTTTACCTAAGTCCGAAGGAAAGAGTGTCATCATGGTGGTAGTTGATAGACTTACTAAGTATGCACACTTTTGTGCATTATCTCATCCATTTAAAGCAAGTACAGTTGCTACAACATTTATGGACAGAATTCAAAAGCTACATGGAAGTCCAAGGGTTATTGTGAGCGACAAAGATCCCATTTTTACTGGAAATTTTTGGACGGAGTTATTTTCTTGTTTGGGTACTCAATTAGGTCATAGCTCATCTTATCATCCTCAATCTGATAGTCAAACTGAGATAGTAAATAAATGTTTGGAAGGATATATTCGTTGTTTTGTATCCAATAAACAAACACAATGGGTCAAGGGTTACCTCTCGCTGAATGGTGGTATAACACTTCCTTCCATACTGTAGCAAAAATGACCCCATGTATGTCACTTTATGGATTTCATTCACCATCCATCACATCATCTTTAAGGGAAAATTCGAAGGTTCAAGCAGTGGAAGATCACATCGAGCATCAGCAAGAAATTCTCCAACTCTTAAAGGATAACCTGAATTTGGCACAAAATCGAATGAAACAACAGGCAGATCAACATCGCAGCGAGAGAAGTTTTGATGTAGGAGATTGGGTATTTTTACGGATACAACCATACAAACAAATGTCCCTCAAGCAAGCTAAGAAGGATAATAAATTATCGCCAAAGTACTATGGTCCTTACAAGGTGTTGCAAAATATTGGTACTATGGCATACAAATTGGAGCTTCCTGCTTCTTCACGAGTGCATCAAATTTTCCATGTTTCATGCTTAAAGAAGGTTATAGGTGAAAATCTTCCAGTTCAAACAATATTGCCAGAACTTGATGAGGAAGGAAAATCATATTGGAACCTGAAGCGGTCATGGAAACAAGAACTCGACAGCTACGGAATCGATCAATTTCAGAGTATCTCATCAAGTGGAAGAACTTACCCACTGAAGATTCTACATGGGAGGATGAGAATTTTATACAGAAGCACCCGGAGCTACTCAAGCGTTGAGGACAACACTTTTTTCAAGGAGAGGGGCATGTTAGGTCCCTATATCACTAGTATAGTCCCTTATTATTGTTAGTGTAACCCCCTTATTGTTATTATTGTACCCTTGTAACCCCCATTTTGTTATTATTGTGCCCTTAAATTATTATTGTTAGGCTGGCTAGGATTACATTGTGGCCCACTAGGATTACATTATGGCCCCATGGACTCCTATATATAGAAAGGAGGTTTTGTAAATTGTATCATCCAAGAATTGTTCATTTATGTAATGTATCGGAGGTTTCCCCCTCGAAGTGGCTTATTTCTAAGGCGTTGATATCTCTTTTCTTCTATTTTTGAAGCTGGTTACACAACATA
>JAXQQM020071156.1:0-85751 GCA_034641835.2 Pinus albicaulis | reverse complement strand
GCGTGGCTAATGCATAATTTGATGGAATTTGATAGGATTAAAATCTCATGGAGGGAACGTGAGAATAGCGCAATAGACCAAGAGGTCATGCAAGATCGCGCAGCGCAAAATATCCTTCGGAATTGCGGATTGTCCAAATTCTTCAAGATGCCAAATATGAAAAGCAATGTGCGGTTGCTAGAAATGCTTGTAAATTACTGGGAACCAGATCAGGATTGCTTCATTATTGATCAGATGCCAGTACGCATTGAAGTGGAAGACATATATTTCATTACTGGACTCTCCCGGAGGGGAGAACCAGTAGACTTGCACGGGAAGCCCCTGGGAGGGTTAACCGTGGAAGACTATGTCCACGTGTATTGCGTACCGGGTTCCAAAAAGGTTGGAACGCAAATTGCCATTAAAGATGTGAGGGATTTGCACATGAAAATCCTCCTTTTCACCATCAGCAGAGTGGCAGGATCCGCCTCTCTACATCAGGCGTCCAGGACACAAATGAGCATAGCAGTAGAATGTTTGACTCATGTGTATGATTGGTGCACAGCCCTGTTACTGAACATGAAACAACAGTTGACCTCAATCCGCCAAGCAAAGACTAAACACTTTGGGTACGGTACAATTTTGACAACATTCTTCTTTGAGAAGATTCCAGCATTGAGACCCAGAGTTATCTCTACCATCAGTAGCCCGCGGGACCCAAGAATTGCCCGTTGGGCGGACATGATGAAGAGATTGGGGGGTAGTGAAGTACCCCGGACCACATGGGACGATGAGTTCTTCCTTTGGTGGGGAGAACAAATCATCGCAGTGGACGACTATCCCTATGTCGGGATGGAATTTCTTGGAGACCCAGATCTAGTTCTTCCACCAGGCACAGCATGGGGCACAGTCGGTAAGTTTGCAAATTTTTTTTGACTTACATAATTTTTTTGAATTTTTTCAAATATGTATGAAAAAATGAAAAACAAACATGTTTTTGATTGGATTCATAATGAATGACAATTAAAATGATCATGTTTCAGATGTTGGACCAGTTCGTCCTGAGGGCCTACCGCGCCATAAGCGCCGCAGGGGCGAAGCGGATACTGTGGATTCAGATAGGACTCTCTAGGCCGTGCAGATGAATTTGGAGGGACTAACCCGCGAAATACCTATGGCTGCTATGGAGGATCTATCGGAAGCCATCCAGAGACGGGTGGTAGGAGTGCCCCGAGACTGGGTTAGACTATTCCGCCGAGTTGCTACTGCGGTCACGTTCTATAGGAACACGACATCTGGGCAGGGACCTCAGGAGTAGACATATATTATGTATTAGATGACTGTATATTATTTTTTGAGACTGAACATGATGGGGCATAAGCCCAAGTTTTTGTATGACATTATGGATCCAAATTTTTTAAAGTTTTTTGACACTCCGATGATATATATACAACGATATTTGATGTGATGTGATAAATGTATCAAATGTATGATGTTTTTGATGATTAAAAATTTATTGTATGGAATGATTAATGTGCCAATCTAATGCTTGATTAGCTAATGAGTCAACAAACCAATTGTTAGCTCGAGGAATATGAATGAACGTTAAAAATTGAAATGACCTTTGTAACAAACGTACCCTCAAGAACAATCGTAATAAAAATGGATCTCGTACCCGATAAGTGTTGTTCAACTGTGACACCACCAGCTGAGAGTCCAAGAAAACTACCAATGAATCAACACCCAAAGATATTGCCTCCGAGAGTAGATGAACGACTGCAGTGTATTCTGCTATATTATTGGAAGCAGGACCAATGCAGACCCCTCTTGATACCAACAGCTGACCGGAAGGATAATGAAGCACCCAAGTCGCGGAAGCTAAGTTCCGGGTGTGTCTACTAGCACCATCGGCGAAACCAAAATGACTCATGACATCCAACACAACCTGCCAAAGCAGATCAAAAACATCACCAACTCATCAAAGATCGAAAATCAATCAGATATGTACAAAGCAAAAACTACTATATACAAAAGCAAGATGCCAGGCCAAAGCCTAGGCATAATACTTCTTCAAATAGAGCCCATTTCGGGGCTCTGGCAACTCGTTCCCTTCGAAGTCAACCAAGGTATACGCTCCTTTCTTAAGGACTTTTTTAACGATATAGGGGCCATACCACATAGATTTAAACTTTCCTACCCCCAGGGCATCCTTTTCTTGGGCATAGACCAAAACAAGGTCACCTTCCGAAAAGACCCTAGGCTTGACCGCCTTATCGTACTGAACTTTTACTCGGTTTTTATGTGCTTCATTCATCGTGGCGGCATCTCGACGCTGCTCATCGAGATGTTCCAGATGAAGAAGCCGTTCTGCCAGACTGGAAGTGTCAGGAAGAAGTTCAACAACTAATTTAAGAGAAGGAATCTCGCATTCAATAGGAAATACGGATTCCACCCCGTGCACTAACTGAAATGGAGTAAAGCCAGTTGCAGTTTTCACTGACGTCCTGTATGCCCAAAGTGCAGGATATAGCATAATATGCCAGTTGGATCTATGTTTATCAATTATCCTTTGAAGAATTGTCTTCAAGGATTTATTCACGGCTTCCACTTGCCCATTGGCTTGAGGATAATATGGAGATGAATGCTCCTGCCGGAAACCCAATTTGAGAGCCAACTCAGCCATCATACTATTCTGAAAATGACTGCCATGGTTAGTGACAATCTCTCTAGGAATACCAAAACGAGCGATAACTTGATTGAAAAGGAACAAAGCTGCAGTCTCACCATCATTCCCAAAAGTAGGCATAGCCTCGACCCACTTCGTAAAGTAGTCTACTGCTACGATAATGTACTTGTGACCTTTTGCCGAAGGTGGGTTACAAGTAGTATAATCCATACCCCACTTTGTAAAGGGTCCGATAGTAACGACTGGAAAAAGCGGAGCTGGATGAGCGCGCATTTTTCGAGTATACACCTGACAAGGATGACACTTCTTGACCGATTTAATACAATCTTTGAAAATCGAAGGCCAGAAGTAGCCAGCACGCAAAATCTTTTGGGCTGTAGCAAGCCCTGATAAATGACCCCCACAAGCTCCACCGTGAGAATCATTGAGCACAGCCTCAGCTTCTTCGAAAGTTAAGCAGCGTCTTAGGATTGAATCAACCCCTCGATGGTACAAAGCATCACCAATAATCAAATAATTCTTGGCCAAGTGACGCAGTTTACGACGCTCATCTTTCGAAAAAGTAGAGGGAAACTTCGCAGTCTGGAGATACACAATGATATCCCCGTACCAAGGATCCTGTGGAGAGATAAGAAACAAGTGTTCGTCCGGAAAGGACTCATCATAGATCATCTCTTCTCCACAGGGAAACTCGGAGATCAATTCCGCAAAAACTAATGATTTCTTGGATTTGACAGACATGAACTCAAGATCAAATTCCTGTAAAATCACAATCCATCTATTGTATTTGCCCCCAATCACTCGCCTGCTGAGGACAAATTGAAATGGATTGGCAGCTGCCAAAACATAAGTTTTGCGAAGAATAATGTAATGTCGGAGTCGCTGTACAACATGAACTGCTGCTAAAGCTAATTTTTCTATCGGAGTGTACCTGAGTTCAGGTCCTACCAATCCTCGACTTAGGTAGTAAATAACATGCTCTGCAAGAGCATCATCTTCCTGAACCAGAACCATACCGATGGTAGATTCTGCTGCTGCCAGATACAAAAGGAAATCCCTGCTATAATCAGGTGGACTCAATAAAGGAGCAGAGGTCAATGCTTTCTTCAAGGCATCGAATGAGCGTTGAGCGTAGTCGTCCCAAAGAAAAAGAACTCCTTTCTTCAACAGTCTCATAAATCCCTTTGTAACTTCAACATAATTGACGATAAACCTCCGAAGAAAATTAGACTTTCCTTGTAGACTTTGAAGCTGACAGATTGAAGACGGGGGAGGCAATCGAAGTATTGCCTCAACCTTGGAGGGATCTACCCTTATCCCTTCCCTAGACACAATGAATCCCAATAGCCGACCGGATGTAACCGCGAAAATGCACTTGTTCGGATTCAATCGAATCTTATAAAAACGACATCTTTCAAATATTTTCCGGAGGTGACCAGGATGATCCATCCTCTTTCGAGAATGAGCAGCTAGATCATCTAAGTATGCCTCGATAATATTTTTGATGTCGTGGAAGGCGTATGACATGGCCCGCTGAAAGGTAGCCCCAGCATTTTTAAGACCAAAAGGCATCTTCTTGTATGCAAATGTACCCCAGGGACAAATAAATGCAGTCTTATGTTGATCTTCAGGACGGATAGTAATTTGATTATATCCGGAGAAACTGTCCATGAAGGAGAAAATCTCGTTACCGGCACACTCGTCAATAATCTGATCGATGAATGGTGTGGGGTAATTGTCTTTAGGACATGCCTTATTTAGGTCTCTGAAATCGATGCACACTCGAATCGTTCCTTGCTTTTTATCTATGGGAACGGGGTTTGAAACCCATTCAGTCAGAGGAACTGGGAAAATGAATCCCGCCTTAAGCAGCTTTTCAACTTCAGCTTTGATAGCTGCTGCCTTCCTAGGATTAACCGGACGAAGTTTTTGCCTGACCGGCTTGGCGTTTTCATACGTCTTGATCTCATGCTGGACGATAGATGGGTCTATGCCAGGAATTTCCTCATAAGACCAAGCAAATACATCCCTATACTCTTTGAAGAGCTCGGTATAAATTTGAACCTCTTCACGGGAACATTCAGCTCCAATGAAGACATTCTCAATAATATTGGGATCCCTGGAAATGTTCACCGGGATAGTAGGAGAAATCACAGCCATGCTCCCTTCAGCATAAACCTGTGTTGGTGCTAAAGGGTTCAAGACTCGGTGAAGGTGACCAGAGATCGAGGACTTGGAAAAACTAGTTTCAACTTTTTTCATTTCGTAGGGGCGCTAAGACCGATGATGCAAGTCACCCCACTCGCCTATCTATACCGCCCATGGTTTCCGTGGATTGCTTCCTTCTTCAGATGGAAGAGCACAAGGCAACTCGGGCCGAAGAAGAACCAAGCGTCCAAGTCGAGCTACATCACCATCCAACTCTTCCGTGAAAGAGGGAGTCGGGATAGATTCGTTAGCAGACAATAATAGACCGACAGGCAATTCCGGCCTAGAATCTCAAAGCATTCCACCCACTTGACCTTCCGCTAATGGCAAAGAGGGAAGGTAAGGTCCAAGGGTCCGAGGCCAATGAGTTCGAAAGAACTCTCTTTGAAGGGGAGCTCTCTGAGGATGAAATAGCATTAATATGCACATTAGGAGGAGGAAGATCTAAAGTACCCATCAGGGAAGAATACATTCCAACTCCTAGATTCTCAACAGGCGCCTTAGTATTGTCCAACTTAGGAACAGACGAGTCAGAAGGCGCATTCAGGTCTACAGGAGGACAGTCCAGTTGATCCACCGTAACTATCCTCCCTTCATGGGGGAAACATACTATTCAAAATAATGAGGATGCAATAGCATCCATCTCATAAATCCAGTTCCTCCCCAACAGAAGGTTGTAGTCCAAGGCTGCGTCCACTACCTCAACCTCTATGTTAACGGTTTTGCCCCCAACACAGATGGGCCAAGCCGGGACAATACCATGGGGTCTGTGAGAATGACCATCAAACGCATAGCAAGAACAATGCTAGATGGAAATGTTTCCTTTGGAGATTCAAGTGTCTTCCAAAGATGCGAGAGACATCACGCATGTGGAAGCACCCTCATCAACATCCGTTCGAAAGATATTGCACTTCCGATACGACGATTTAATATGGAAAGCCATGTGATGAGGAAGTCTCTTCTTAAAATTATTCATATCAAAAGTAATCAGAACAACCTTTGGCCAATATCTCAAATATAGGTGGGAGCAGCTAATGCTACTGGCCGGTTGAGACTGGGAGTACCTCTAAAGCTGACATAGCACAAGGACTCTGCGCCAGATCTTCTACAATCGAGTAGTTCTGGGCAGCCCTCGCATTTGGATTAATCGTTGACCGCTTAGAAGATGCTTTGGCATCCGAGGCATAGACTCAATAGTAGGCTTCGTAATGTGAAGCAGCTCAGTAGCATCAAGAACTTCCTTAGCTTTCGAAGACTCTTCTCTGCCATAATCACGAGATCTCGTAGCGATATCCGTGTGAGCACTCATCATGAAAATGTTCGATGGAATTTCCCCTTCCTGGGTGCCCCCAGAGGAAGCCCTAGGATTTTGGTTCGCACCAACAACTAATTTGCTGCCCTTGGGGAAAAGGGTTTGTTAACACAGCCTGAGAACTAGAAGAACCCTGCTGAGCTAACAAGTGCTGAGCATCCTGAATTTTAGGGCAAAGGTGTGTGAGATGGTCTCTAGCACAAAGCTTGCATGGAAACTTCACTTTCTTTTTCTCCTTTTGACCCTCAGCAACACGCTCGTTGGTTTTATTTGCATTTCCCTTCCCGTTCTTGCCCTTCTTCTTGTTATTTCGTCCCTTCTTCTTCCCATCGACTCCGTTGATTTTCGGGGATCGGAGGATCGATAACATTTGCGGACAATTATGTGGCAAGGTGATGAAGCATAAGGCACAACACCGTATGGAGGACAAAGATAATCGTCATAGCTTGAGAAAGCAGGCTGGCCGCACTACTATTGACCGATCCGACAAGCCCGTCACCATGCGATCGTGCTTAGTTTTCGACAGGAAGAGGAGCGAGAGTATCACAAATAGAAATAAAGTACCCCGTACCGAGAGTAGATCGCCTAGCTGGCCGGGGTCTTCAAAATCTCCCGCTCCTCGTAAAATACCTGTATAGGGATACATCTTTCAAAATATCTGACTGCAGGGATTTCAGAAACCATTCCAAAAGGAATTCACTTGGAATATGAGCTTTGATAAGCCTCTTCCTTCTCCTCCATTCTTGAATGTGATCAGAAATTTGGGTTGCGTCGTCCTGCTTAAAATTAGCTAGGAGTTCAGTCCCAGCGTCATATCGGACAGGCAACTGAAAATGGTTCAGAAATGTGACGTTCCGGGCCCAAATGTGGCGAACCGCCCTGAGCTCGATATACCATTCGCGCGTTTCCAATTAGGTGCATTGAAATACCCCAACCTAATCGAATCATCGATCGTGGAGTTCGAAGAACACCATAAGTGAAATTGGTGATGTGGTCCGTACGATCCTCTCCATTCTTACCTTCAAACTTTGGAATGTCTCAAGGAATTTAGGAATTTGGTCGACCGCAGTCTCATCTAGGACTATAACGAATCGGTCATTAGTTAACTTCGAAAAATCCGGGCAAGCTTAACGTTGCCGTGTGCTGCAAGCGAGGCAGTAGCCCGAGGATTCCATCCTGATGGGATGGATTTCCCAACATTCTCAAAAGATCCCTCCGGTTGATTTTGACGAGGCACCAACCTGTCTGCAGCGGACTCGTAGAAAATGAGAAGAACCTCCTCCCCACGCCGAGTTACCAGCCCGACCGCCCCCCCGCCGAAGTATTGATTGAAGAGGAAAGCCCCCGATAGGGGTTCCAAGCATTAGACAGAGGAGAAAAGGACTGATAAGCACTCGATGAAGGGAAAGAAGCATTCCCTTGATGACCTGCGTAAAACTGATTCCCTGCCCCCGCTGTAGTAAAGACAGGATTCCATCCCGTAAAAGTAGTCGAACTTTTCCCCCCAGACCAAGGGTTGAAACTCTGGGTCTGGGACGTAAACGGAAACGACCCTAAAGAAGGATTGGAACTAGGAATGTGCCCAGTTCCAAAGGGGAAACCCTGAAACGAAGCTGATCCACTAGCCATGTTAGACATGGGCGTAGATCCAGCTAAAGCAGCGGAAAAGGAAAAAGAGGGGTTCCCACTAGAGAGGAACCCTGAACAAAAGGGACCAGAATGAGAAGCATGTGCTTGGGTGAACCCAGAGCCAAACACAGCAGCACTAGAAGCAATCGAAGATGAAGCAATAGTACCCCCTGCTTCAACAGAAGCAGGAGTCTGAATGCCTGCAGCACTCACGGTAGAAGCCGCGTTCCCAGTCGTGGCCATCGAAAGATAAGAATGATACGGAAGATCTCCCGGTCTCTCTGACTCAGGCCCGATGTACTGAACAACGAACGGATAATCAGGAGGAAGAGGAGATGGACCTGTAGCAGGAGGCTCAGGTACGTCTTCGATTTGAAAATCTTCTTCCTGAGGAAACAAAACTCACGAGGTGAGCGGAACGCTCCTCTCGGAACCGACACCAGAATCAGCTATGAAACCTTCATACCTTTGTGGAGGATCTCTCTCCACTGCGTCAGACGCTACAGGAGGGTAACCACCTGCTAAATCACTCCTACGCCTTCTCGAAGAAGGCTCTGGACTCTCGGGAGATAACCCCCGGATTCTCCTCGATCGACGAGGCGCTTGATCAGCCACTTTTATAGATTTTAAATTAGACTAAAAAAAGTGAAAAGCTAGGCAAGCTAGGAGCAAAGAGCACTCACTAAAATAAAAATCCTTGAGATACAATCAAGCAAACAGCCTCCAAGTATTTCCGCTCCGGGTGATGAGGACCGGACACCAAAATACAGGAAAGCGAAATATAGGACCTCCCGAAAGCAGTCTGGGATGATTAGGGCCCAGAAAAACTAGCGAAGGTATCAGAAACAGTTACGCCGGCCTCCTAACGACAGCCTTTGCCGGCTCAAGCACCCAAGCTTCACAAGGGCACCCCCCAAAAGTACTGCTGAAAGTGATGCGACGTCTGCCTCAGGTACCACGGGTATTCCCCCCCGCAGTCACCTGTGTGGAACCTAGGAGTGGCAACTATGGACACCAATCCGTATCAGAAGCTGGGCGGAACGGTCTTGAGGTCAGATTCAGCTAATCGAAGGGGGGGTATCCCTCTTCTCAACCTTCACTTCCCCTCGCGCTTGACTCTCGGATGAGAGCTTTCCCGGTCCACCTCACAGAGTTGGATTTCGCTCAATTAATCAACTTCTATGTTTGTTTGAGCGGCCTTGGAGAGTTAACTCTCCACTCACCTATTCCAAGGCCCTACAACCTAGCTAGTTGGTGATTGACACTTAGAAAACTCGCTAGTTGATTTTAGATTTAATCGCTTATTTTATGGGCTGTTATGTTAAGTCACAAGGATATGGAGATGAAACGTATGGTGTTTTGACGCAAAAGAAATTAATAAAAACTTAACTACATGCAAATGCAGTTCTTTGTCTTTCGATGAAGAGCAATCTCTATACAGGTTCTACGAGACTAAAAATTGTATTTTTCTTTTCAAATAGCAAACTCACACTCACAAAAACTAAGAAATTGACTAAATGATTAAATGCACCTAATGCAAATCACTACAAGCATGTAAATCCTAAGATGCAAATCTCTTAAAGCAGAGTGAAATTCCCAAAAAGTCCTTCAGTTTTAACTCTTCTTTGGTTGCCCAAAAGCTAGTTCTCGAAATCAAGAACTCTTAAAATGAGGACACCAAGAACACTTAAAAACAAGAAGAAGAAATCAAATGACAACTCCTCCTCAAAATCAAGCCAAAAACTAAAAGCAAGAAACCTCACAAGCTTCAAAAGTTATAGCAAACGAAAATGAAAATGCAACAACAAAAGCAAATAACAAGTGAAAATGTTTTTTAAGCCTTTGAAATGCAAAAAAAAAAAGCAAAGCAAATGTTTTTTGAGCTTTTTTGTTTTATAAAGAAAGAGCTCGAAAAGACCAAGCACAACTATCAAAATCCAAACCAAACAAGACCGAATTCCAAGCACAAACTTCAATAATGCTCCCAAACCTTATAAGGCTAACTCGTAGCAAGACCAATAAGAGCAAAAGAAGACCAGAAAACTCAGCCACTCAGCCTAGACAAATAGTGCAAACTCGTCGCAAACAAAAACTCCAAAGAAGCTAGAAAAGCTCTTCAAAAGTTGCAACAAAACCTAGCCTATGGAACTCAAGAAAACCAATCAAAAACGAAGCAAAAATCGCAATGCGAAGCACAACACAAAGATAGGAGCGAGTAAGTGAGCAAAAGCTCTCTGTTCTGATAAAGCAGAACAGCCAAGAATGCTCAGAAAGCGATCTTGGAACTCAATCCAGAAGTGCCAGCACCAGAAACAACACTTTGCCAAAAAGACTAGTTTTCGATCAAACGAAAGAGAGAAAAGACATGAAACCACTTCCTTCACAATCCAGAGAGTACAGAGACACTGTAGGACGTTATTACCGTCGGCCCTTTTGCGAAATGGGGTGTTGATTTTATGACGTGTAACCCTCACTCGGCCGGGGGGCATGCGTATATCATTGCCGCCGTCGACTACTTCACCAAGTGGGCCGAGGCGATGCCTACACTAGCTGCTGACGGGAAAACAGCTGCTCAATTTATATTCAACCACGTTATTGCACGGTTCGGGGTTCCTCAAGCCATCGTCACTGATCACGGTACTCATTTCCGAGATTACATGATGGCGGAGCTGACTTCAACGTTGGGCTTGTGTCACGACAGCTCAACACCATACTACCCTCAAGCGAATGGTGAGGTTGAAGCAGTGAACAAGGTTCTGGTCACTATGCTTCAACGAACAGTTGGTATTCACAAATCCAATTGGCATCTCCAACTGTTCTCAGCTCTCTGGGCATACCGAACATCTGCTAAGAGTGCAACCGGATTCACACCATTTCAATTGGTGTACGGTCTGGAAGCAACTCTTCCGGTTGAATGCGAGATTCCTTCTCTGAAATTAGCTGTGGAACTTCTACCTGATACTTCTGCTGAGGAAGAACGTCTTCTGTATCTGGAACGGTTAGATGAAACCCGTCGTCTGGCTGCTTTGGTTATTGAAGCACAAAAGAAGAGGGTCAAAACTCATTTTGATCAATATGTTTCTCCTCGTTCCTTTATTGAAGGAGACCTCGTCCTCCTGTACGATCAAGCACATGAAAAGCTTGGAGCCGGTAAGTTCCAGCCTATGTGGCATGGGCCCTATATAGTAAAACGCGTTTTGAAAAATGGGGCCTACGAGCTTATAGATTATGAAGGAGTTCCGCTGGCGCAGCCCAGAAATGGGTTGTACCTCAAAAAGTACTATGCCTGAAGTGATTTCTTGGTGTGGTGTGTGTACATAGGTGTGTGATTTTCATTTGTGTGCATATATAGTGTGGTGTGCTTTGTAAACATCTTTCTGCTGATCGGGTCTTCCTGGTTGTGCAGATGTCTATTCATCCATTTGTTGGTTTCGCGGATGGTGCCTCCCGCAGTACCAGGAATCTGTCTTCAGCAGCCTGGGTAATCTACGATCCTGCTGGTGAGTTGATTGACCTGCAAGGAGTGTGTCTAGGACGTACCACGAACAACATCGCGGAATATAGTGCCGTGTTGGAATTATTAACCGAGGCAGTAAACCTTGGTATCCGTGAATTGCTCGTGTATCTAGATTCACAACTTGTAGTGTTACAGCTGAACGGACACTATTCAGTAAGGAACCCGTCTATCTTACGTCTGTATTTTCATATTCGATTACTGGAAAGGAATTTTGACTACATTACATATCATCATATACCCAGGCATTTGAATACATTAACAGATGCAGTAGCAAATTTGGTATTAGACATACATTTGCGCAATTTATAAATCATCATCACATGTAAAGAAAGATCCATCCAGAAATAGATATGCATATATATATAGATATCGAAATGTTTACATAGAGTGTGTCACATAAAGTCAAAATATACATAATCGTCTTAAGTACATCCGGAGACGATACGTCTCTCAAAAAATAGGTGTGGTATAAATCCTAAGAGCTAATCCGCATGGTGCTCATGATAGCATGTGATTGCACGCACTAAGCGTCTCAGGATTCGGTGGATCCGACTTGGAACTCCCACCGTATGACGCTGGTATGCCATCGGTACGTCCGCCAGCCGAGCATAGTCCGGGATCCCTCGGGCAATGCCCTCGAGATTCTGGATCAACTCCTCTCCTCCGGTACCCTCTCCCTGAGGATCAGGGGCGAGTTGAGTCCTCCGTGAGATTGGAGACATCCCAGCTGGTCTCTCAGGTCCCACATCTGCATACATATATAAAATGTGTTAGGACGAATGTGTATTAACAAAAAAAAACATAAAACATAAAAATCAAAAACATGAGGCCTTACCCAACTCCTCGTCCCAGTCATCTCCTTCTGGCAGTGGGAGATCTGGGTCTCCGGTGAAGTCAGTTCCTGCATAGGGCCAGTCTTCCACTACAATCAGCTGGCGCTGTAACCACCTAAAGAACTCCGGCCTCCAGGACATCTGTTGGCCGCCTCCAGCTCTGGGCATTAATGCTGCCCAGCGAGCCATTCTTGGCTCTCGTGGTATCGGATCTGCTACTGAGGCCCCTTGGCCTTGGAAGATTGGTAAGCGTTCCAGAATGAACGATACCAGGATGGAACCATAGCCAAACTGTTTTAGTTTAGCTTGTTTGCATTTTGTGAGCTTCCTTTTCATATTGATTGTTACTGCTATTGCCCAGTCGAACAGTAAGGGACTCATGCATTCTGAGGCTAGCAGGAGTTGGGCCTTTGTGGCCTCGTGCGGTGCCTGCGACCCTGCAGCCCGCGTGATGGTATGTAGGACAACTCTCAATGCCAGATCAGGGATAGTGTGGATATCCACCTTCTTGCTTCCCGATCCCATTTGTGCTCCTCGGCACACTCGTGCCATCACTTCTTCCATCTTCTCCCCAGATGGTTTGCTTCCAGTCAACACAGGGATCGGACCTCTGCGGGACAATCTGGTGATAAAATAAACATCAGAAACCTCCAGCTCTAATACCTGATCTCGTAACCTGAACACTTGTTCATGTTCATCCCAGATACTGATCAAATACTGGAGGAGCTCGGGCTGAGCTCGTAGACAGGGTGTGAGGAAGAACTTTTTCAGCCCACAGTTTCTGAGGGCATTCATGCAAGCCTCACTTTGGATGGCCTGTTCATCCTCTTCTCCATGCTCTCGTTCTTTCCATTCAATCGCCATTTTGCTTGATTACCTGCATTCATATGGTCATAAACCCTTAGTTAGATCTCTGGTAGGCCTCAAATTCCATGCAATTTGGTTTAAATATCGATTTTTTAGGCGGAATTTTAGGTTCGGCCGCTGGCGCGGCTGTTTTGTGAATAGTCGCGCCACGTGGCGCGAGCCCTTTGTATAAAAGAGCCCATTGGCGCGGGTCCATGCCCGATACCCGCGCCAATGAGCGCGGCCCTAAAATTTCAAAAGTGGCCCTAGAGAACTGATTTTCAAAGGAAAATTATCAAAAAATGGATGAAAATGTAGAGCAAGGGAGCGCCTCTTACCTGTAGCAGACGAGAAGCTGAATGGTCAACTGGATTTGTCACAATCACCGTCAGAAGTTTCTGCTCCAAATGGACCACTGTTGCTTTTTACCAAGGTAAATAGTAAATGTAATTTTATTTTTACCAATTTGACATATTTATAACTTTTTGACATAAAATGAGTTGTAAAAAGTCATTTTTATCAAATATTTTAATATGTTATGTCGAAAATGGGTTTTACGCTTGCTTGGTATGTGCAGCAGCAGGTTTTTGCGACTTTAACGATGGAAATGAGTTGTATTTTATACTTTTTCGGACTCGGTAAATACACGAAAAAGTCACTTTGGAGTCATCTTTCAGCTCTTTTCTGACTCTCTAAACATGAAAAGATTGCCGAGGCCCTTGTCGTTTCGATCTCGTTAAAATGGATACGAATCGACATCTACCCAGTATACGTTTACCCCTTTTTCGGGCTGGGATGGATTGATTACGAAAAAGGAATACCCTAGCCTATCGCGACTAGGAGGTTTTCTCGGATATTGTTTTCTACCTTTTCGGATCTGAGGAACTATTTACGAAAAGGGACCCGTGGAGTTTACTTTTCTGCTGTCTTTTCAAACTCTCTAAACATGAAAAGACGCCGAGTTCTCCCTTTGTCAGACTCATTAAACCCTGATGACATCGGATCCAGTCGAAATGACGTTCTCCGAGTTCCTCCTTCCTAGGACTTGTTAAATGCACTAGGATGGATTCGCCCGAAGGGCGGACTTATATTACAAGCATATGCTATCCCCTTCAAGCTTGTTATAAAAAATAATTGGGGTACTCGCCAGAAATGGTGGGGGAAAAATGGAACCATCATCGTTGTCATCGGCAGTATGTCGCTCTTGAACATGGCACTTGTCTGCATTCGTGTCGGGTTGGGGACATCTCATCTCGTTTCTTCACTTTGCCTCCATGGGTTTGGATAATCCCTTTTGACCTCTCATCTTCTCATTGCCTCGTCACCATGACCTCTGATCCGTTGATGTCAAATACTGCCAAGTCCACTGTCGTGCCGTTTATATGTTCAAGAGAAGTTGGCCTCTGCAAATATCAACCTTCCTCTGATTCTCATACGATCCCGATTCACAACAAAAACATCATGTTCCTCTGTCTCGTGTCGATGATGTGGGAAACATTATGGCCCACCTTCGATCAAGGTCACTTCCTGTCGACTTCAGCTCATTATCCAGGAAGCTGATCTAGAGACTCCTTTATGGTACCTTGGAGCCTGCATGCCTCAATGGCAGGTTCGTCGCATTCGACGTGAGGTTTTCATCATTGGCCTCCAATCGAGTGATTCTACGGGTGTTCGACACCAGCTCATTGATTCACACGCCGTAGATTGTACCTGTAGTACCTTGAGGGCCATTGTCATTATTGGTGGTTCCTCTCGCGTCTGTTAACAGCGCTCATCATTGGCTGGTAATCAGACGATGTTCTTGCATGTTCGACTTCAGCTCACATATTCGCATGCTTGAACTTGTACTTTATTTGGGTCGAGATGGAGCACAAGACCCTGGATTGTGTCTGTTGTAATCCAGGCTGCGATTGTGGATTATTATCATTATGTACATGACTCACTGATTGGATGGCTGCGACCATACCTGAGTCTATTGGTTTGATCCTAGTTGGATGGCTGCGTCCATACCCTGGATCCGGATTATAGTATTCTCTGTTTCGGATGGCTGCGTCCATGCCACATATACATCATGTACTTGAGATATCAGTTGTATCTTTCTGCGCAGGTTTTCCGACGGCGGGCCTTCAGTTGAACATGTTCTCGTAAAGCATTTCACCCCTCTCTCTCTCAGGCCTCATACTTTAGGGGGCATCTGTTACACAGTAATTTGTCACCGTCCCTACCATTCCCCGTCCCGCACAATGGAGGACCCATTTTGTGACTTGTGAACATTGTCATGCCTTGAAAACATCATCAATGCATTCCTCTAAGCATGAGCTTCAATTGCCCTAAAGACATCTCCTTGCAAAAATCATGAAAAACATCTCCTTTTGCATTGGCGCGGGCAGACAGTTTAGCACTCGCGCCAATGGGGAAAATCCTACAAAGAGGCTACGCCAACTGGTGCTCTGTCCCAGAGCACTAGTCGCGCCAGCCAATTTAAGGAGTGTTTTTTAAATAAATATGGTGGAAGTTGTGTTTCAACAAACTTAGAAACCATTGCCTATCTTGAGTTGGGAGGTTTGGCTGCGGGAGTTCTATGGAAGGGAAGTGGTTTTGCCACCTCCCATGGAACCTTCCTTGTTGATAAGGCCAATCCCACAATAATAGGGATCCCAACTCCCTCCTTCCCCATCTATAAAAGCCTGCTCAATTCCATGGCAAGCTAGTCTTGAAGTTCCTAAGCTTTGAATCTCCAAATTCCCAAGAGCCTTTGTGCTGTAAGAGCCCTCTTTCTTCCCTTAAGGCCAACTCAAGTAAGGAGACTATCGTCGAGAGACTCTGGAGAGGTTTGCCCTTTCCCTGGCGAGCTTTGCGAGACGTGAACGACTGGAGACCCATCCGAAGGAGACCACGACGTCAGAACTTTGGTTGTAATCTCTTTCGATCGCTATTTAATGATGAATGATTATGATTATGGTTCCACTCTGTTTTCGATTATGTTAATACGAGTAGTATCCTTTCTGACTGATATTTAGTTGCGTATGCTGGATTTTATGCTTGTATCTGTTTGTTTCTTGCATGTGCAGGTGTCCATCCGCGGAGATCGTGGAGGATCGTGATCTGCCGAGGCTGAGGAACGGGAACGCTCTCTTCTTCAGATCGTAGCATTGGATTCCAAGTAGGCTTCCATCTTTGGTCCTTTCATTCGTAACTAGGAACTTGCGTCGTAACATTTCGTGATTGTTGCTAGACCCCTGCTGGGCTAGTAGGGATTGTTGAGAATGCAGCAAGATGATGGAGCTTAGTGAAATGAAGTCGCCTTCACTAAGTGGGCCCGCAGGCAAATTCTGGCGCAAAATCTATTTTTAGACTGTCTATTTTTAGACATATGGAGCATGGTTCGGGGATTCCAGTTTGAGATTCTTGAAGTATGTGTCATGTTGGTAAAAATAGATGAGACTCTATTTTGAGGTCAAAGAGGTCGAAGTCTATTTTTAGACTGCCTCTCCTTAAAACAGGGAAGTCAAATATTATTTACCCTTAATAATATTTAGACTATAAACAACAGTTTACTCTCTTGGAGCACTTCAGTTCGAGCTACAGAAGTGGCTCATGCATCTGACAGAGGAATCACGTGGTTCCCAAGGGTTTGATGGCATCATGCATGGTTGACTTCAGTTAGAACTTCAGTGGCAGAAGTTTGGAGGAGTTAATGAGACAGATAGTGGAGTTGTGTTCTGTTTATTTTAGTTGAACTAGTTGAGATTAGTTTAATTAGCTAATCAATTAGTTATGAGTGGAGTGAATTAAATATTATTTAATTCATTAATTAGTAACTCATTATTCAACTCAAGAACACATCAGTTCACTACAGTGTATGATCAGTTGAGTAGAGACCAGTGAAAGAGGTAGATGAAAGGGTGGAGTTAGCTATCAGTTGTGACTATACTGTTGCTATTTGCAACACACAGATAGGTGGAGTAAGCCCATAAGGATTGCGTAGTTCAGGCTGGTGGTTTATCTATATAAAGAGGCCATCCCATAGCATTGAAACACGCAATAGAGGCAAGGCAATTGGCGGTGAGTTTGTTGATCTTTGTTAGCTTCAAAGCCGAGCTAGATTGATGAAGTAGTTGTATGAGAAAATCTTTGATACTTATGAAGATATTATCTGATAAGGTTACTTGATTTACTCCATTATAATATACACAATAGTAGGTTTGAGCTATATGATTAGTGCACATGCGTGTTAATGTGTATGATGATTGATGTGTTATCGCTTGATTTTATTTAGCATGTGTGATGATCGAGTTGATGCGAGTGGAAGAGATTATGTGTTGTAAATATGAAGTTCAAATAGTATGAATAGGATAGTCTAGGTGGATAATTATTTATTATTAAATGAAAGATCTTGTGGAGGATCGTCTCGTCATGGAGGATATGGAGGATTACCTCCTCAACAAGGTGGTAATAGTAATGAACCACTCTGCAAGAAGTTGATCAAGAACAAATGTCTTAACCATTCTACGACAATGACACCACTCATGAATATGATCAGAAATGTGAGTAGCATGAGTCTGTTTGAAATTGGTCAAGAGTTTTGTTCCAGTTTCATATCGTATGGGTAACTGCAAGTGAGTCAAAAAGACAGTATCTAGGGCAGTGAAATTATCAAAAGAAGCTCTAGGTAAAGAATGTACCATTTTTTAGCCAGACCAGTGAGCGTACGCTGGAAAAGACATAGTCGAATAGAATCATCATTCAAGGAGTTTGATGAACACCACAAATGATAATTCATAACATGAGTCGACGGGTCTTCGCCAAGGTTTCCATTGGATTTAGGAATATCTGAGGGTAATTTGTGAGGTATCACCGGCCACCAAGGAGCATAGTTGATTGGATCATTGGTGAGCCGATTTAAATTTGGTAACTCTAAAGTTGCAACAAAGGGAAACTATCGATTAAGGTCAGGTTGAGCATAGCCAGGGTATGATGGAATTTCTTGAGCAACGGGCCTTTGAGCACCAGCATAAGGGATCTACTGCTGGTAACCCAGATAGGGGTATTTTTGATAAGAAAACTCTTGAGGATTCTATTGACCAAAACCTAGATATGATACTTGTTGAAATGAAGATTGAGGCATTTGCACCTGAGGCTGCCAAGGGGTTTATCCACCAATGTTATAACCCAAATTAGGATAACTTGGATTCGGTTGAGGATAAGTATAACCTATTTGTGGTTGTGACATCCCATAATATGGTAAACCACCTTGTGAATAAATAATTCCAGGTATAGGTTGTTGTAAATTAGCCGAAGGATTTGGAGTTTGTGGGCCCAATACTAAAGAGTATTGAGTTGAAGGACCCGCATGAAATGGTTGTTGTACAACATTTCGATTTTTCAACAGAGGTAAAGATGTATTAACAAGTGGAATTGATGTGGGTGTAACAGTTTGAACTTGTTGATACAAGTGTAAAACCGTTTGTGGTTGGATAGGAAGAGTGGGCTACCATTGACAAGCATTGATTTCGACATTAGGTTTACCAAAAAATGACAGAGTACTGTCAAAGTGGGTGACCAAAGGTTGCCCTCCAACATGAGGAGGATAATAAGACAAAAAATATTTCTCTCCAAATGCAGGGAGTCCAGTTGATATGGTACTGGATGGAATAGACCCAGAAGAACCAGCTTGATATTGCCCTGATGATTTATATAAAGAATCAAGCCATTTAGTACTCACTATAGGTTTACCAGTTAGAATACCGAACGATGACATTGGTGAAGTTCATGGGTTTGAAGATGCACCTGAGAAAATTCCAGATAAAGATTTATAACCTGATGGGACCAAAGGGCCACCATGAAAATACGACTCTGGTGAAGTTGTGAACATAGACGATGTAGCAAGAGCAGGTGTTGACGCAATTGGAACAGATGGTCCAACCAAAGATGTAGGTTTAGGCATGGTTACTTGACCAAATGTATACCCTTTTGAATCGATAGGAATTTTAATAGGAACAAGATCAACAAAAGCAGAGGATGGTGATTGAGGAAAAGATTCATACAGGTAAAGATCTTCCCCAAAATGGGTTGGAGTTAAAGGTGTCTCTTCTTGTGGAATTTCTTCAATCGAAATTAAACCAGGTGGAAGGATTTCGTCATCAGGCCCAAAGTATATTTCATTAGGTTGAATGTGTGATATGGGAGATTCAATGGCTACAGTAGAATGCGGGATGACCAATACAAGAACAACTTTCGATCATTCAACTTCGGGATGCAGATGTTCTAGCAAAAAGGAGACAGGATCTGGATCAACTTCGGGTTGAACAACGTCGGGTTCGGGAGGTATGGTCTCACTGATTGGATGGATCATGACCACGGGTAGTTGTGAGGACTCCGTCTTGACAACAGTAGAAGAACTGGGATGTGTAGAAACAACTTGTGTCGACTCTAGTATGTGGAAAGATGATGCTTCACTAGAGGTACCAATAGTACTGGTTTCGGTAGAGTGATGTCACCTTCGTCAACCAAGAGTAACTTCTGGTGGTAAATGTGGCTTCAATGCTAATCTACGTGAATGATGGGGAAAAGGATTTTTTTTCTTCCACGATGACTGATTTATTTTAACCAAAAAACAAATAATCAAAATAAAAGGCTAATTCTAAGAAAAAGGTTTACTAAGAAACTATGAACTGCAAAATACCTCTTGGTGAACCAAGCAGTACGGGTAGGAAATATCCCCGAATGTTTTGTTCGGTGTATCACAATTTACAAGGCAGCCGACTCGGTTCACTATGGATGGATAGAAACCTAAAGATGTCCTCCCAAATATACCTGAAGGTACGTGGAGGCCCAAGTTCGTATTAGCGTTGTCTAATGTGAAACCACATAGTGAGAGCACCCCTTTATACTTTTCATATTGTAACACCATCCGATATACCCAAAATCACGTGGAAAAGCTATGATATACTTACGTACGTGGAGTTAGGTATCACACTCGGAATGTATCGCAGACAATTAACGACAGCTTCTATGTTACGATGTCGGAACACGTCTCTAACCTAGACCTTCTAAATGTTATCGTTATGGCTCCAATGCTTTGTTAGGTAAATTGATGTAAATTTTAAGTTGATCTTGTTTATCAATATGCCTTTCAAGGTTCACTGCAATGATGTGATGGAAATTCCTAAAATTCAAACTAAAATGATAAGAAAACTTTTCGCTTTTAGCTTTTTCAATGAAAGTCTTAGCTACTGAATGGAAAGAGCAATCAGTTTTGAGAGCAAACAACAAAGAGCACAAACTAATATGTAGCTTTCCTAATTTTTCCTTTGCAAAACACACAATCCACTATATGAAAATGCGGGTTTTTCTTTTCAGTCCCCTTAATGTGAATGAAAAAAGGAAACTAGGTGCATCAAATCAAAAAAAACAAATGCTTTCTTCTTTGAGAAACGATGAATTTAACAACAATTTATCTTTTAGGAAAAATGAATAATGGAACTACAATTTTTCCTACAGGAAACGAAGAATTTAACGACAATTTCCTTTACAAAAACAAATGGATCTAATGCAATAATAAAAATACTTTGAAATTAATTCATCAATGATAAAGAAAAACACTTTAAAGAGACATTGAACAAAATTTTCTTTCAAAGGAGGAAGATTCAGGTAAAGTCATTGGTTTGTATGAGGCATCAGGCACTTGAAAACACAGCAAAAAAAAATTGAACGCAAATGCAATGACAAATTCAATGGGCATTTTGTTGGCTCTAGGGGGAAACGTAGTCTCTAAGGGGAGATAATGCATTGCAAAGCACCCCTGAGTGGGAGACAGTGCTCTGCAAAGCACTGTGTCATGTTCAATAGTGCATTGGGCGCAGCAGAGAACAAAAAACTCAAACTACTAACACACTTCTAATGCAAATTTGAATTCAAAAAGACTAATATTTAAGTGTAAATTCTACTGGGTGAATAACAGAGGCAAAATAAACCAAGTATGAAGGGTAAAATCCCTAGTGGAGTCACCAATTTGTTATGTGGAATTATGAATTATGGATAAAACATTCTTCCCTAAATGTGGTGCTCATTTAGAACAATAGGGTAAAGACTTTGCAACTACTTTTCCTAACAATAAATAGACACACATAATAGATCAAGAAACTTACTTGGAGTCCAAGCACTTCCAAGTCTCTTTCTGTCACTCTTGTTGTAGCTTCAAATCCATGCTAGATCACCAAAATATTTCCTGTAATAATGAACACTAAACAGCAAAGAGATAGAAATATATAGATGCCTATTCAATTTATTGAGTTAAATCAATGAAACATGAACCATATACATCAGATCATAATTCATAATATAAAAGATAGAAGCTTATACAGATACATATGTGGGAAAGTAAGAAGCAATCTTTATTAATGGATAGAAGGGGAGGTTACAACCAGTGATTGATTTGATGTCACCATCTCCAGACTCATCACAATGCACATCTCTCCAGTAGCATGTCACTCAAATCAAATCCTCAATTGAAATTCCACTAGCATTTCTCTACTCAAACTCTTCCTTCTCAAGTACTAAGATTTGTGCTCAATTTATAGATGAGCTTAAGGTAGTTTCACAATCAATGACTTTCTAATAATAGGCAAGACATGTTCCTAAGCTCAGAGGTGTCAAATGGACACATGGACTCGAAGTTTGACACATGCACTCTTCTAGAAGGCACAGGCCAAGTGGAGATTCCGGAACAATGAGAATTTCACTCCCAATTTAACCAACACACCCTTGAGTGTCAGGAAGTGCTTTTCATAGCACCCTTGAGTGGGGTTATCTGCATATGAAAATCACTTAGCCCCTTGAGAGACTGTGTTGGTGAGCTCATAGGTGATTTAATCATGTACTTCAAATCTTGGAAACCTTGCAATGGAATTCATGGATGATTTGTCTTGTTCTTTGTCTTAGGGCATGTAGCAACTAAAATGATAGGGGATGATAGACCCTATTCATTGGTTCTGGGGATGATGTCCAGTTAACTAGGTCATTGGGAAAGGTGCCCAAATTGACCTATAACAATTGGGTAAGGAAAATTTGGATTTATTTGAACTGGGGTCATATGCTCAACTCATCATGTCGGTTCTGGATCTGGAGGATATGAAGCTTCCATATTTGACCAAAATGTAGGCAAAGTCAGAAGAATACCTAATCTCCCTAAAAAACATTAATGGGAAGACTCTCATAATCTAGAATTGGGGCTCAAGTCTCTTGGAGAAACCACAAAATGAAAAACTAGATATGAAGGGGGGTTTTCAGATTTTTTTTTAAAACCCTAAGTAGTAAATCAATCTTTTTATGGGTTCAAGGATCAGATCTTGTGGAAAACTTGAAGCATGTTATACAACATAAACTAGTATACCAGTGCTTTTATAAAGTTTGATTTTTAAAGGGAAATTGCTACAGGATGTCATGTATACGAAAGCTTATGGCATTTAAAGGAACTCCATAATATTAAATATGAGGCTGAGGGGTGGAGCTTCAGGTATTAGAAACCCCAATGAACATGCCTCATTCAAGGATGTCGTTAAAAGGAAAGTTGTAGCTCCCACTAACCAGATCCAAAACATGGAAGGACCTTACATAATCAAACAAGAAGAAAAAAGGACCAACAATGGATAGTAAACCCCCTGCAATAAAATCACTTTTTGTTGATCTACAACATTAATATGTAGATCTAACATCTTTTAGCTCAGAACTGAAGATTTACATCAGTGAGTAAATTCTTCTTGGACACCCAATTGTGAACTTTATTTATGTTCCAAGGGTTTCTTCATAGTTCAATTTGACACACTAGAAACTAGGGAGCAAGTCCAAAACGATGGGCCATGGTTTTACGGTAGAGCTAGGCTCTTTGTTACCCCATGGTTCCCATGATTTGATGCTTCTAGCATGGTGGTCACTACAATGTTGGTTTGGGTGAGATTAACAAATATCCCTCTCCCTTTTTGGCACCATCAAGTCCTAGAAGATATTGAGAATACTCTTGGCAAAATTTAAAAAAAATGGACACTAATAGAACAAAAAAATTTCTCTTTACATTTGTCAAAATTTTTGTGGAGGTAGACCTTAGTAACTGTCTACCATATCGTATCCATCTAAAACATGAAATAATTTAGTGGAATTAAGTTATATATTATGAGAATACAACATTTGGATGTTGAATATGCTTTTAAACAGGACACCTACAGAACACATGCCCACGGGAAAAAAAGATCCCAAAAAATAAAAAGAGGTGGGCTTGTAAGCCAAAGGGATGGGAGGTACCTGATAGTTCTAGGATGAACAAGAAGACCTCATGGAAAATCCTCCAATTATGGACGCTCAAGCACAACATGGTAGCTAGATATATCAAGGAAATGGGGAACAGTCAGGAATCGTGACCCATATCCAAAAGGATACCGAATCAACAAAAATCAAAGAACCAAACCAACAAAAAGAGGATATACTGTTAAAAGGGACTGAGGGGCACAAAGAGAACACATGTATTTGAAATTTCAAATTCAAACAAATAAGTCCCTAGGAAGGAAGGTGGAAATAAATTTGAGATAGTAACAATTGATCACAGCAATGGGATTTGGAAAAAAGGGGAAGTTAAGTGATCATTATCACACTTAGCCCTCGGCAAAACAATGTATTTTTTTACAATTATTTTTATTTTTGTGCATCAGTCGAAAGGTTGACATGATAAATTTCCTAATGACATCTACAATTTTTAATTTTGCTCCTTGTTTACAGGTTGAAAAAAATTACTATTTTTTCCTCTGAAAAAAAGTGGACATATTACCTTTAAAAATCCTTGCTTGTAACCTTCTACTTTAGGTAGAATTTGTATGCATAGATGATAGCATTAGAGTATGAAAAGGATAGTTATGTTTCCTTACTAAATATAAAATGGTAAAAACTAGGTCAAAAAAGTGACAAAAATATTTAATTATTTGACCCCATCAATCCTCATCCTCATCCTCCTGGATTTCAAAACTAAAAACATAAAATCCATTTCCACAATATAGAGTTCCAACAGGTTCATGATTTGCCAAATTAATAGAAATCTAATCCAAAATAGAGATATAATTATGCCAAAGACCAGTAAAATTACCAATCAACCCTCTTTCTTTAAGGATAGACAAGTTTTCCTATACTGAATGAGAAAATCCCAAGTCTAGAGAAGGAATTAAAAAAAATTTGGAAACTATGCTTGGTTCAAAAAAAAAATTACCTCACTGAACAACAAGGAAGACAGACATGAGCTACCATGATAGGCTTGGAAAGACACCTGATGGACTGAATTAAGAACTCTTCACATTAACAACATTGGATCAATGAAAAACACTTGACACATGGGCCATAGAACTAGGATGAAAATGCAGTGACCCAAGGAAAACTAGGAAGCACAACGTTCAGCTAGAGTTAGCCTAAAGAAACAGGCATTCCAAGTGAAACAAGGGGAACAAGCAACTCTGATCCTGGCAACCTAGACTTACTTCTCGGATATAACACTTGAAGCAAGGTAGTGGCAGTCTTATTCTCAATTTTTGTGATCAGAAAGAAAAAAATAAATAAATAATAAAAATAAAATAAAAATAATAATTAATTAATTAATTAATTAATTATTCCATGGCATAGGTGCTTTCATTAATCAAAAAGAAAACACAGCTGTCAATTAGCATCTTGAATTCATAGCACATGGATTCTACAAAATGCAGATAGATGGCTAGAGAAACCCTTGCTATTGAGGGACCTCAACCCACATCCTCATTCGTCCACTCATCCTATTCATAAATATCCAATCTTACATAGAGAGAACCCTTTTTCTTGCTTTGTACTTTAGCACTCTTATCATATTTATTTTCAAAAATAGTTATTTATTTCTAAGGTTTTAGTTTCAATGAGATAATAGTATTATTCTTATATTTAAATAATTAATATTTCCCTCCTCTATGATAACAATATTATACGATAGTTTATAATTCTTCTTTTTATAGGGTTTATTTTCTGTGTAGTTGTACTTGGTCTCTTATGTAGCCAACATTTTCCCCCTCCCATTATTTCCCATCCCTTACATTGCATAAATTAATAACTATATTTTCCTTTTCCTTACTTGGCATTTGGTTTTGAAGATGAATTTAATCAATGATTTTCAAACCTCGACCTTTGTTGAAGAAGGATACTATGGAAAATTATTTAAGAAACTTACAATCAAACATCCTATCCCACGTGAATCTTAAATTTGTAATAATAATTACCTCAACAATTTGAGATGTGCATAAAATGAAAGGGGCCTTTATTACTCTATATGTTAAAACAAAAAAATGGTGCAAACATTAATATCTTTTTCCATAAACAAAATAGTTTATTGTAAGCATGCAAAGTTACTTCATAATCCACGATATCTTGTAAAATTTATCCCTCTATGGATCTCAGTTTCATGCAAACTTAATATTCAAGTTCAAAAGGAATTTTTATTATCCTGGATTCATAAGTGATACTACAAGGATGACCCTTGTGATTTTTGGAAGAAATTTTCAAGGATCTCAAAGGGTGAATGGTCCAGCATTTGTTTGGTGTTTTACGTGCACAAGTTAGTGAATTTGGATGCAAGGACCCCGTAGATTGGTATTCCTTGTCATGCCATTTCATTTTATAAGTGGCACATCTTGTGGGTCCTCTCAATTGGAGAGATATTGATTTTTGAATTTTTATGCCCCAAGGATGGGTTTAACACTAGCATCTTTCCTCACAAAATCATGACCTTAATGTTTTACTATTGCCCTAGAAGAAGGTTGAAATTTAGAGTTGAATTGTCCTAGTTCCATATGTCCAAGTTAGCCTTGAACAAAGATATTATGGAAGACAAAAATTATTTTTTAATGTGTCTAATCCACCTTGTTCAGGTCATATTTCCTCTATCAGGTCAGCTCCAAAATAAGTGTGCCTTTTCGAAATAAAAATATATATTTTTCTCAAATCGTTCCCAATATAGGGCCCCCTCCAAACATTTATAAATATGGTAGTCGTTTGCATTCCTAGTGCATCAATTCAGTGCAGCTAAAAACAAAATATATGAGGAACAGTCCAGTTTGAGCTTCATTGGAAATATTTGGAGGAGGCCAAAAATAAAAGTGATATTTATTTGTATATCATTTGGAACGGAACTATCTGAGAAGCTTTTGTGAAGGAAAAGTCTAAGAACTTTTTCATTGTTTTTACATTCTTTTTGGCCTTCCTTTGGCAGCCAATTATAGGCTTGCATGAAGCCTATTGTGGCTCTCCTTCTTAGGCACTTTATAAGGAATATATAAGACCTTCTAAGGCTGGTCTGAAACTTCTAAAAGCATATTTGAGTTAACTTCCTGATCCTTTCTGAAGTTTTGCATTTGAGGAGATCTAAGGTTGTCTGAAGTTCTATATTTGAGGAGATCTGAGGTAGCTTCAAGTTCTATATTTGAGGGGATATGTGTTGAATTATGTTTCCATTGATGCCAACGTCAGGTTTTGAACACTCTTAATATTCATTTGGATTGCATTAATTGAAGCTCTAAATAATAATAAACCCTAGATGCCCCGCACTTGTTGATTATTTTGAAGATGAAGATCAGTGAATTTTCCTCTATGACCATCGCCAGCTAATGCTCCTAATCGTTTCAATTCCAACGATATATGGAATGCCTAAAGACTCCACACGATTTGAAAGTTATGCCCTTCAAAAAATCAAAACCCTCTTGTTGTGTTCAATGTCCCCATAATCTAGATGATGTGGCAATTTATTATAAGCTAGAAAATCATGAATTCAAAAGCACTTTTCATTAAAAAAATAAAATTAAATATTTTTTGGCTAAATTATTTCATTGAGGACATTAGAAATTTAAGTTCAAATCAAAAGATTAAATTTGACCTCATTTTATTTGGCTTTTGGCTCCAACAAAATTAAATTTTGAATTTTATTTTCGCTCTAAATTGGAGGTTGGCTAGCCCTTCTTAACTTATATCAAAAGGGCACTCAGAAACTCCCAAATGTATGAGCATAATTGCATATGACATGAAATTTGTCTTTGTAATTTCGGCCTGGGCAGTCAAGTGGATCTAGAAACAGTGGTTGAATTCTATTGAAGAGTTATGGGGGTTAAATGTTACATATTTGGGAAGGTTTCTCATTGCGGTATGAACTTATTTTGCAGGTAGCAAATTTCTCAACACATGCAAGCAATTGAGGCCTCACTCTTGAATCAAATTTCAGTTCTCTCGTAGAAAAAATTTGGCCCTCTATTAAGGAAAAGAACTGAGTATTTTGGACATAGAACTGCAATTTATGTTGTTCTCTGGGGCTTGATCCAACCATGTTTGAAGCAACGATACCTATGAAAAATGTAAAGAATATGATGAAAAAGGATAAATTTTTTGATAGGCTCGATGGAATAGTTGAAGATATATGAGCAATAAATTGGCTCCATTGATAAATGGTATGTGACATTTATTGATAGCTCACAATATCGATATATGGGTTAAATCGCTTCAATCGATTTGCTACAATTTTTCCTGAAGAGAATAGGTTATTGTCCTGAAGGTTATTATGATCCCTCTTTTTCACATAAATACATTTTTTATTATACAATATTGTCAAACTCGAGCTATGTATAATACATATCACTAAACCCAATGTCTTTTTCACATAAATACGTTTTTGATTATACAAGATTGTCAAACTCGAGCTACGTATAGTACATATCACTAAACCCAATGTCTTTTTCACATAAATACATTTTTTATTATACAAGATTGTCAAACTCGAGCTACGCATAATACATATCACTAAAACCAATGCCTTCTCCATATGAAAATAGGATGAAGCTATAACTGGCCTCTATGGTCAATTTTTTCTTAGATAGGTCAACTGGGTATTCGTATCTGAATGAAAAATCACAAGATCTACAAAACAGGGGATCGAATCAGACAAGGCCATGGTAGTGTGTAAGTGTCGAAAGGAAACTAGCCTTTATTATTTCATACATAAAGTTCCATTTTGTATGCTTTCTGGATCATCAATTATGCAGGATTAGATAGTTGAAGATGTTGACGAGTTCAGTAAGAATATGTTGACAAGTTATGTTCATTGACTGCGAGAATAAGGTGGTTGGTTAATATGGCTCGTATGGCACGTATGTGGTTTCATTACGTTTGATCTGTCGCAAAGTAAATCCTACATAGGTTTGTTGCTTCTTGAGAAAACAAGGATCTGTTTATAGATGGTGAATGGTTGTGATGGTGCTCTATATGTTTACGTATATATCTATAGAAACCATATAGTTTTTTCCAATAATAATAAAGTATCATCGTTGTGGATACATCTTCTGAACTGTCGTGCTTACATTTTCAGAGAGGAAGAACATAGCGCAAAATGATCAGCAATATGCAAAGAACAAATAATAAACGACTTTTGGACGAAATTTAATGTATCAGTGTTTGGATTGACCAATATGGTGTAATAAAACTCGTGACAGGTTTACATTTCATGGGATAATACTTTTCGTGCAGTAACTGCCATGTATGTTGTGTTGTTGTAGAGGCAGAGTGTTTGATCAAAGTTGGTGGTTTTTCAAAGGTTTCATTGCATATTAAGATCAGAGACAGGGTTGTGATCAACATTTGTGTAGCATTGAGAATTTTATTGAGCATGATGATTTATCAATAAATTTTCCATTTTCCAAAGAAATTTTCTAGGGTTTGTTTTGAGCTAGGGTTTCTATCTCAATTGTAATATGGGTTTGTTTCTTTTTATGCGCAGAATATTTAGGGTTATAAGTTGTTGATATGAGTTTTAAAAATGCATTATTGAGAACATATTAATGCTACTAGGGTATGATAGTGGTGTTTATTGTTGATATTGTTGAAGAATGTAACTAGGTTTAGTCTTAATAAAACGTATTTGAGTCATTATGTAATGTACTTGTCAAAAGAATAAAGAAAATATTTTTTATTATTGTAACAGTGACTTATTAAAGCATGGGTTTCATACTTGGGTCATCATTATCTTAGTCAAAGTCCTCATTGTGGACTCCTAGGATTAATATTGACCCAATAGAGTAATTGCATATTTAAAAAGGACCTTCTTGGGCTTTTGAATCATGTAAAAATGTGTATTATTGAGTCAAATATGAATTTTGTCACCTGCACACCAAGTCGGCCTAAAGGATACCAATTCGACCTCATTTGAACCTTATAAAAGGAAGGAGATCGAATTCATTTGGAGCATCTCATCTCAAGCTAGATCAATATCTCTCTGGAAGCCAAAAAAAATGCGAAGTGGGTCAAGGAAGGAAAAAGGAGTATGAGTTGGGTCAAATTCTAAGAGAAGAATAAAATCAAAGTTTTGGTACTAATATCTCTATCTTTCGTGCCCTAGTTTGGGAGATCGAATTATTTTTGTGTTGTTGTTGCTGCCTGATGTCGTAAGTTGTTGCATAGTCAAAATTGCGGGGACAAGTTGTTGTTGCTATTGGATAGGCTAACTTGGTGTGGTGGAAAGGTTTGGTATATTTCTAGGGTGAAGAGTATCAAAGAAAACTATTGAAGGAAGAGAATTTTTTCTGGGTTTTCCCCTAGAGAGGGGTTTTCCCCCGACATAGTGCCTACATCTTATGTCTTGTGTTTTTTTAATCTTCGTACAATACAATTTGATTTGGTAACATCTGGATGAAAGATAATCTAATAAAGAAGTAAAAGAAGCCAACATAATTCACAAGTAATTATCAAGAAAGAGGAATCAAACCCTAATCTACTAGCATTGATTTCTCAACATGGTATCAGAGTTAAGGTCAGGAAAGGTTGAAGATCACTTTGTTGGCTCTAAAGGAATGAACATTGATTCTCCCTCTTTGATAATTTATATTAAAATGGGTATCAACACTGCTCGAATTTAGATCAAGAAGGTCATTTTCTACTTATTCAACAAGGTCAAAATTCAAGGATTCTTGGTTGCTCTTACCGGTTCTCTTAGTGATGACAATCCATGGATCATTGATAGTGTAGCATCAAGGCGCATGACAAGAGAAATTAAACAATTTCATACACTATCAAAGGAGCCATATTCTCATGCGGTGGAATTGGGTGACAACAAAAGCTATGTTGTTAGAGGCATGGGATCAACATCGTTGAAGTTGGAAAGTGGATCAAAGTTGCACCTCAACAATATACTATATGTTCTAGGTTTGAAAAATAATTTTCTTTCTATTTCTTTTTTAGAAGATAAAGGAGATAGTACTGCTTTTGTTGATGGAAAATTATTGGTTTGGGGCAAAGACTCTAGCATTTATAAAGCTAGAATTATTGGATTTCATGAAGGAATCTTATATAGAGTCATCACACCACCTCCACAAGCTTTGGTTCATATGGAAATTAGTATCATTGAGCTATGGCATAGGAGATATGGTCATCTACACTACAAGGTTATTCCTACTCTCAATCAATTGGTTCATCGCATCCCCAATATCAAGGAATATCATGAAGGAGTGTGCAAGGGATGCTCTTTGGGAAAACATACAAGAAATTCATTTCCAAATAGTGAAAATAGGTTTAAATAAATATTAGACCTCATTCACTCTAATGTGTGTGGGCCTATGTGGTGAGCCCTGGTATTTCACCGATAGTGCTACAACTCCTAGGGGTTGCCCTACTTTACTTTATCAACCCGGGTTTCGTACAAACTTTGAGGTGGCAGTGCTATATACACAGCAGATTCATTATGTTCATGTTATCCTCTTCTGTTTTACGAAAGGGTGCTACTTCTAGGGGTTCTCAGTGAAGTCTATCACACTTCAATGAAACTAAACTAAATTGCAGAAAGGAAATGACAAAAATGGAACTAATTTAATGTGCAGAAAGGAAATGACTGTAAGAAACTAAATTAAATTGCTGAAAAGAAATGACATGAAGCAAACTAATTAAATTTGTAGAAAACAAATAGCAGAAAGGAAACTAATCCTAAACCACACTTAACTTGGCCAAACAGCTAAATGCACTCTACTTATCCTATGATCTATCTACCATGCTTCTATCCATGCAACTAGGCAATCCATGACTTAATTCTAATTAAAAAGGAGTTAATTTTTAGCTTGGAGGGAAGAAAAGGGCTAAAATAGGCTAATGGGGGGTTTAACGCATGAAACGAGGTTCGAAAGCGGAAAGAGGGGGCTAAACCCTTATGAAACTTTATTATAGCGTGAGAAATGGCTTTGGAGCGGAAATAATTCAAAAGTGCGATGGCGGAGTGCAATGGAGGACAAAAATTGCGATGTACGATGTCGCAATCGCAACTTCGCAAGTTTAAAGGGATAGAGGTAAGGATTAACAAGAATGAACTAAGTTGTGCGAAGTACGAAGTGCAATGAGTGACGTGGCGGATCACGAATTGCAATATCGTAAGTTTAAAGGAATAGCGGTAAGGATTAAGAAGAATGAACTAAAATGTGCGAAGTGTGATTGGCGACGCAGTAAAAGTTGCGGGCTCTGATCTGTGATGTGGTAAGTTCTGCAAAGTGTGAAGTGAAATGACTGACGTGGCGGAGTTATCGCATCGACGGAATGAACAATAAGCATTATGCAAAAAGTTAAGTTGTGTGATTTGCGATTCGCGATTTCACAATATCGCAATCGCAAAGAATGAGCGGTAAGTGTTAAAGGTAAAAGCTAAAATGTTGGAAGTGTGATTTGCGATGGGCGACGTGGCAGTGGGTCTGACGGCGGAGCGTGATTTTGCAATATCACAATCGCAATAACAAGCAGTGAGTGATTAAAGGTAAAAGCTAAAATGTGCGAAGTGCGATTTGCAATGCACGATGTGGCGGTGGGACCGACGACGGGGTGTGATTTCAGAATATCACAATCGCAAGAAAAAATGGTAAGTGATTAAAGGTAAAATCTAAAATGTGCGAAGTGCGATTTGCGATCGGCAATGTGGCGATGGGACCAACGGCGGGCCGTGATTTCGCAATATCGCAATCACAAGAACAAGCGGTAAGTGATTAAAGGTAAAAGCTAAAAGTTGTGATTTGCGAAGTGCGATGTACGGTGGCGAGGGACTTGAGGAGCAAAGGCGGAGGTTGGGTTTTCGATGGTTTTGAATGGTTTTTCACGTGTTTTGCATAAAAATCGTAAGGCAACCATGAACGGAGAAAAGCAAATAAATAAGGCTTGAAGGGCTTAAGTGCGTTAGATAAGTACAACATTAAAATGAGAGGAAAAGGAGGGGAATGGAGGCATAAGGGAAGTTTTCAGAAGTGAAACACACCTGCGGATTCATGCATGGGAAACAGACATAAATGTGTGATAAAATAGTGAAAGAAAGGCTTGGTGTTATAGGTCAATTTGGGCATCATTCATAATCACCTGGTTATCTGGACATCATCTCCAGGACCAATGAATAGGGTATATCATACCCTATCATTTCAATTTCTACATGCCCTAAGACAAAGAATAAGAAAAATCATTCATGACTTTCATCTGCAAATGTTTCCAAGATTTGAAGTTTATAATATATCATATGAGAGCTCATCAACATTGCCTCTAAAGGGACTAAGTGCGTTTCATATGCAAGTAGCCCCATTCAAGGCTTCTCTGCAAAGCACTTCCTGACACTCATAGGTGTGTTGGTCACATTGGGAGCGAAATTCTCATTGTTTCGGAATCTCCACTTGGCCAGTGCCTTCTAGAAGAGTTCACATGTGTAAAACTTCGAATCCATGTGTTCATTTTACATCTACAAGATTGGGAACATGTCATGCCTATTATTGGAAATTCATTGATTGTAAAACTACCTTCAGCTCCTCTATAAATTGAGCACATATCTTAGTGTTTGATAAGGAAGAATTTGAGTAGAGAAATGTTGGTGGATTTTCAATTGAGGAGTTGATTTGTGTAACATGTTGATGGAGAGATCTGCATTGTGATGAGGCTGGGATGCTGCTAGAGATGGTCACTTCAAATCAATCACTGGGTTGTAACCTCCCCTTCTATCCATTAATAAATATTGCTGCTTAATTTCCCACATATGTATCTGTACAAGCTCATGTTTTATATATTATGAATTCTTATCTGCTGTATATGGTTTATGTTTCATTGATTTAACTAAATAAATTGAATAGACATCTGTATTATTGCTATCTTTTGTTGTTTAGTGTTCATCTTTGCGGGAAATATTTTCGGACATCTAGCTTGCATTTGAAGCTACAACAAGAGCGACAGAAGGAGAATAGGAAGCGCTTGGACTCCAAGTAAGTTCTTTGATATTTTGTGTGTCTATTTACAGTTAGGAAAAGTAGTCTTAAAGTCTTTAATCTATTGTTCTAGATAAGCACATGTCTAGGGAAGAATGTTTTATCTGTAATTCATAATTCCACATAACAAATTGGTGACTCCGCTGGGGACTTTACCCTTCATCCTAGGTGTATTTTCCTCTGTTTATCTCTATTTATTCACCCAGTAGCTTTTACTCAGAAAGATTAGGTTTTTTGAAATATAAATTTGCATTAGAAATGTGTTAAACAGCTGTGTTTTTCATTCTACACTACGCCCAACACACTATTGGACAGGACACAATGCATTGCATAGCACTTGTTGGAACAGGGTCTCCTACGAAGCTATGAATTTGGTCCAATTCGTATATTTTTTATTATATTTAGTCTAACGCAGGAGTTTTGGGGTGGGTAAAATCCCCTAATACATTGTAAGCGGGTCAAGGGTAGACCAAGAGACTGCAAACCATGGTTGGCAGACCATTGGATGTATAGGCTAAAGTAGTATAAATAGTTGAAACTTTTTAAGTAGATAGGGAGAGAATGAAGAGAAATTGATGCAAAGTACGAATTTCTAGATCTTGGGTTGGGTTGTTTGGGTTAGGACTCCTACTGGCTGTGTGCGCGGAGATCCTTTGTCCTGCTGTGTGCAAACCCTACTGGCTGTGTGCGCAGTGGTATTCGGGGAATGTAAGAGGGTTTTTATAAGTAATATATGCGAAGTATTGTTGAAACATATGATGTTTTCTAGATCTGTTCTGTTATGATTGATGTGAACTAAGATTGTTTGATTAATCTACGAACTCGTCTGTTTTATCTCTGTGGTATGAAAGTATCTTCATTTAGTATATTACTGTGATGTGACTGTTGTTTCACTTACTGACTTCATCTCTGTTAATGAATGTGAACTATCTGTGTTGACAATATTGGTTGTGATTATGTTGTTTTATGGTTGTAATTAATGATACGCATGTGGATGCGAACCTGCTAGGGCAGATCTGATAAGAACTATAGTCTAGTTACATTCTGGAACCCTGCAAATCACCCTTCTGTGTTGATCTGATAATTGCGGACCTGCGTTATTACCTACTCTATCTCAGGGTGCGGAAACCTGTTTCCAGCACCCTCCCATACTGCTTCGGGTGAGACTTTGACCTGCATAAGCAGGTCACTGCCGAAAGGGCCAGTAGTATAGGGGTTTGTTGGCAAACCTTCACCTCCGAACCTGCGTCATGACCCCTCGAGCCTACAAATGGTTCCGTTGCCGGGACCAAGAGAATTTTGAGGGAGAGATTTGGTAATGCCAAGGCCGTATTGGAAGCCTAAAAAGAAATAAATCGATGAGTAGTTTGAAAAGCAAGTTCAGGAATTCGTTGTAAAAGAAAATCGCAGTGCGAACTTAACCGCGGAGTGGAAAAATAAGTATATTTTCTTGGAAATCTACAATATTTTCTTCGTAACTTTTGCAAACGAGCTGCAGGAGTGGCTCGCAAGGCTGGTCGATTTTCAGAAGTTTTGGAAAGACGAACGAGTCACGTAGTGGACTCCAGAACTGATTTGGCAGTTGGAAAAGACTGATAATACCATTACTCGCATGGTAGATCATTGGGTGGACAGAGTGACAGAAGGATTTGTGACTAAATTTGCAATCAATCAATTTTTGTCCTACTCAGAAGCAGAGCGGAGGTTCTTCAAGGGTTTGGTAAGTTTCTAAATCTTTATCGTTACTAATTAAGATCTTATTGTGCGAGAAAAGTATCCTGTGTAGCCATACCAAGTGAATGAGCTCCGATCAAAGTGAGGGTACAACGCGCAATGGTAAGTAATATAGAACTAATCAAGAGGGAGATCGATCTATCTATAGTCCAGTGACCAATTTTTCTGTGCATAACCCTCCATCAACACCACTGTTGAATCCTCGTAAGGGCAAGAACTCACCTCCGCCACCACCGGAAGATGATATGGCTTCACAGATGAATTTACCCACCTTCAAGGGTGTGGGGGATGAGGATATGGATCGATTCTGGTTTGTCGTAGGGTCTGTATGGACTGCGCAGAATGTAGCGAGCGATATTGTGAAAACTGTGTAGCTATCTCTTTCTTTTGAAGGAAGGGCCTTGGACTGGTACATGGGATACCTCGACCAGCATGCAAACACGAGCATTGAGGACATTAAGAACGCCTTGAAGCAACAATTCAAGAAGCCTAAGGCCTACTCCCAAATAGTGAACGACCTGAAAGATTTCAAACAAGGTCCATCTGGGTCTATATGGGAAGTTGATCAGCGATTGAAAAAAGTAATTAGAGAAGGAGGATTCTAGTATGATAACACGCAGCATGTGGAGTGGTTCATTGCTATGTTGCTGCCCCACCTACGCATACCAATGAGACACCAAGACATTGAATCACAGGAAAAGGCCTTGGAGATAGCAATGAAGTTAGAGTTTGTGCCACGAGATGAAATCCAGTTGGGTGTGCAATAGATACAAGGCCAGCTGGAAGCAATGCACATGGAGATCCAGAATCTGCGAAAGGAACGAGGAGCGGAGGCTAGCCCTGACAGGTGGTGCATATGATGCAAGGTGATTGGCCACACCAAGGATAAATGTCCGCTATTAGCAGACTACATGTAGGCTGGAGGACCTAGCCCGTTGCGCCCTAGAGAAGCTGTGGGGCCAAGTAGACCGCCACTATGGTGTGATGACTATCACATTGCAGGGTTGCATGACACCAACCACTACCCTCGCCTTATTTCTTGTATTCCAGAGGTTAAGTAGCAATGGTGTAGGTTTTGTAGGTCTGTGGGGCATGATGATCAGAATTGCTTATGATCTGTTGATAGACCAAGGAAACATCTATAGGGTACAGACAGGTATCGGGGGCTCCAAGGACCCCCCTCCGGTATCAAGGACCCCCTCCGGTATCGGGGGCTCCCCCGTTAGGGGTAGGGGAGGGGGCCAAGGCGGAAGCATAGGTAGGGGAAGAGGGCAACTAATCTATTATAACTGCGGGGAGATAGGTCACTTTGCAAGGGACTACCCGAACCCTACAAGGCAATCCTATAGGTATTACAAGCAGATGAACCATGTGATCGAGGACTGCCCGATTTTCATGGCTAAGGTGCAGAAGAAATAGCAGACACCTACGCAGAATGTGCAAAGGGTTATGACATAGCCTCAAAATGAGGGACCAAGTATTAGCAGCCTAGCCACTGGGGAGCGGAAGAAAAATCTGCTGCTGAGCCTCTGATCAAGAAAGTGGTCATCAAATCAGAGACCTGGACCTACAAAAGGAAAGGGAAACCTTTATCGCAGCTCAACAGGACTTCACAGAAGCATCTACTTCGCAGGTCCTGGTGGCCACCAAAGAAGGAGAGGGGGTCCGACCATTTTTACAAGCATGCATGAAACTGTTGTGCAACCAGCAGGCCGTTGAGAAGCTCCAAGCACTATTAAACAGCTGCGCAGAGAAAACCAACCTGCCCCTGGAATTTAAGGATGTAAACGCACTATAAAATTACAAGAAACGTACTCGTAGGGAAATGTGGCTCACAGCACAAATCAAGGATTACAAAATGGAGCAAGTTATTTTGGATCTAGGGTCAGATGCGAATGTGCTGCCCAAGAAAACTTGGCAGCACATGCGAGAACCCAAGTTGGAATGGTCCACTATCTATTTGTGCATGGGCCATCAACATGGGCGGTATTATCAACTTGAAGAAGAGAAGCATGGTATTTGAGAACGGAGGGATACAAGTGATAGTCCCTTTAGACCTCACATAAGGGAAAAGGTATACAGAGTCGGTGCATATCGACGAGGAGGTAGACCACATCTACAATTTAACTACGCAGGATGAAGATTGGATCAACCGTACAGCTAATGGCATGCTCTACTGGGAGAAGGATAGTGATTGTTTCTCTGACTCTGACGGAGAAATAGAAAATTGGAAAAACCGGTTGCACGACGTGTCTGCACTGTGATGTCTTAGAATTACAAGGGAGTTCTGATGTATATCCTCAGAGGTAAGGGACCTGCCCCACTTTTATGGGTCTAGTAGTTTAAAAGAATATTTATAGATATTTGAAGCCGAGGTTCTCAGGGAACGAAGGCTATGGGCCCTCGATCTAGCTATGTGTGCAACACCCGCCAGATGGTGGCACATGCATAAAGGGGCGTTCCAAGCTTGGGAGGAATGCTGGGATATGATGACCCTATGATTCGAGCGGCTAGCTGATGTGTGTGTCAAGAATTTTCTGGGCCCTAAGGATCTGCAAGAACAATTGGTCTCATGGATGGACAAGTGGGGGGATTAGACTACAAAAGAATGGGTTCACTTATTTATTCATGCACTGGGACCCATTCCAGCGGCATGGTATTTGGATGCAGAGCTACACAGGTGAACCCACCACTAGGAAACTTTGAAAGATGAATTCATAAGGACATTCAGCCTAATAGGAGGCTCGGAGGCGCCCGATGAAGCTCTGCAGGATATAGACACATTTGTGTTTAGGCAACCCAACACCCACGCAGCTTTTGGGGCACCAACGTGGGAGGCAAAGATGCATGGCATTGCCAACTGTCATAATATTACTATAGAAGAGCAAGATGAGGATCCGTGCAATATCTCTATCCTAGAATCGGAGGGGGATCACGCCGTTTTCGGACCCCCACTACAAACTGTGGATGTAACGAAACCTCTGAAATTGCGGGAAGTTAACATTAGCACAGTAGAGCAACCCAAATTGGCTAAGATCGAGGACTATTGGGATGATGACACTATCAGCAAAGTAGCTGAACTGCTTACATAATATCAAGACTTATTCCCCACAAAGTTCTCAGCACTCAAGGGGATCACAAGGGAGCTAGGGGTCATGCACATCACAGTAAAACCCGATGCATGCCCAGTAAGGCAGCGACCTTATCGATTGAACCCTAAGTATAAGCATAAGGTTAAATAAGAACTTGATAAAATTCTCGCCACAGGCATTATCGAACCGGTCGAACAGTCAGATTGGGTAAGTCCGATGGTGGTTCAGGAAAATAAGACTAAGGGGGAAATCTATATTTGGGTGGACTTGCGCAAGTTGAATGATGCATGCATACATGATCCCTTTTCGACGCCGTTCTCAAATGAAATCCTGGATAACGTAGGCGGCCAGGAAGCATACTCATTCACTGACGGGTTCTCTGGATACCATCATATCATAATCGCACCAGAAGATCATAGCAAAACTACGTTTGCCACGGAATGGGGTTCCTTCCAGTATATGGTCATGCCATTTGGACTCAAGAACGCCCCTGCTATCTTCTCGCAAGTCATAGTTGTAGTATTTAATGATTTCATCCACAAATTCCTGGAAGTATATTTTGATGATTGGACAGTCTTTGGCTTGGTAAGGACACATGTGTCGAACCTGCGCATGATGTTGGATGCCTGTAGAAAGAACCAAATCTCGTTGAATATTAAGAAATGTATCTTCTGCGTACCTTTTAGAATCCTGCTGGGACATATCGTATGTCGACAAGGGCTAATGGTTGACCCTGCGAAGGTGGCAGTTATCATCAAAATGGTAGTACTAACTATCGAAAAATGGTTGCGTTCGATCCTGGGACATACGGGTTACTATTGGAAATTCATTCAGAGATACGCATTGATTACAACACCTCTGGAAAAACTGCTTAAGAAGGATGTTTCATTTTTTTGGGACGAAGAGTGTCAGAAAAGCTTTGAACTACTCAAGGAAAATACGATCTCTGCGCCTATCCTAATTTTTTTGGATTGGAAAAAGGTCCTCCACATTCATGTTGATGCATCTGGAATCGCCCTCGGAGCAGTCCTTATGCAGCCTGGAGACAGGGACATTGATCGCCCGGTTGCATTCGCCAGCCAAAAACTCTCTAGTGCAGAGTGCAATTATTCCACTACAGAACGGGAAGGATTGGCCATGGTTTATGCACTACATAAGTATCGACACTATCTATTAGGGGGTCACTTCAAAACGTTTACAAATAACTCGACTTTGAAGTACCTGGTGCCTGTGTTGGGTGGGGGAATATACCGATGGCTTCTATTATTTCAGGAGTATGATTTCAAGATCATTGTCAAGCCAGGAAGGCTAAATGCTGGGCCAGATCACCTGTCTCGAATCGAGAATGGTGAGGACCTGACTAACCTAGAGGAGGGACTGCCAGATGCGCAACTATTTGCTATTAAAGTAGTAGACGCGCACTTCGTTGACATCATCCAGCTTTTGTCTACATGCATGGTACCTATAGGGTATTCTGTGCAGCAGAAGAAAGAGTTGGTAGCTCATGCTGTGGATTTTACTATCATTGCAGGACATCTATATAAAATGGGCACGGATGAAGTGTTGTGTAGGTATGTCTTAGAACATGAACGGCATGACATCCTGGCAGAAGCCCATGACGGGGTCGCATGGGGTCATTACCCTGGAAAAGAAACGGCGCAAAAGATCTTACGGGCTAGGTTATGGTGGCCAACCTTGCATACTGACTCGCATGACTACTGTAAGGCCTGCGATACATGCCAACGAACTGGGCGTCCATCCCGGAGAGATGAATGCCTCTGCAACCACAAGTAGCCCTCCAGGCTTTTGACAAGCGGGCTATCAATTTTGTTGGCCCTATCAACCCGCCTGGAAAGAATACAGGTGCGCACTCCATTATAACTGCTACCGACTACGTAACCCGATGGGCCGAAGCACAAGTCGTCAAGGATTGCACCGCAGGTACTGCTGCGCATTTCATTTTCAAATAGATTCTGACCAGGTTCGGGTGTCCTAAGATCCTGATGAGTGATCAAGGTATGCACTTTTTTAATGAGACAATACAGGCCTTAATGGAGGAATTATGGATCCACCACGCAAGGAAAACCCCATACCACTCTTAGGTGAACAGAGCGGTTGAATCTTTTAACAAGGTTTTTCAAAACGCACTAACTAAGGTCTGTAATGTCGATCGCAGCGACTGGGATGTTCGTATCCCATCTGTTCTTTAAGCCTACAACACCACTTGTAAAAAATTGACAGAAAAACATCGTTTCGGATGGTCTACAGCAAGGAGGTCATCATGCCCATGGAATATATCATTCCCAGCTTGCGCATCGCCGCTTTTACAAACATGGCCGAGCCAACCATTCTGGAGGAATGTTTAGCGCGACTCATGGCCTTAGAGGAAGACTTTTTTATTGCTAACTTCCATCAATAGGTCCAGAAGGCATGGGACAAAGCATGGCATGATCGACATATTCGCTAAAAGACCTTTACTGCGGATGACTTAGTTCTACTATATGATAGCTAGTTTGCAAAGCACCCAAGGAAATTCCAACAGCACTAGCTTGGGCCCTATGTGGTCAAGGAAGTCACAGAAGGCGGGGTTGTATAGCTAGCCACCTTGCGCAGTGATTTTCTGCCTAAGTATGTCAATGGTAGTCGGCTCAAAACATATCGGATCAAATGACTATATGACTGGCGGTGCGGTTGTATATCCTCGAGCACAGTGGGACTTATATCACACAACCACAAGATTGGAACACCCAGGGGATACACGGGAGAAGCAGGGATGAGGTTGGAATACTGATAAGAGTGACGTTGTGCCACCCCAGTAGCTAGAGTGATAAGAATGTTACAGGTGCAGGTGGAGACCCCACCACCTCAGTGACTCAAGAAGAGTCACAATATTATGTTGGGGGACCATTGGAACAGGGTCTCCTACGAAGATGCAAATTTTTTCCATTTCGTATATTTTTATTATATTTAGTCTAACATAGGAGTTTTGGGGTGGGTCAAAGCCCCTAATGCATTGTAAGTAGGTCAAGGGTAGACCAAGAGTCCGCAAACCATGGTTGGTAGACCATTGGATGCATAGGCTAAAGTAGTATAAATAGTTGAACCTTTTTTAGTAGATAGGGAGAGAATGAAGAGAAATTGATGCGAAGTACGAATTGCTAGATCTTCGGTTGGGTTGTTTGGGTTAAGACTCCTGTTGGTTGTGTGCGCAGAGATCCTCTGTCCTACAGTGTGTGGACCCTACTGGCTGTGTGCACAGGACCCCTCGAGCCAATAGCATTGTCTCCCTTTCAGGCCTGCGTTGCAAAGCACTGTCTCTCTTTAGAAATTGCGTTGTCTCCTGAAACCATCCAAATTTCATTGAGTTTTTCATTGCAACTTGTTTCAGTTTGTTCTCTGCTGTGTTTTGAAAAGCATGAGCCTCATATTGACCAGTGAACTTATCTACCCCTTCCTCCTTTGAAATAATAGTTTTTTCAATGTTTGTTTAAAGTGTTTTTCTTTATCATTGACGAATTAATTTCAAAGTATTTTCATTGTCGCATTAGATCCATTTGCTTTTGAAAAGGAAATTGTCATAAATTCTTTGTTTCCTGATAGGAGAAATTGTTGTATAATTCCTCATTTTTCCTTCAAAAGAGAAATTTTTTTTTATATTCCTCATTTCTCAAAAGTAAAAGGCATTTGTTTCATTGATTTAGTGCACTTAGTTTCTTTTCTGCATTCATAACATTAAGGGAACTGAAAAGAAAAACCTTCATTTGCATGTAGTGGATTGTGTGTTTTGCAAAAGGAACAAATAGGAAATATGAATTTAGTTTGTACTCTTTGATTTGTTTGCTTTCAAATTGATTGCTCTTTCTCTCTAGTAGCTAGGATTTTCATTGAAAAACTAAAAATGAAAGATTGTTTATCATTCTTAGTTTGCATTTTAGGAATTTCCAATACATCATCGTGGTGAACCTTTGAAAGGAAAATTGATAAATAAGATCAACTTAAAATTTATATCAATTTACCTAACAAAGCATTGGAACCATAACGATAACATTTAGAAGGTCTAGGCTAGAGACGTGTCCCGACGTCGTAAAACATAGCAGCTGTCGTTAACTAGTCTGCGATACATTAGGAGTGTGATACCTCACTCCATATACGTAATTATATCATAGCTCGTGCACATACTTTCGAGTATATCGGGTGGTGTTACAGTACAAAAAGTATAAAGGGGTGTTCTCACTGTGCGGTTTCGCATGAGCCAGCGCTAATACGGACTTGGGCCTCCACATACCTTCAGGTATATTTGGGAGGACAAATTTTAGGTGTTATTCATCCATAGTGAACTGAGTCGAATGCCTTGTAAATTTTGATACACTTAACATAGCATTCGGGGAGATTGTCTGATTGTGATACACCGAACACAGCATTCGGGGAGATTGTCTGCCCATACTTCTTGGTTTTCCAGGAGGTATTCTGCAGTTCATAGTTTCTTGGTAAACCCTTTTGCCTAGCATTACCCTTTTATTTTTTTTATTTTTTTTTGGTTAAAATAAATCAGTAATCGTGGAAGAACAAAATCATTTCCCCTGTTATTCGCGTAGATTAGCATTAAAACCACCTTTACCACCAGAAGTTACTTCTAGTAGGCAAAGGTGATCACACTCTGTCGAATCAAGTACAATTTGTACCTCTGGTGAAACACCATTTTCCCATATACCAGAGTTAGCTCAATTTGTTTCTACACATCTCAGTTCGTCTACTGTGGTCGAAACAGAGTCCTCACAGCTACCCGTGGTCACGATCCATCCAATCAGTGAGACCATACCTCCTAGACCCAACGTTGTTCAACCAGAAATTGATCTAGATCATGTCTCTTATTTTCTAGAACATCTGAATCCTGAAGTCAAACACCCAGAAGTTGTTCCTACCTTAGTCATCCCACAAATTTTTGTAGCCATTGAGTCTCCTATATCATAGTCAACCACACGAAATATACTTTGGGCACGATGGTGAAAATAATTCCACCTAGTTTAATTGTGATTGAATAAATCCTGAGACGAGACACCTTTAACTACAACCCATTTTGGGGAGGACTACTGCTTGTACGATTATTTTCCTCGATCGTCACCCATACACTTTTTGTTGATCTTGTTCCCATTCAAACTCCCGTTGATTCAAAGGGTATACATTTTGTCAAGCAACCATGTCTGAACCAACATCGTCATTTGGGCCATCTATTCCAATTACATCGGTACCTACCCTCGCTACCCGTCAATGTTTACAACTTCACCGAAGTCATATTTTCATGGTGGCGGTCGATTTTTCCCATCGGAGTTACAAATAATTATATGGCACTTTCTACGGTGCATCTTCAAGACCATGGACTTTACCAATGTCATCGTCCGGTTTTCTAATGGTAATCCTATAGTGAGTATCAAATGGCATGATTCTTTATACACATCATCGGGGCAATATCAAGTCGTTCCCTCTAGGTCTATTTTCCTTTAAGTACCATATCAACTAAACTCCCAGCATTTGGAGAGCGATATTTTTCATCTTATTATCTCCCTCATGCTGGGGGGCAACCTTTGGTCACCCAATATGACAGTACTCCGTTACTTTTTGGTCAACCTAATGTCAAAATTAATGTTTGTCAATGGCAGCCCACTTTGCCTATCCAACCACAAACGGTTGTACACTTGTATCGACCAGTTCAACCTGTTACACCCACATCATTTCCACTTGTTAATACATCTTTACCCCTATTACAGAATCAAAATGTTGTACAACAACCTTATCAAGCAGGTCCTTCAACTTAATACCCTCAAATCTTGGGTCCACAGACTCCAAATCCTTCGGTTTATTTACAACAACCTGTATCTGGAATAATTTATTCACAAGTTGGTTTACCATTGTATGGGATGTCACAGCCACAACCTGGTTATACTTATCAACCAAATCCAAGTTGTTCTAATTTGGGTTATACCATTGGTGGATAGACCCCTTGGCAGCCTCAGGCGCAAATGCCTCAAACTTCATTTCAATAAGTATCATATCCAGGTTTTGGTCAACATAATCCTCAAGCATTTCCTTTTCAAAACAATCCGTATCTGGGTCACCAACAGCAAATTCCTTATGTTGGTGCTCAAAGGTCTGTTTCTCAAGCAATTCCATCTTACCCTAGCTATGCTCAACCTGACCTTAATAGATAGTTTCCCTTTGTTGCAACTTTAGAGTTACAATATTTAAATCGGTTAACTAATGATCTAATCAACTATGTTCCTTGGTGCCTGATGATACCTCACAAATTACCCTCAAATATTCCTAAGTTCAATGGAAACCCTGGAGAAGATCCGTCGACTCATGTCATGACTTATCATTTATGGTGTTCATCAAAATCTCTGAATGATGATTTTTTTTGACTACGTCTTTTCCAGCATACATTCACAAGTCCAGCTATAAAATGGTACATTGAGTTACCCAGAGCTTCTTTCGATAATTTCACTGCCCTAACTACTGTCTTTTTGACTCATTTCCAGTTACCCATACGATATGAAACTGGAGCGGAACTCTTGACCAATTTCAAATAGACTAATGCTACTCACATTTCTGATCATATTCATGAGTGGCACCGTTGTCATAGAATGGTTAATACATTTGTTCCAGATCAACTCCTTGCTGAATGGTTCATTAAGTCCCTGTTACCATCTATAACTGAGGATGTCGCTAAGGGTGGCATCGTCACTGAAGAGCAGGTTATCGCTCGTGCCCAATATTTAGACTTGATTTATACTCAGTCTGGGACGCTTAATGAAAAATTTCCTAATGCGCCGAGATCTAATTTTGTTGTTCCTCCTCAATTAAAGGACTCTCATGCCATAGACGAATTGATTGGTACTGCAAGCACACATCATAATATTGCATCTAATCCTGCTCCTTCTTCCGAAATTAATGCAGTTTCATTTGACAAAGGAAAAAGTGACAAGCATCTCGGAAGTAAGAAAAAAGGGAAATCTAAGAAAAAGCAAACTTCTAACCCGCAGGAAAAATCATCTAATCAATCGTATGGACCTAGGAAACCTCGTTATCCATGCATAATCTGTAATGAGGAACACTTTGTTAGGGATTGTCCTCACTGCACTGAAGTCTCAAAAATCATCAAGACTTCCCATGCGTCATCTGTGTTGACAGACCCATTTCCAAATCCAGACACTAATTTGGTTGCTACGGATACAGCTTCTAGTTCCCAAGTACTTATGTTATCTGTCACAAAACCTTCAACATATATTTTGGTGTCAACGCGCAATAAATATTATGGTAGTTAGGCCACTGATCAACCTACTACCTCGACTATGAATCCGTCTACGAAATCAGTATTGGCTACTGCTATTCCTGAATTGACAATCAAGCCACCAAAGGGAGTAATTCACAAATCGACATATAATCCTCGGGCAAGAGCTGCTCAAAATTATAATATAGTTAAAGATTTGGCTCAATCCCCTTCAGTTATGTCTGCTCTTGAGGTATTACAAAATTGTCCCTCCCAAAAACAGGCTTTATTGTCGGCTATTGGTGGAATTGATCCAACTAATTCTAATCTTGTCGTCTTTATATGTAGCACATTTCTCAGTACATTCAAGCAATTGAGGCCTCGCTCTTGACTAAGATCTCAGTTCTCTTCTAGAAAAAAATTGGCCCTCTATTAGGGAAAAACTCTGAGTAGTTTGGATGGAGAACTTAATTTCCATCGGTTCTTCGATGCTTGATCCAAGCATGTCTGAATCAATGATACTTGTGAAGAATTTAAATAATACGATGAAAAAGGACATATGTTTTGATAGGATTTATGGAACAACTAAATATATATGAGAAATAAATTGGATCCATTGATAAATGATCTACAACACTTATTGATAGCTCACAATCTCAATATATGGGATAAATTGATTCCATCGATTTGTTATAATTTGTCATAGAAGAGAAGAGGTTATTATCCTGAAGGTTATTTTGGTCCCTCTTTTTCACATAAATACATTTTCGGTTCTACGAGATTTTAAAACTAAAGATACGCATAATACATATCACTAAACCCAATATTTTATGTGTATGAAAAAATTTGAAGCTATAACTCGCCTCTATGATCAGTCTTTGCTCACGTAGATTAGCTAGGTATTATTATCTAAATGAAAAATCAAAACATCTACAGAACAAGGGATCGAATCAGTCAAGGCCATGGTTGTATGTAAGTTTCGAAAGGAAACTAACCTTTATTATTTCATACATAAATTTCCATTATGTAGGTGATGGTGTGAATGTATATTGTATATTTATTAAGGATTCACATATTCATTTTATTGTCAACCAGGGTTTGTTAACTTGTGAGGACTCTATGTTGTATGCACAAGTACCAAATTTCGTACCAATTTGTATGCCTATGCATGAACTCTACTGGTGGTGGCGGTGTAGATGTAGAGAGGTTGGATTACTCAAATTGGTGTGGCTATAATTTTACCCAAGTACTAGAGTTCAAAACTTAGGATTGATGCCTAATTGAGGAAATATTTCCTTTCAAGGTTTGATTCTGCAGCACTTTCTACAATTCTATAGCAGCTTGTTAATTTCAAGGCAGGAATTGCTGATTTTGTAGCAATGGTGAAACCACCTCTACAAACACGTTGATGGAAATAACTTCGCCCAGAAAAGTAGAGAAATATATTTAACATCAATCACACTACAACACAACACACAAATCACTTCAGTCGATCATAATATACTAAACAATAATTAAACCAAACACTGCAAGAAAGAAACACATACATAAAAAACTAAATGACTGCAAAGGAAAATGTGCACAGGACCTTACCTCGAGCGGACCCAACCCGAGGTTCCGCCTGCGTCCAGTGCTCAAATTACAAAGACAAGCTCAGTGGAACAAAACGAGCATCTACGAGTAATTTTATTATCAAATAAAATTATAACAAAGTCTCGGAAATGATATATCCATCCTATATTTATACATACATATTTATAGAGATCAAAGGAATATCTATCTTGACAACTAATTAAACCCATAGTCTACACTTATCCAAATAATTTTCCTCGACTTCAAAAAAATACCATACACATTTGACATAGTTACAAATAAAATAATAATTAGAGCCTCGATGATGCAACAATTATTGTGCATTGAGGCATATTGATCGTTACATCATTAATCCTCAGGGCATGAAGCACTTATTTCAACCTGGAAAGAGCTATTAAAGCCATCTAAACTAACTAATTGGCTCACAAACAATGGCTTAAGTAAAGATTTCAATTTCATCTTATCCACTTGTAACTAAGATGCCAACTTCCGAGGGAAGATGTTTTTTGTTGTTCCTCTCTTCTAGGCCCCTGTCGGTTCGAATATGCCATTTGTCCCTGAATAGTAGGTTTCTGATCAATTATCCATCTGTGGGCTTGGAAAATATGGATTAGTGCTACTGATTTATTCAAAAATATTTATATAGCTATAGTATTAGGCTACCCTTTTAACTAACTTCTAATTCTATTCTATAACGTGAAACAAAAAAACAATAAAACATGCATTGTTCCTTAGCATCCTATGTTAAATATACGATTAAAAGCATTTGATAAGGTAAAGGAGAGGAATTATTCAAAATAAGGGGAATGATTCTGCAGCAAAAAAATTCCACTTCGCAGCTCATCAGTACGCTTTATGGATCATCAATTATGTGCGCAAATATTCGATAGTCGAATATGTTGACAAGTTCATTAAGAAGATATTGACGAGTTTTGTTCATTGACTGCGACAATAAGTTTGTTGGTTAATATGGTTCGTATGACACGTATGTGATCTCATTTCATTTTATCAGGCACAAAGTAACTCTACCAAAATATATCCCACATAGGTTTTTTTCTTCTTGAGAATACAAGGGTTTGTTAAATATACCTAGTGCAAGAATAAGAAAAACTATAGTTTCAAAAGATATATGATAAATGGTAGTGATGGTGCTCTATATGTTTATGTCTATATCTACATAAACCATATAGTTTTTTCCAATATTAATAAAGTATCATTTTTGTGGTTACATCTTCTCAAGTGTCATTGTTACATTTTCAGAGAGGAAGAACTGAACTCAAAATGATCAGCGGAGTGCAAAGCACAAATAATAAAGGATTTTTGGACCAAATTTAATGTATCGGTGTGTGGATTAACCAATTTGGTGTAATAAACCCCGTAACAGATTTACATTTCCTGAGATAATATGTTTGGTGCAATAATTATCATGTATGTTGTGTTGCTATAGAGGCAGAGTGTTTTATTATAGTTGGTGTTTGATCAAAGGTTGCATTACAAATTAAGGCCAGACACAAATTTTATATCAGCATTTGCGTAGCACTAAGAATTTTATTGAGAATGATAATTTATCCATGAATTTTCCAAAGAAAGTTGTTAGGGTTTGTTATTGAGCTAGGGTTTCTTCCTGAGTTGTAATATGGATTTGTTGCGTATTATGAGCATAAGCTTCAGGGTTACAAATTTGTTATTTGAGTTTATAAAACGCATTATTGAGAAGATATTGATGTTTCCAAGGTATGACAATCTTGTTAATTTTTGAGATAGGGTTTGATCATTTGAGTTGTAGAATGTGATAACCTTGTACCAATATTGCAGATTGATAGAGTCAGCAGAGTATTTTTTATTTTATTTTTTATTGATATTGAGCCTTCAGGGAAAGTGGCAGCTTGTTGAGCAAGGCGGCAGGGTAGTGCAAGGCAGAAGAGTGAGTATCCTTAAGGTTGGATTTTGAGAACACTTCAGGGGCAATAGATGATCCAGGAGGATCCTCTAAATTCTCAAAACTTTACAATCTCAGATGCTCATGAAACTAGGGCCAAGTCGAAGAGCTCATTGCACTAATTCCAGTGTTATATTCAGTTTCCAAAATGGTCTCCGTATGAGGGAGAAAACACACTCTGAAGTTTTTCTCCAATAAGTAAAAAATGGGCCAAAGCAGGCCAAGTGGCAGTCTCACAGCAGGAGAAGTAGCAAGTCAAATTCAAGTAAAATCAGAGGTAAAATTTCAAAGTTGGGGGTCGAATGCGCGACCTTCGACAACTCATTACAAAACTTTACCACTATACCACAAGCTTTACTTTATTAAGTATTGGGTGCATTATTATATTTGAATAATTTCTATGTTGCAATGATGGGGCAAGGAGTGGCGGAGCCCGCTATACCCGGTGATCCACTAACCCCTTAGAATGTTTGGAAATGAGTTAACACAGGTGCTAGACTTACGCGAAGCAACCATCGTATTAAACCCAAACTCCAAAAATAACACCATTGAATCTTGGGTTGTTACGACTATATGCCACGAGGATCATCGTCAGTCGAAGGTTTTGAACCATAGGTTATATATTCCACGCAGAAGATTATTTGCAATATGTTTGGCACAAAGTTGGTACACATACCATGTTAAAACTATTGTATAATCATATCCCATATTTGATTTTCTATAGAGATTCACATATCCGCCAAACTATGGTTACAAAATCTATATGATATAGTTTCAAATCCATATTTTTAATATAGTTGCACCATAAAAATAACCAAATGTTAAAGTTTGACAATGAAATCCTGGGAAGCCCATGGGTTTGACCCCAAGACCTTCTGTGGGTAATTATAAAGAGGTTTTCCATTATTCCCAGCCTATGGGAGTTGAAAGGAGTGTCTGTCAAACTTCTATTATTTGTGCCTGCAGTATGCCTTTAGAGGGTTAACTTGGCCAATATTGGGCCTTTTTTAGATCTGTAAGTTATGTTTGGAAGTTGAGGCCAAGGTCTATCTTCTGAAAGTAGCCATTTGTGCATGTGTGCACAGTCCATAATGGTGAATTTCATGTAAAGATACTTTTTGATCATTTTCAATACAACATACGCCCATTTATTCACATAAAAGAAACCTTAGTAAATATTTGGTGAAATTGTGCAAATGGTCAATTCTGTTGTTTTCGGATCATATGTTGGTATCAGAGTGAGGTTGATCATGTATAAGCAAGATATTTTCCAATATGAATGTTGACTAGATCCAAGTTGCGGCGTGGAGAAGGGAAACTTGAGAAGATAAATTGGAGATTGGAAAGAGGAAATTCTCTCAATATTTGACGATTCGAGAGTCAAAGGAAGGAGAAGCTCTTGAGCCCAAGAGCGAGGAGCAATTTTAGCAAATTTTTCTTAATATACAAAGAATGATTAAAGAACTTTATGAATACAAGAAGACTAGAGATGAAACTTCAAATTCTAAAGGCAAGGAAAAAGATGATGGTAATGAACCTCCTTCTCCTCCATCTTTGTCTTCTTCTTCTTCGTTATTCTCTTATCACTCAAGTTCGGATTCCGACTCACAAAAGAAGCAAAATAAATCTCCTTTACTGAAGCTTGATTTTAAGTTTGAATTTCTCATATATGATGGTGAAATGAAACCTGAAAATTTAGATAGTTGGATAAAAAAACTTGAGGTGTATTGTAGAATTCAAAATGTTGTTGATGAATCTGAAAAAATTCATTTAGCTACACTTAGAATGGGGGGAATAGCTTTGATTTGGTGGGAAAGTAAAACTCAATCAGATTTGAAGCAAAAAGATAAAATTATCTCTTCATGGTCTAAGTTTGTTAAAGCTCTTAGAAAGAAATTCTATCCTTTAGGATATATGCAATAGGTTGTAATGGATTGGCAGCATTTAAGGCAAGGTAAAGGAAAGAGTGTGCAATAATTTACCCAGTAATTTAGGAAAAAGGCATTAGCACTTGATGTTCCATTAAACACATAGGAAACTTTGTTGAAATATATTGGAAGTTTGCATTCTTATTTGTGACATACATTGTTTATGTTTAATCCAAATGACTTTGATGAAGTGTGTGTACAAGCCATTCATATTAAATCAGGTGGAAGACCGTTTCAGTTAAACTTTTCAAAAAAACCAATCAAGCATTCAGAGAACAAAGAATGCAAAGGAAATAATAAGTTGAAAGGGAAGAAATCAGCAACAACTAAGAATGAATGAGAAAGGCCTACTTGTACTCATTGTTAGAGGGTTGGACATGATGACTCAAAATGTTGGAAGCTTCATCCTGAACTTAAGCCAAAGGAGTTCCTTAAGAAGAAGGGTGAAATGAAAAAAAAATGTTGTAGTCCACCAAGATTTGGGATTTGACTCTAATGACGAGAAGAATATTACCGATATGGATCTAACAAGCTTTCCTTCTGAAGCTAGTTCTAGCTCTACTTGTTCTGCATCTTCTTCAAAATCTAATAATGTGATTGACGAAAAGAAGAGAGCTGAATTATTTCACATAAGGATTATATCCAAGCACACTAAGATGGAAACATTATTCGATAATAGATCACAGGAAAACTTAATATCTAGGGAACTAGTAAGTAAATTGAGATTGGAAACTAAAAATCACCCAAAACCATACCCTTTAGGATGGTTGAAACAAAATACTCAAATGCATGTCACAAAATAGTGTCGATTATGGTTTTCAATTACAGCTAATTTTGTTGATGAAGTTGAATTAGATGTGATTCCTTTGGATATATGTAGAGTTTTGTTGGGTAGTCCATATCTTTATGATATATATGCCATATTTCATTGGAAGGAGAATAAGTATCGTCTTCTTAAATATGGAATTGAATATATTTTCAAGGCACACAGAATCAAGACAAACTTGGATTTAATCAATGCCAGTCAATTGAAAATGCTAATAAATTCAAGTAAAAAGTATATTCTTGTTATTGTTAAAGAACAACCTAAAGATAAGTATGATTATTTTCAAGGGTTTGATTCTCATTTTAAGGAAAAATTGGTTGAAATAGTAGATTCTTATAAGGATTTGTTTAAAGAACCAAAAATTTTACCTCCAAAACGAGAAATACAACATGAGATTCAATTACAATCTGATGCCCCTCTTACAAACATTGGCATGTATCGTATGTCGGTCATCGAAAATGAAGAGATTAAGAAACAAATTTAGGAATTGGTTATTCGACCTAGTTCTTCTCCATGTGGATCACTGATCATATTAGTCTCAAAGAAAGACGGAACTTGGAGAATGTGTGTTGATTTTAGAGCCTTAAATAAAATCACCATTAAGAATAGGTATCCTCTTCCTAGAATCTATGTTTTATTTGATCAGTTAAAGAATGTTGTTTACTTTACAAAACTAGATTTAAGAAGTGGGCATCATCATATTCGTATTGCAGAGAATGATATATGGAAAACTACATTTAAGACTAGACTGGGGCTTTTTGAATGGTTGGTTATGTCGTTTGGGTTATGAAATTTTATAGAAACTTTTAAGAGAGTGATGAATGATGTTTTTGATCCTTTTATTGATAAGTTTTTCATAGTCTATATCGACGATATAATTATTTTCAATTCAAGTTTGGAAGAACATGTAAAGCATGTTATACAAATCTTTGATGTGTTGCAAAAAGAGAAACTGTGTCTCAAACTCTCTAAATGTGAATTGGGAAAAACTTCCTTAGTATATCTTGGTTACATAGTATAGCAAGCAGTGGCAATCTCACGAGACACATGGAAATTCAAATTCAAAATTGACGGAGGTCGAACTACAAAGTTAGAATTCGAACCTGGTAGGGTCCCATAAATATAGGATTCATAATTTTTAATTGACTTTGATAGTCTTGTAAATATGTACATACCTTGATTTTTACCAGTTGTTTTCATAATTTGAAAAATAAAATAATAAAATAATAAAAAATCAAAAAGAGGGTAAAAGTCCTAAAAGAAAAGAAAGATCAAAAAGAAACTTAGAAAATATGAATAAAAGAAGTTGAAAATAAGACATGAAAGTGAGCAAGTTCAAATGCCACTACTTTTTACATTTTCTGTTAAATAAATGATTATGGAAGAGTGTCAATAAATGCCATAATCCATGATGAGCTAAACTATTTAATCTTGACTTGTCATGTTTTCAATTTCCATGTTTTAGATAGTGAATAAATATTTGTCAGGCAGTTTAATCCTGACAAATCATTAGTTAGGTAGAAAATAATGAGGAGCTCAACAGTTTAATCTGAGCCCTCGAATGAAATAAGGTAGAATGAGATAGTTTATTCTTTCAAAAGAATAAATGTTTCAAGGTTGCAAGCTTAAATGCACCTACCAAAAGGAAGAAAAAATGTTAGATTAATGTTGGGTAGGTAGAAAGAAGTGGGAAAAAGCATGTAATACTCATCAACGGGAAAAAAATCACTAATTTACCATCCCCTATAATTATTTAGTATTTTAGACTATTAGTCAAATAGGCTTAGAGCATTTCTTTGACTTTTTTTGGGACCGGACACAAGGCTCGATGACTCGTTAGTTGAAAATGTTAAATTCTTATGTTAAATCCCCATTTATCATTATTTATCCCTTATTCATACATTTTAACTCATTTTCATAAGTAAAGACTCATTCTTACTTAATGAAACATAAAAACCCATCTGATTAACTTCCTTCACATACAAACATACAAAAATCCTCAAAAATGCTTTATCCTAAGTAAATTGGTGAAATGATGAAAAGACAAGCTTTGCTTTACTTATTCACTTTACTTAGTCATATTGTGTATTTTGTGTGCATTCCATTCCTCTTTACATATTAACTTTTAACTTAGTTTATTAAATCCTTAAATAAAACCTTATCCTATTTACTTAATTCCCTATATCTAAATACCCCTAAAAACCCACTATTCTCAAGTTCTAGATAAAGTTTATTACCCATGTCTTTAAATAAAACCCCAATTAAAAAGCCCTTTGTAGTCTAAACTATCATTTAATCGAAATCTCATTTTTATGGTCTTTAAACTATTCAAAAAGGTTTAAATATACTAATAAACTAAATACCTCGTTTGTATTTTATTAAAACATTCCACAATCTTTTAATGCATTGCAATACTCCCCATAATTCTATAACTTAGTCTTGTTAGAAAATAAACTAGGTTTATTTGAATATAATTAAAACCCGCATCCATATTCATTAAATGATGTATAATTTAAACCTTATATAAATGTTTTTTACCCATCTACTTAGCGTATATAAGTTCCCTGGTCCCACCATTTTATTTCTCAGAAAACTTCATTCAATCTACGACCCTTAGCACTCATCCTCGAGATATCATAGATTAGGTTCTTGCGATATCGCATGAAAAAAATGACCGACCGCCCGAGCTCCAAATTCACGCTAAATAGGTGATTTTTTGATTCCTCCTCCCCTCCACGTGGCCTCCATTCACTGGATCACGTGTGTTTTTGAATAAAACCGTTTACCACTGTTTGGTTTTGCATTTGAATTCTGAAACCGCTTCCTACCCGATGCGACAGAAATTTAATGTTGATTAAATGCGACCAATATGTATGGTTAAAACCTTTGAAAAACATTCATTATTTCCTTATTTGCGCATTTAACCCTTTTACCTTTTTCTCTCGAATGTCAAAAGCTCTATATAAAGCATTTTAAACCCTGATTGCCATTTATGCCCAAAACCTTTGCAGTTGCCAATATTATACCCTTGAAGACTGTTGAGGAGTTGTGCATCGCTCCAAATAAACTACTGAAGCCAGCATTTTAACCAAGAACTGTGAAACCCTTTATCCTCTACGTGCCTTTTCAAGAAAATTTTATCATTTTTCAGAGTTTAAGAATCCATTTTAAAGATCTGAAAGGCTAAAAAAAAACTCTGAAGATACCCTAAATCCATATTTCTCTATCAAGAAACTCATAAAACCTATGTTTTCTGCTTTAGACCAGTTTTCACAGCCTCATAATTCCTTTGATAAACCTGATTGAGTAGAAAACCCAAAAGATAATATCCTTGGCCAAAGTTGCTCAGTTATCCCTTTGTAAAAGTGAATTACTTCTGTAAACCATATAATCTTACAGAAGAAGCCAGAATGCCTAAAAAACAGAGTTAAACCTCCACAGACAGATCTCATTCCACGGGTCTTTTAAAAGCCTTTAATCACCTCCTTGCAGACCTGGATTTCATTAAAAAAAAAATGATTTTTGCAAGTTATTATCAGAATATGGAATTGGGCCAACATTTTCAATACTAATTGACAAAATTGTTTGCTCCAAATTCTCAGATTTTAATTGAAAAGCTTCATTCAACAAACAGTTTGTATACAAAGAAAGAATAAAATCAAGTCAGAGAGAAATCAAAATGATGAAATGTGCACATTTAATGGTAAAAGTGAAATCAAAATTCACAATGACAGTGAAACAGAATAGTCAAAGAGCATTAGAGTTAAAGTGTATCAGGTAAAAGTCAGAGTGAAAGTTAAAACAAAGTTACAGAGCAGTCAAGGTGAAATATTAAAAGTAAAAACAAAGGCAGTAATGGTTAACAGTGATGAAAATAATTTCACCAACAACAATGAAGTTTATCCAAAGTGAAATTAAAAGCAGTTAAAAGAACAAAAAGGTTAAAAGATGAAAACATAACAAGAAGGAACATATTTGCATAAATTTCCTGTTTAAGTCATTATTTTGCAGAAACCATTGTGACCAATACAAGATGAATTTTTCAAAACTAAAGGAGGTTTATGTTCTTAATGTGTCCAGCTAAAAAAACCTCTCTCACTTTTCTAACAGCGATTATGGGTTGGGAAATATTAAACAATATTGGAAAAAAAAATTTGCAGAAACTTCCTCTAAAGTCATCATTGTGCAGAGAATATTGTGGCCAATCTGAAATACATCTTACAAAACCGAAGGAGGTTTTTGTTCCTAAGAGAGCCATCTACAAAAAAATATCTCACTTTATGTACAGCTATTACAGAATGAAAGATAAATGTGCATCATTACAACCTATTTTTCAGACTCTGTAAAACGCTGTTTTACACATCTTTTTACAGAGCCTATTGTGAACAGCTGGAGAAGAAATTTAGGAAACTAAGAGAGGTTTATCTCATCAACATATTCATCTAAAATAACCTCATTCATGTTTTACATATCTATTTCGGATTGAGAAATACAAAGGTATCATTGGACCCAAATTTTGCAGAATTGCTGGAGCAGAATGCACAAAGAAAGGAAACAGTTAGTGACTTGGATGTCTCATCATCAACTAAGAGTTGAGATAAAATTCGAATTATCCTCTTTGTCATCACCTATCCATAAAAAATAGTTCCAAATCGATGCATTAGTTTTGAGTGTCCTTTAGTTAAGTTCTATTTATGTAAAACAGTTGGAGATATTTGTAAACCAATCTTGATATTTTTTCAAGATATTCTAATTTAGAATTTGTATAAATAATTCACTCTTTGAAGTATTTTAGTGTGGAATAAAATTGCTAAGATTACTATAGAATTTTTTTGATACATTGGAGGCTTTCATGTGTTGAATTAAAATTAGCAGACTAGACAAAGCTAAAGTGGCATCATAATTTAGGATTCTTGCGATAAGTTGAAGAGTGAAGTACATCTCTTCTTGTCATTGTGTATTTTCTGAGTTTTGTGAAATTCATTATGTGTTTGATCTATATTAATGTGTAACTAGGAATATTACTATAGGACTAGCCTTTTTCTCCCTGTTTTTAACTAAGTTACCATTTAAATGTTTTCTGTTGATTTCTAGTGGTAGGAATTCTTCATTGCTCCTACTCTCGTTTGACCCCTGCCTCCTTCTTCCATTTTCCGAATCAAAGGATTCTTCATTGCCCTTTATCCCAATAATACCATTTCATCAAAAACCTTTCCCCAAATCTCTGAGGGTTATCTACCTTGCCCTGAATACATTTGTACCCTTTTGGCCTTGCCTTCTAGTACTGTTATCTAGACTTAGACTCCATAGCCCAATGGACAAGTAGATCTCTCTCCAGTTTAATCCTAAGTTATTTTTACCCACCAAAACCTTTAAAAAAAACCACTTATTCTATCATAACTAGCCTAAAAACATAAATAAAAAACAAAGATAAATCTTAAAGAGAGAGCCCTCTCTTAACTTTAGGAAGGCTAGATCTTAGAGTTCCAAGTAGGTTTGTGGTTACCTCGGTGATTTCTCTCTTGAACCTGGAGAAATTACTGAGTGATAACATAATGGCGACCATACTATGGAAGACTAACCTTTTCTTCAGAAATATTTTACAGGTTCAGATCTGATCTATGATGGTGGACAGTGATCAGACATACAAAGGTTAAAATCATCCATCTGGCAACTCCACATTAATTTCACAATCAAGACTCCACTAGACGAATGAACCTGAAAGAACAATATGGAAAGATCAGGCTTTCAACTTGGATCTTAATCCAAGACATTATGTTCTTTCTCATTAAGAAATTTTTTCAATATATATATTGTATTTTATATAAGAATCTAACTTGGTTGTATAGATACAGTGGCCTTTCTTTATGACTAATTTACAAGATGACCCAAGAATAAAACACAGGTATGCTCCCATGAGTAGAGATCACATACCTAGATTTCAACACAAACTACCAAAGGTAAATTGGGATAAAATCTGCCCATGTTTCAAGATGAGAATATTGATGATCCTTTGTTACATCTCATTAAATTTCATATACACTCATGGAGATTGAAGGGTGATTGGCATGAGGATTGCCTCATGAATATTTTCATGGCAACCTTAGAAGGACCAGCAAGGGAATGGTATGAAGCTCTCAAACCTGCTAGTTTATTTTCTTTAAAAGATTTTCACAAGGTATTTTATGAGCATTACAAAGACTATTTTCCATCTTTATCATTAGCTGAAAATTGTTGTGATCAAGCTGAAGATCTTATACATTACCTTAAAAATATTGATGAAGATTTTGGAAATTGGCATCCTGAAGATTTATTAGAAGAAGTCCAGAACTTTCATTATCAAGTTAAATGTCATAATAATCAAGAGGAATTAAAAAAAGATGGAAAAGATCGGGAGATGAATCAAGATCCACAAATCCCCTCTGTAGTAACAAATGATGTTTCATATAATGTTTTGAATGAAGTTAAAGAAAATATTCAACCTTATGATAAATTTTTACATAAGAGAAAAAACAATTGTTAGTCAAATCTAGGAATTCTGAGATTCCCACCCCCCCTCACCGAAGAAGAAATCAATTTGCTTCTAAACATGAAACCATCCTCAAAATATTTACATAATGAAGAAATTGTTTCTACTTATTCTAATGTTGATGACTGTACTAAATTTTTTATCCATGAAGAAACAGAAGAACAGGTTGATGCTCATGTTGTTCTACCTTCCCAAAAAGGCCCATTGCTTGATAGTACTCCTATTGAGCAAAATGATGACTTTCAAATAGAATGCAACCAATCTAATCAAGATATATCAGGATTACTGGAAAAACAATCTGCTTATCTAATGTATATAATTGATGACATTCCTTCTTCTGAAGATCTGCCTAAGTATGCTCAGTTTGATGATAATTATGTTCTCCAAATTCAAGCTAACTTCACAGAGCAATCACTAGCTAGTTTGTGGGATGAGTTATTTGAATTTCAGCTTGATAAATATTTTCTAACAACTGTCTTTCTTGTTTTGAAATCAAGAAAATATTCTCCGCAACTTAAAATATATGTTCTTGAGATAGTTTCTGAAAAATATGAAAATGAAATTAAACTTTTGCATTCTCAAATTCAGTCATATAATTTTTGAGATCCTAAAGAATTCTTGGAAAATCTTCCTTCTCTAAAGCAAGAGGAAATTGTACTACCTTTTGACTTGCAGTTTGAGGATGATTATTCTTTCAAGCACAAGACTGAAGAAATAGTTTCAGGGATTAATATTCAGAATAAAACTGAGAAACTAGTCATTGAAGGCCTAGAAGCACAACTCATACATTATGATTTTGATGATCCTATAGAAAATTATATGGAGACTATTTTTAGCTCAAGTCTACAAACATGTTTTATCTATGAGGATCAAATATATCAGCAATTGCCATTTCACATCATAGCATTGATTATGAAGACACATGATCAAGTTATACTTCCAAGTTTGATGACAAGCATTCAAGTTATCCATTCATTTCTACAGCTACCTGACTGGCTTCATTGGCATTTTTGTATTACCTGATTCAAAAAAATTAACAGTAGATTAGAGTAGGTAGATGAATGCAAATAAGCTCAAAGATCTGAGCATTTTTTTTAGTATTCAGTTTTCAGCTAGTTTTGAAATAATTCATTAAGATTTAAAGCCAAGGAGAAGGTCCTAAAGATATTTAAGATCTATCAGTTTGGTTTGAGAATTGCAGTATGTTCTTTTAGTTTCAGATTAGATTTCAGTTTGCAGAAAAAGGACTAAATTCATTTCAAGAGTTTCAGTCACTGAGATTTTATAATGAAGCAAATGCATGTTTGGGATTGGCTCAAAGGATCAGGCTACTATTCGACGGTGTTATTGACATCTCACAAGGAGATTCCATCCCCATGTGAAGCCCCTGTTAGGGTCCTATAAATATAGGATTCATAATTTTTGAATTTACTTTGATAGTCTTATAAATATGTACATACCTTGCTTTCTGCAAGTTGTTTTCCCATATTTTGAAAAAAAAAAATTAATAAAAAATCAAATAGAGGGTAGAAAGTCCTAAAAGAAATATCAAAGGACTTAGAAAATATAGACCCCAAAAGAAAAGAAAAATGAAAATAAGACCTGAAAGTGAGCAAGTCCAAATGCCACTACTTTTACTTTTGGCAAAATAAATGATTATGGCAGAGTGTCAATAAATGCCATAATCCATGATAGGTTAAACTGTTTAATCTTAACTTGTCATGTTGTCAATTTCATGTTTTAGATAGTGAATAAAGATTTGTCAGACAGTTTAATCCTGACAAATCAGTAGATACGTAGAGAATAATGAGGAGCTCAACAGTTTGATCTGAACCCTCAGATGAAATAAGGTAGATTTAGATAGTTTGTGCTTAAAAAGAATAAATGTTTCAAGGGTGCAAGCCTAAATGCACCTGCAAAATGAAGAAAAAAAGTTAGAATAAGGTTGTGTAGGTAGAAAGAAGTGGAGAAAGCATGTAAATATTGATCATCGGGAAAAATCGCTAATATCCCCTCCCCTATAAGTAGTCAGTATTCTAGGCTATCAGTCAAACAGGCTCAGAGCATTTCTCTGACTTTTGTTGGGACCGGACCCAAGGCTCGATGACTGGTTAGTTGAAAATGTTAAATCCCCATTTATCATTATTTATCCCTTATTCATACATTTTAACTCATTTTCATAAGTAAAGACTCATTCTTACTTAATGAAACATAAAACCCCATCTGATTAACTTCCTTCACTCAAAAACATACAAAAACCCTCAAAAATGCTTTATCCTAAGTAAATTGGTGAAATGATGAAAAGAAAAGCTTTGCTTTACATATTCACTTTACTTAGTCATATTGTGTATTTTGTGTGCATTCCATTCTCTCTTTCATATTAACTTTTAACCTATGTTATTAAATCCCTAACAAATACCCTATCCTACTTATTAATTTCCTATATCTAAATACCCCCAAAAAAAACCCACTATTATAAAGTTCTAGACCAAAGTTTATTACCCATGTGCTAAATAAAAAAACCCCAATTAAAAGCCCTTTGGTCTAAACTATCATTTAATCAAATATCTCGCCCCTATGGTCTTTAAACTATTCAAAAGGTTTAAATACTATATAAATAAACTAAATACCACACCCGTTTGTATTTTATTAAAACATTCCACAATGTTTTAATACATTGCAATACTCCCCACATAATTCTATAACCCAAGGTCTTGTTGAAATAAACTAAGGTTTATTTGAATAAAATTAAAACCCCGCATCCATATTCATTAAAAAATGTATAAGTTAAACCTTATATAAATTTTTTTTTTTACCCATCTGCGGGCATATAAGTTCCCTTGTCCCACCATTTTATTTCATCGCAGCTTCCCATTCAATCCTGACCCTTCGCACTCATCCCTCAGATCCAACGGCGGATATGCAATATCGCATGAAAAAAATGATCGACCGCCGGAGCTCCAAATGCACATGAAATAGGTGGTTTTGCGATTCCTCCTCCCCTCCACGTGGCCTCCATTCACTGGATCGCGTGCGTTTTGAATAAAACTATTTACCACTTAAACCCTGCGCGATAACCACTGTTTGGTTTTGCATTATAATTCCGAAACCGCTTCCCACCCAATGCGACAGAAATTTAATGTTGATTAAATGCGGCCAATATGTATGGTTAAAACCTTTGAAAAACATTCATTATTTCCTTATCTGTACATTTAACCCTTTTGCCTTTTTCTCTCGACTGTCAAAAGCTCTGTATAAAGAATTTTAAGCCCTGATTGCCATTTATGCCCAAAACCTTTGCAGTTGCCAATATTATACCCTTGAAGACTGTTGAGGAGTTGTGAATCGCTCCAAATGAACTTCTAAAGCCAGCATTTCAACCAAGAACCGTGAAACCCTTTATCCTCTGCGTGCCTTTTCAAGCAAATTTTATCAATTTTCAGAGTTTAAGAATCCATTTTAAAGATCTGAAAAGCTAAAAAAAAATTCTGAAGATACCCTAAATCCCTATTTCTCTATCAAGAAACTCAGAAAACCCCTGTTTTCTGCTTTAGACCAGTTTTCACAGCCTCATAATTCCTTTGATAAACCTGATTGAGTAGAAAACCCAAAAGAGAATACCCTTGGCCAAATTTGCTTAGTTATCCCTTTGTAAAAGTGAATTACTTCTATAAACCATATAATCTTACAGAAGAAGCCAGAATGCCTAAAAAATAGAGTTAAACCTCCACAGACAGATCTCATTCCGCGGGTCTTTTAAAAGCCTTCAATCACCTCCTTGTAGACCTGGATTTCATTAACAAATTATTTGATTTTTGCAGGTTATTATCAAAATATGGAATTGGGCCAACAATTTCAATACTAGTTGACAAAATTGTTTGCCCCAAATTCTCATATTTTAATTCCAAAGCTTCATTCAACAAACAATTTGTATACAAAGAAAGAATAAAATCAAGTCAGAGAGAAATCAGAATGATGAAATGTGCACAGTGAATGGTAAAAGTGAAATCAGAATTCACAATGACAGTGAAACAGAATAGTCAAAGAGCATCAGAGTTAAAGTGCATCAAGTAAAAGTCAAAGTGAAAGTTAAAACAAAGTTACAGAGCAGTGAAGGTGAAACAGTAAAAGTAAAAACAAAGGCAGTAATGGTTAACAGCGATGAAATTAATTTCACCAACAACAATGAATTTTATCCAAAGTGAAAGTAAAAGCAGTTAAAAGAACAAAAAGGTTAAAAGATGAAAACATAACAAGAAGGAACATTTTTGCAGAAATTTCTTGTTTAAGTCATTGTTTTGCAGAAACTATTGTGACCAATCCAAGATGAATTTTTCAAAAGTGAAGGAATTTTATGTTCTTAAGGTGTCAAACTACAAAAACCTCTCTCACCTTTCTAACAGCCATTATGGGCTGGGAAATATTAAACAATATTGGAAAGAAATTTTTGCAGAAAATTCCTGTTAATTCATCATTTTGCAGAGAATATTGTGGCCAATCAGAAATACATCTTAAAAAAATGGAGTTTTTTGTTCCTAATAGATCCATCTACAAAAACCTATCTCACATTGTGCACAACTATTACATAATGAAAGATACATGCGCATCTTTACAGTCTATTTTTCAGACTCTGTAAAACTATTTTTTACACATCTTGTTGTAGAGCCTATTGTGAACAGCTGGAGAAGAAATTTAAGAAACTGAGAGAGGTTTATCTCACCAAAATATTCATCTACAATAACCTCTTTCACTTTTTACATATCTATTTCGGATTGAGAAATAAAAATATATCATTGGACCCCAATTTTGCAGAATTGCTGGAGCAGAATGCACAAAGCAAGGAAACAGTTAGTGACTTGGATGCCTCATCATCAACTAAGAGGTGAGATCAAATTCGAATTATCCTCTTTTTCATCACCTATCCATAAACAATAGTGCCAAATAGATGCATTATTTTTGAGTGTCCTTTACTTAAGTTCTATTTATGTAAAACAGTTGGAGATATTTGTAATCCAATCTTGATACTTTTTCAAGATATTCTAGTTTAAAATTTGTATATACTTCACCCTTTGAAGTATTTTAATGTGGAATAAAATTGCTAAGATTACTATAGACTTTTTCTGATACATTGGAGGCTTTCATGTGTTGAATTCAAAGTAGCAAACTGGACAAAGCTAAAGTGGCATCATAATTTAGGATTCCTGCGATAAGTTGAAGAGTGAAGTACATCTCTTCTTGTCATTGTGTCTTTTCTGAGTTTCATGCAATTCATTATGTGTTTGATCTATCTTTATGTGTAACTAGGAATATTACTATAGGACTAGCATTTTGATCCCTGTTTTTAACTAATTTACCATTTAAATGTTTTCTGCTGATTTTCCGTGTTAGGAATTCTTCATTGCTCCTACTCCAGTTTGACCCCTGCCTCCTTCTTCCATTTTCCGGATCAAATGATTCTGTATTTCCCTTTATCCCGATCATACCATTTCATCAAAAACCTTTCCCCAAATCTCTGAGGGTTATCTACCTTGCCCTGAATACATTTTTACCCTTTTGGCCTTGCCTTCTAGTACTGCTATCTAGACTTAGACTCCATAGCCCAATGGACAAGTAGATCTCTCTCTAGTTTAATCCTAAGTGATTTTTACCCACCAAAACCTTTAAAACAAAACCAATTATTCTATCATAACTAGCCTAAAAATATAAATCCAAACAAAGATAAATCTTAAAGAGAGAGCCCTCTCTGAATTCTAGGAAGGCTAGATCCTAGGATTTGAAGTAGGTTTGTGGTTACCCCTAGTGTTCCTTGACTAAAAACTAAAATCCCACAACTTAAGAAATTACTAGGGTGATAATAGAACCCGCGACCTCCGAAAAATCATTACAAAACTTTACCATTATACCACATGATTTACTTTATTAAGTGTTGTGCACATTATTATATTTGAATAATCGTTATGTTGCAATGGTGGGGAAAGGGGTGGTGGAGCCCGCCACAAGCCATGATTCCACCACTAGTAATCCTTGAGGTAAGCCTCTCCACTCAGTAATAAGGCAACATGATGAAACCATGAGCCAAGGGAGGGACGGTGTATGATAACCAGGAGCAAGTAATTACATACATCATGCAAGAATAAATCAGAATGTGTCGACTTGAAGGAGGATTTAAGATATGGGCCAGATGGCCACCTAATCTTCACGTCTTCAGCATGGGTGACAAATGTCTGGGTAAGCATCCACCATGAGGAATTTTCTTGGCCATTGTTACTCTTGCAGAAATTTTAGACATAAAGCAATCTATTGTTATATCAATACATGATATAACTTTGTTAGAAGCAAGAATGATTATGGATTTGCAAGAAATGACCATAGATCGGGGATTGTTCATGGATTTACCAACAGAAACTACAATTCGTTTGAACCACTAATGAATCATAACATTGTATGCTACAAGTGCAATAATATTGTTCACAAGGAAGAAGATTGCAGTCTTGAAAATGCCCCAACCATAAAGACAGAGAAGCCAATGACGAAATGGGAAAGGAAAAAGAAGGAAGATTGCAATATAACATTGATTGTTTAAGACAAATAAGATGAGTGGTACATAGACAGTGGATGCTCAACACATATGACAGGAGATCAAAACAAAATTGTCAGCCGAAAAGGAAAAATAAATTTTGTTGCATTGGACATAACTCCTATACCAAGAAAATTGGAAAAGGTGTAGTAAGTCTTGGAAGCGAACATATGAAAGCACAAAATGTTTGGTTGTTTAAGGACTTGAAGCAAAATATTCTCAGTGTCCACAAAATGTGTAATCAAAGGTATAATATCTTGTTTGACTCCTGGAAGTGAAAAATCAAAGAAGAATATTCAGGAATATTGGTTGCAACAGCCATAAGAAGAACAAACAACATATATATTTAGATCAAGCAGAGCGGAGGAAAATTGCAGCCAAGGAAAAGATTCATAAGGACAACAAATAAGGTAAGGATAAGAATACAAAGGTCCTATTGAGTGCCATATTTTCAGGGGAAGCATCCCCAAAGAAGTAAATCAGTCTTTTCCATTGATGTCAAAGGGTGAACAAAAAAAAGTAAGTGTGGGAAGGAGTCAAAGGAAGTGCAACATGGAGTCAAAGGAATTGAAGCATGGAGATAAGGGTAGCATGAGTGTTGACATCAAATACAATAGGGAATATTATTGGAATAAATTTTTATTAATGTCAAAGGGTGAATGGGCCATAATTTGTTTGGTGTTTTGCATGCACAAATTAGTAAATTTGGATGCAAGGACCTCCTAGACTAGTATCCTCTGTCATGTCATTTCGTTTCAAAGGTGGAAAATCTTGTGGGTCCTCTTAGTTCGAGAGATATTGATTTTTGAAATACGAAGCCCCAAGCATGGGTTTAGCATAAGAATCTCACCCCACAAAATCATGGCGTTAATGTTTTATTGTTTCCCTAGAAGAAGCAAAAATTGTGAGTTGAATTGCCTTGTTCCATATGTCCAAGTCAGCCTTGAACGAAGATATTATGGAAGAAAAAAAATGTTTTTTAATGTGTCTAATTCACCTGGTTCAAGTTGGCTTTCCTTTGCTAAGTCAGTTCCAAAATAGACATGGATTTTAGAAATAAAAATCTTTATTTTTTTAGGTCGGCCCCAAAATAGGGCCCCCTCCAAAGATGTTAAATATGATAGTCGTTGGAATTCCTAGAGTATCAATTTAGTGCATCTGAAAACAAGATATCTAAGGAATGGTCCAGCGCATGAACTTCGTTGGAAATATTTGGAGGATGCCAAAAATCAAAGTGATATTTCTTTGTATATCATTTGGAACATAATTGTTTGAGAAGCCTTTGTGAAGGAAAAATCTAAGAATTTTTTCACTACTTTGAGGCTCTTCTCAACCTCTTTGTGGTAGAAAATTTTCAGTTTTCTTGAGGACTATTGTGGCTCTCCTTTTGAGGCATCTTATAAAGTAGATCTAAAACCTTATGAGGTTGGTCCAAAACTTCTAAAATAAGATCTGAGTTAGTTTCCTGAGGCAGTTTGAATTTTTGTATTTGAGGAGATTTTAGGCAATCCAGAATTTTGTATTTGAGGAGATCTGAGGCAGTCCGTATTTCTATAGTTGAGGAGACTTGAGGTAGTCCAAATCTTTGCAGTGGAGGAGACATGAGCTAAGGTAGAAAATATGAGTCATCTCTGATAAAAACTCTTAATATTAGGATAATATGAGATTTCTCCCCTAAATTCAATTCAAGGTTGTGATAGAGGTAAATCTGAGGCAAATTTGAAGTCAATTCTGAGGCAATCCAAATTGAGACAAATTTAAGTTTGAGGTAGATCAAGGCATATCCCGATACAGTTTTTGTTCAGCCTATGTTGAGATATTATGAGAACCAAAATAGGATTGTTCTTATTGTTGATAAGGCTTGCTTGAACAATTTGAGGCATGTATATTCTTAAGGACTTGTATAGATTGAAGATTTGAAGTCTTATATATATATATAGGAGAAAACCTCAAGATTGAAATAGTAGTGATTTCAGTGTTATTATATTTGGCTCATTGTCCTTGATATAGGAGCCCAAAGGGGTTTTTTTTATTTTTATTCTATAGGCTGGCAAGGTGGTGCTAGGTAAGGAAGTTGTAGCTTCCTTCAGGAGGTTGTCACCTCCTTCCAATGTGAGCTGGTAATATATATATATATATATATATATATATATATATATATATATATATATATATATATATATATATATATATATATATATATATATATATATATATATATATATATATATATATATATATATATCTTACATTCCTTTGATTCTATATTATTATTTACTGCTTTTGATACGATATTGTAACAAAAAGTGAAACACTTATTCACCCTCCCACCCACCTTTAGTATTTCCAAAAATTGGTATCAGAGCAGGTTACCCTCTAATAGTATAATCACTGGAGGGAAGATCGTAAACAAGCATGGATCATATGGAAGGCATCTCTTTAAGGAAAATTATGATGTTTGATGGAAATGATTATCCACTATGGAGCAATTTCATAGAAACCTACTTGAGGGTTGTGGGAGTGGATGTTTGGCTCTTTGTCATAAATGTCTACAAAGTTCCTAAAATTCCTCCAACTAATCCTAACAAGAAAAAGTTGTTCATTTGAAATTCAAAGGCTCTTCATGTCATCAAAGGTGGATTGTCAATAATTGTTAATACAAGTTAATGACTTGTACCATAGCCAAATATGTTTGGGATAAACGTAAAACTCTTATAAAGGTGTTGATAAGTTCAAGTGGGTCAAACTTCGAAAGTATAGAGCTCAATTTGAAATTATGAAAATAGATGAAAAAGAAGATATTGTGACTTAATTAGAGTAGTTGAAGTTGTCAAATTCATCATAGGATTAGGAGAAGAAATTAAATATCCCTTGATCATACAAAAGGTATTGATATCACTTCCCTTGATGCCAAGGTATCTATAGTAGAAGAAACAAAGGACTTCACGAAGATGACAATGAAAGAATTGCATAGCACTCTTACATCACAAAAAATGAGAATAGATACAGAAGACAGAAATTTAAACTGGGAAGCAGCCTTTAAAGCCACAAAGAAGACAAGAACCAAACTAAAAGACACACGAGGTGATGAATCATATATAAAAGAAGGAAATTTCACCGGGAAGCTCAAAAGAGGAACCAGAAAATACAAAGGTAAGTTATGTTTTAAATGTTTTTATTATGGCAGAATAGGTCATTATGCTAAGATATGTCCTTTTGGGGAAAAGAAAATCTCCCATAAGAAAAGCATTCATTCTAAAGAAGATAGTAGTTCTTCATATGAAAGTGACAGAAAAGAAGGTGATGCAAGAGAAGTTCTCTTCATAACCCAAAAAATTCAAGAATGATGACGAAGAGGTCAATGATTTAGATGAAGTAGAACCAAATAAGAGAATAGATCATTTTGGGGGAATCAAAAAATATTCAGAGACCGAATAGGAAGATGAATATATTCAAAAACAATTGAAGAATAATGAAAAGGGAAAATGTCAAGCTCAAAAACAAAAATAGAGAATTGAAAAGCCTACTTGAAAAGCATGATAAATAAAATATCTCCTTAAAGGTAAAACTTGAAGAAGCAAAAATAATTGAATAAGTAATGGAGGTCTGGATGAAGAAGAAAGAAGAATGTTGTAAGAAGCTTGAAGAAGAAGTTGTGTCATTGAGAGACGAAGTTGATAACCTCAATAAGAACTTGAACATCTCACTAGTGTTGGATAACATTCTCAGTTTTCAAAGACCATTAGGTGATAAAACCAATGTTGGCTATACAAGTGCATCCTCAAGCAAGGAACACACAAGCTCCAAGCCTCCAAAGGAAGAAACTCAAAGGGAGTCTAGAAATGTTGCCACTTTTTTTTATCAACAATGGATTAAACCTCCTCCAAGGTAGAAATACTTCAAAAAATCATCCTACTCTCCCAAGAATGAGAAAATTTTTCTTGCCCATTGTTACTCTTGCAGACATTTTGGACATAAAGCAATCTATTGTAAAAACAATGCAAGATAAAATTATGTAAAAATCAATAATGATTAGAGATTTGCAAGAAATTACCATATATCAAGGATTATTCATGAATCTACCAACAAAAACTACAATCCATTTGAACCACTAATGAATCAAAACATTGTATGCTACAAGTGCAATAATCTTGGTCACGAGGAACAAGATTATAGGCTTGAAAATTATCCAACAATAAAGACACAGAAGCCAGTTATGTAATGGGAAAGGAAAAATAAGGATGATTGCAATCTAGCATTGATCATTGAAGACAAAGAAGACGAGTGGTAAATAGACAGTGGATGCTCAATGTATACGACAGGAGATCAAAACAAATTTGTTAGCCTGAAAGGAAAAAGTGGAAATGTTGTGTTTGGAGATAACTCCTTTGCCAAGTTAGTAGGAAAAGCTGGAGTAAGTCTTGGAAGCGAACATATGAAAGTACAAAATGTTTTTTTGGTTAATGATTTGAAGCACAATCTTCTCAGTGTTGTAGAAATCTGTGATCAGGGGTTTAATCTCTTGTTTGACTCCCGGAAGTACAAAATTAGAGAAGAATATTCAGGAAGATTGTTGCAACATCCACAAAAGATCAAACAACATATATATTCTATATCAAGTAGAGTAGAAGAAAATTGCAGACAAGAAAAAAATTCGTAAGGACAACAAAAATAGGAAGGATAAGAAGATATAAGTCATGTTCAGTGCCATATGTTGAGGGAAGCAGACCCAATCAATTACATCATTCTTTGGCATTCATGTCAATATAGGGGGAGAAAAGGAAGTGCAACATGGAGTCAAAGGAAGTGAAGCATGGAGACAGGGGGAGCATGAGTGTTGGAATTAATGAAAAAGGGAGAGATTATTGGAAGAAATTTCCATTGATTTCAAAGGCTGAAAGGACCAACATTAGTTTGGTGTTTTACGTGCACAAATTAATGAAATTGGATGCAAGGACCTCATAGATTGGTATTCCTTGCCATGCCATTTTGTTCGATGGGCGGCACATATTCTAGGACCTCTTGGTTGTATAGATATTAATTTTTGAATTTTGATTCCCCAAGGATGTGTTTAGTACGAGCATCTTGCCCCACAAAATCATGACCTTAATGTTTTATTGTTTCCCTAAAAGGTGGTCAAAATTGTGAGTTGAATTTTCCTAGTTCCATATGTCCAAGTTAGCCTTGAAAGAAGATAGTATACTTTTAATTCCACAGAGGATTAATCATTATTAGCATCAAATAAACATAAACATCATCAAAACCATTCAACAATTCATAACTAATAGAGACAGTAGACATAGATATTTTTAGGTGGAAACCCCTCTAGGACAAAAACCATCGAACACTTCTTAATATTTTTCTTCAAAAGATTTACATCAAGTTTTCAGCTCCAACTGAAGGAGGCATCAACCCCCTGATTTATAGACTCTAACATGTAGGATTCTCCAATGCCATGTTTACTAACTGCAATTGGGAGGACACTCCAATGCAATGGTTTACAGGCTACAACTTGATGGTGCTCCAACACCTTGTGTACCAACTGCAACTGGATAGGCGCTCCAACACCCTGTGCAAGCTCCAACCTTCCCTAGAACCACTCTACCACCCTGGGGTGTTATTAGGCTCCAAATTGAAGGAGACTCCACTCTCTTGCCTTGCACCACCCAACTACCATGATTAGTCGAGGGACCACGTTTCACAATTTTCAGACTAATCCACATGTGCTCAATATCAATAGGAAATTGCAAAACAAGAATCTTCAAAACAATCTCTATCAATATGCTTCTACTCAAGTTGTACCTCAAACCCTGGTTGCCAATCATCAATGATCATGAACAGTTTTTCCTTTTCTCTTATTTTCATACCAAACCCTAGTTGTTGAACAACTCATCAATCTCATTGCCAAATCTGACCATTGCACTGCAATAACTCTTTATCAACAATATTCTACACAATCACTGCCCAACATCTTTCTATGCAATACAAAAAAATCAAACCCTAATGATCTGACTAGAGGGTCTTAGTAATGCTCAGCTAATTACTCTTTCATAATTTGAAACAAATTTCTTATATTTTCTTAAGGGTTCAAGTTCTCTTGCAAATTATTAAGTCTCATGAGTTTTTTTCACGTTAATTTTATGAAAAAATTAACATAAAAAAAAGGTTGAATAGCAGCAAATAAAATTATAGTACATCACCATACAACACATCAACACGGGAATTTGATGAAGGAGTTCACCCCTCCTGGGCTACATCTCCTTGGTCCAGCTTCCATGGCTTGGGACTCTATATTATCCTCAAATTTTCAAAATGATGTGTTTACAATGCTTTTATGCTCCTGAAACATGCACCAATGAGTCCATAATTCCCAAAAATGATCATCTAGCCTCTTTCTGCACCTGATTTGGTCGAAAACTTCAAAAGTTATGGTCTTTTCAAAATTTCCCACAATTTCAGGCCTAAATTTAGCTAACTGGAGCTAAATCTGATTAGTTGGATTTAAACTGTGATGCAGGTGCATCAAGGTTCTGAAAATTTTTACATTTCATAGAATCTAGGGGGTCTTATGTTTTTCAAAAAAGTTGGTTTTCATAAGCATTTAATTTATGAAATTTTAAATATTTTGAGTGATTTATGTGAGACATTTAGAATAGGGTTTAATTAATTATTGAGAGGCATATTTGTAAATGTTCTCGAATTTAGGAGAACATGAGTGATTGATGAGTGATTGGTGTGGATTGAGATATTCTAAAATATTGTAAATCTTATATTAGAAAGTAGTTCATGATTTATGGAGGATCCTTATGATTTAGTTGAATGTTGAGATCCTCAAGGGATAAAGAAGAGATTTTAGGAACTAATTGAGGACTTAGAGGATTTTGAGGATTTTGTTGAGTAACCTATGGATCTGGACCAAAATTGGTTACAGAACCTTTTTTATATAAGTGTAAAGCCTCAAAGGCACAAACAGTTAAAAAAAGAGATGTAGATTCTTAGAGAGGGAGTTTAATTGTAAGCCTACGGGCATAGAGAGAGAAGAAGAGAAAAGGGCCATGTAAAAGGTGCATCAGGCCAAGCTAGATTGTAAAACAGGTTTTTATTTGTATTTGTACATTTATTTAAAGAATGAGGAATTTTAATTCGTTGTGAATGTGTGTGTTATTCCTTTTACGTGTTCAGTGATCTGTAACTATGAATTTACAGTTTCTATGTGATAAAACATGATGGAAAAATTCAAATTGAATGTATAATTATTTCTGAGTGATAAAGGACTTAAATTGTTGGGTAGAATCTATGTGATTCCAGTCTAGAGCTAGAAAATGTGTGTATAGGTCAAGTAAAGAACAAATTACAAATTCTGGAAGAAGAGGAGAAATATAGAGAGTGCTATGTATTCATGCTAGAGTAGCGTTAAAGGAGACAAAATAATTTCAAGAGGGATCAACAACTTTAAAGATAGAAGATAGGCTCAAGAGAGACAAACTTGAAGTAGTCTGAACAAGCAAAGGAGGAGTAGCATGGAAGAGACTGTATTTCAGATCGTTGACAGTATAAAGAACATAATTTGATTAAAGACCGAAGCACGGAGAAGAATTCAAAAGAGGAATTCGACGGCAAGGATCAAATCGTTGTATCGAAGTTTTAAGAATCAATGGTATAGATCAGTGCAGAAAAAAGAGGCAAAGAAGAACCACGCACAGGTGAATGGACGGTCATGATTAGATTCCAGATCTAAAAGGGAATAGATCGACGGTTGGGATGACATCTCAACAAAACAATATAATCTACGATGCGAAGAAGGGAAAATCGATAAGAACCGTTAGATCAGATGCAGATCAACAGCAGCAGTGAGTTGTGATTTCGCACTTTGCAGATGTTAATGGATACTATTAATAGTTCATAGGGTAAATGGGTTGCGATGCGATAAGATTTGGAATATGCAATGCTATAAAGGAAGTGCCACGTGTCGGTACTACGCAACATCACACATCGGCAGTTTAAAAGTTTAAGTATTAAGAATTCACACGGTAAAGTATTTGATTACGATGTGATGTGGACGGGAGATAGCATGTAAGTGGGTACGGCATGGCCATTAGATTGGATGAATATCTATGGTGGAAATTAAAGTGCGACTTCGCATCGGAGATTGTATCGGTTACATTTAAGTTGCAGGTTAATTTTGCCGACTTGCGATGCATTGTGATTGGTCTGCGGATGTGGGACCCAGAACCACGGTCAGCGGGTTTGTTTAAAGTTGAAGCCGTGCACGTGATAAGGTAACGTGAAGGTGCGGTAATACTTAAAGTTAAAGTTTAGATTATTGAGTTAAAACCTTAGAGCCACTTAGGATTGAAAGCTTTTGTATGCATTTGATATTTAAAAGATGAACCTCAGAGGTTAATGTGGGTAATTTTGGGGTTAATTCCGCTAGGGTTAATGAAAACCTTTGGAATATATAGGCCAAAGTGAGGAAAACCTCTTAGTTCAACTTGCAATCTCATTGGTCTATTCAAAATATCTTATTTTGTCCTTGAGGCTTTGCAAAGCCCAAGGCACAAAATATCAAATAAAATATCTCAAAAATGCTAAAAAAGGAAATAAATTGACTTTTCCTAACTAACCATGTACAAAAATAGCTAAACGCACATGAGGAAAAGTCACTTTTGAAAAGTGCAATTTTTACAAAAATACTCAAAAAATATATCAGCAAAAGGTCCCTTGACTTGCCGGCAACTTTTGGAAGCCTTCCCGATGTCGAAACGAGGCTCATGGTGGCTCGTTGGAAAGCTCTGAGTGTCTAATTTCTGAAAATGTTTATTTTGCTCTCAACTGACCACTGAAAGTCTTCAAAAACAGGCCTGTGTGTAAAAACCCAAAACATAAGCCTTGCTGATAAACGGGGCAGAGTGTAGAAAAAACGAACGTTTTTCGCCATTTTGGGGGAGCAAAAGATCTTCAATTGATCTGAAAATCGCTGAGTATGTGCCTCTGAAATTATGGCATCCAATGATACCATTCTCATCCTTTGATGATGCTCCAAACTGAAATGGCGTTTCCCATGAGTTTTGGCCAAAAACCTAAAAATGACAAAAAACCAAAATATGTCGAATTTCATGACCCTCAAGGGTTTTCAGAAACATGTTGTGAAGTTGAGGCCAAAATTTGGAGCCTTGAGGTGTATTTCCTCAATTTTCGTGCCGGGCGCTTCCCTTTAGCCTCCTTGAGTTTTTCCTGAGCAGCCTTCAACTTCCACCGGGCAAACTGATTGAGCTTTTTATAATGCCCGGTCATCTTCCGTTGAAGGTCCAAGTCCCTATTTGCCTTCTCCAATTTCTTCTCCAAGTGATCATTAACTCTCTCAAGCCATGCTTCTCGATTATTCTCTATCTCTTGTTCGAACAATGTAGTGAGAGGGGTAGATTGGAGAAGTGCATCTTCTTCTTCCTTTTCTTTCTCAAGGGCCTTTTTGAGCTCCATGGTTCTTGGCCTCTTTCGCCTGGGCTGATCTTCGCCTTCGCTTTCATCGAACTCACCCATGAGTTCTTCCAATCTCACTTGTGCTTTGGAGGCCTCCTCTTGGTACTTGATGGTCCGTGTCTCATATACAGCCATATGGACACTCATCTGTTTGTTTTGAACTTGCAAAAAGTGATTGAAATTCCTAGCCTGATCAAGATCAGTCCTTAAAGCATCAATTTGGCTTTCTCTATGGATCAAGAGATTTTCTAGAATCCAGGCTTCATTATCACTATCATCACTTTGGATTTGGATGATGTCGAATTCTCTTTCCTGTTCATGACTTCTTTCTTCCTTGTCCTTCCCTTTGCTTTGGGTGGCTCTTTTAGTCTTCTTCTTCTTGGGCAATTCGACCATGGGCTTCTTGGGCAATTTTCCCTTGCTTCAGAGGGCCCTAGTCACATTTGGAGTTACAACTCTAGGCACCCTTTTCCTTGATGTTAGGGGCTTGGCCACTTTCGTAGAAGAGAGCATGGCCCCTTGCCTAGGAGAGGCAGCTAGCACATGCTCCATGGGCTCTTTACCCTTGTCACTTTGCTCCTCATTTTTGCCACTGTCTTGGATTTCATCATGGATGCCTTGGCTGTCCTTTTGCATTTCCTTTTGAGGGTTGTCCTCCTCACTGTGTTGCACCTGTTTATCCTATTGCCCTTCTTCTTTATGAGGTTGTTGTTCCTCTTTAGGAGGCTACTGTTCATCATCCTGTAGCTGCCTCTGTTCATCATGTTGTGGCTGTTGTGTATCATGTTGTGGCTGCTGTGTATATTGTTGTGGCTGCCCCTGTTCAGCATATTCATGAGTCTGCTCACCCTCACTGTGTTGCACATCTTCATACTGCTGCCCTTCATCATCTTCCTCATCATCCCCTTGTTGCCCTGTTTCATCTTGCTGCTGCTCATCATCACTTCCCTCTTCTTGCTCCTGCTCTTCTTCCTCATCATGGTCATGCTCTTCTCCCTCTTCAGGCTCTTTTGTTTGTTTTATGGAAAACTTGAGCTTCTTGGGAATAGGTCTGCTAGAAGAAGGCGAAGGATGGTGAGTAGGAGATGTAGGAGATGTATGAACTGGAGGGATAGTGGAGAAATCTGAATGGGTGATGAAAGTATCCCAAGAGACCTCCCTCTTCTCAAGTTGATGAAGAATGATGACTTTTATGGGGGAGTGATGGAAGAGGCAGGCTGTTTGCTGTGAAGGAGGCTTTTTCTGAACAGTGGAGGCCATTTTCTCAATGCTTCTATGTAAGAAAAAAGGAAGATTTAGCAATTTGGCCCTCGTGAAATGCATGAGTAATCGAATGTGATAGACATAGACTCGGGAGAATCTTCCCTCACAAGTGAAGCATTTCATGATGATCTTCATGAGGGGGCCATAGCTAGTCAAAAGATATGAGAAGGGGAAAATGGAAGGACATGAATCTTTGTGCTTAGGCGTTAGAAAGGGCTTGTAATCTTCTGAGTCCAGGTGGCTTTGTTTAAACAACTTCTCCCCAATATAAGGGATTTTAGTGACCTTGGAGATGGACCTTGAAGAGAATTTGAAATTTAAGTCTGCCAGCTGGAAATGCTTGTCTTGAAACCTCAAAGCGCAAAGATTTTTCAAAGGGAAAAAGCTCTTCACCTCTTGCACTCTTTGACAAAAATCTAAACACCCAACCTCATGGAAATTGAACAAGACTGATGGGTGGGCATTCACTTCTTTAGTGGAAATAGGCTCAAATCTCTTATGCAAGCCACTCCTACTGTCTTGCCTGGGAGGCATCTTGTTTTGAATGCTCTCTACAACACCAAGCTGTCTTAAATGGCCTTTTGGACTATTTTCTCAAGCACACAACTCTGTCCTCTTTGTTATTCACTGTTTGACCAAGGCAAATTGCTTCAAATGTTGTGTGAAATGGTTTTTTAACACCAACTATTTGCTTCTTATAAATTATTGTTTTGTCTCCTTTGTGCCAAACAATAAATAGTTATCAAATAAAAAGGTACACACAGTCAAATGATTACTGTGTTTGGGTAAGGTCACAAAGATCTTTTGTGTTTTGGTATAAGCAAGACAGCCTTGTAGAAAACAAAACACCCCTCCCAATCAAAAACACTCCTCTTGTACTTCACTGTTTCACATACACAGGTAGACAAAACACCTTCAGACTGAGTTAAAAGATCTTTCACCACAATTTGTTTTATGGGATAAAGGAGGCAGCAAGCAGTGGAATGCGAAAGTCACAATGGAGTCCAAGTGACCTTGGAATATGAAACCAAGAGTCACACCATTGTACTATAAATGTACATCTTTGTATAATGGAAAATAAGAAAGCCTCACGCTTATCTTTCATTGTGTTGAGTCTCTTGTGTGTGTGTTCTCTTCCTCATACACCATGTAAAGCTTCAACATGGTGTTTAACATGGTATCAGAGCGTAAGTATTGCTGGCCCTTGCTCCAAATGTGATGAGTGAGCAGCTGGTGTTTGCGGCTCTCAGTATATCCAAAAATTCTTGACATTTTTGCAGCACTCAAAGTTTTTGTAGCAGTGATTTTGCAGCATTTTCTGCAGCAGAGTTTTTGCCGCATTCAGAAATTTGTTTTGAAGAGGAGCAGCATTCAGAATCCCAGCATTCAGAAATTGGCAGCATTCAGGCATTGGTTTTGAAGAAGGCAACACTGCCCATCTGAAGGTTTTCATTCTTATTTTTCCTGCAATTTCTACTCATTAAAATCTGCATTTTCAAGAGCTGCTGGAATACTGTTTAAAGAGGGTTTCTGAGAGAAAAATTTATGAGTTTTTCATTGAAAAATCTCTGCAAGTTTTTGGGTTTTTAATGTTAAATTCTGCAATGGAGTAGATTGCTGTATATTTGAAAAAAAATCTACTGCTATTTTAAAGTCTTTGGTCTCAGTATTACTCCTCTGCTGCTGGAAGAAAATCTACATTTTCTGCTGCTATATCGCCCTATGTAATATTCTGAAAATTCTGGAGTTTTTGGTGAAAATTTCTGAGCTTCTGGATTGCATTTCTTCTGTTGCTGGGCTATTGGACAAATTTCTGGAAACTCTCCATTCCTGCTCTACATTTGGAAAATTCTGCATTTTTTACCAGCTGTTTTAAAGTGAGTCTCCTCTCTGCTGTATTTCTTTAATAAAAAAAATTAAAAATTAAAAAAAAATAAAAAAATCGATTCAAGCTCTTGGCCTTTCGGCCCCTCTACCCTTCCAACGTCACGGCCTTTCTGCAAATCTCAACTCACCCCTCTCTGCTTGCTCTCACACCTCTCAGCCTGCCCCCTCACCTTTCCATGCACTCTCCTCTTCACTCGTTACCTCACATACCTCATTGCAATACGCCATAATCCTACGGCTCTCCACACCCTTGCCAACGCCTCCCTTATCCCTCCGGCTTAACATTTTTTAACATCCCCAATTTTTAACATTTTTTAACCTACCGCATTTCTATTCGCATACACACTCACCCTAGTGCCCTTACCTTAACCAGCGCTCCCAAACTTCCTATCGCTCCCCCTCTCTGCGTTATACAACCCTGTGTCGGCCTCACTCTCAACGCCCTCCCATCTGCACATTCCACTCTTTTACACAGTTGACTCTCCAATCCTACGCCTCATCGCTCTTTCATTACAGACTTCCCTAACCACCGTCCCCTCCCTCTGCGTAACCTCGAGCCCTTCACACCCCCTCACGCAGCCCTCGCTCGGTCCCTACGACTCACTCCCCTCCGCTCAATCTACAGCACACCCTCAACGCTCCCCAACCATCCCTCAACGCTTACCAACAGCGTGTGCTTCGACTCCCTATTCCCACAACTCAACGCACTAACTCCCTCACGTCCCTCCTATCGATTCCCCACCTGCCCCCTTCACTCCACTCAACGCTCCGCCTCCCCTTCTCATATTCCAATTTCCACTTTTAAATTTCGATTTTGTTAACATTTAATTTCTTTCTTCCTATATAATACTCTATCTCCCCCTCTCTATTAAAATTCCCCCACCCTCCATTTACAATACTACTTCTCTTTTAAAATACTGCCCCCTATTTTAAATTCGAATTTTTGCAACAACAAAAAAAATTTCCCATATTTCTAAATAATTTCCCACCCCCATTTTAATAAATTTCCCTTCCCTTTTAATTCCCCCCATTTTTAATTATTCCCATTTTTTAATTAATTAAAAAAAAAAAAAACTCTCCCACTCCATTTAAAATCCCTCTCCCTAAATAAATTTCCCATATTTTTTTAAATCCCCCCCCCTTCCTTTTTTATTATAGTCCTTCATTCTCATTTTTTAATTATTCTCTCTTCTTTTTTTTAATTAAATTTTAATTAATTAAAAAAAAAAAAACAGAGAGAGAGGAAAAATGAGAGGATATGAGCAGCAAAGAGGAAGAGAAAATGACATATCAGAAAATGAAGTGAACACATAGAGGAAATTGCAGATTTGACATTGACATAAGAGAGTGATTTTTTGAAGAAATTGACATTTGAAGACAAGTTTGCCATCATTGAAAACAACTATTTGAAGAAGAGAATTCAGCTGCCCTAAAGGCTTCTTGCACGTGCTTTCAGCTACACATTTACAAATATTTTTCAGAGATATGTATTGAGCTAACATTGTATTTTGAGTGGAATTTGCATCTTCTTCATAGTTGCAATCAGTATTTTAGTTGTTGGATTGTTGATTGCCCTCCATCATTTGAGGAGCACACCTTGTACTTTGAGAATTCTTTGGAATCATTTGTAATTGTTTGAAAGAAGTTGCATCACATTGTAAACAGGTGCATTTTCGGTTGAAGCCGACACCCTTTCATTTTTTGAGCCTAAATTGTTGAAAATGGCTAAAATCAATGAGGCATTAGTGTTGTTGAATGACCTCATTCATTCCAATGTTGATGATATGATAAGAATGAGCAAGGATGCTCTTTGTAATATTCAAAGTTGTTTGCTACATGCACGAGAAAAGATTGAGTTTTTGCAGTTGGAATCTCAGCTCCAACAAGATGAACTTCAGCAAAAGAGTCACCATTCTGAACCTGTTTCTGTTCAGAAGATTGAGAAGGACTCTCATCAGAAGAAAGAAGATAAATTTGCAGTTGATCCACATTTAGAGCCTTGTACTAGAGCAGATTTACATGCAGATGTAGTAGTTCAACCTGCACTTCTCAAGCCCATCATCAGACCTTCGGAAGAGCTTGTCCACAACAAGCACAGAACTGGTCTTGGATATGACAAGGATGTGACCTTTCATATTCCAGACTACACCAAGCCTATCAAATTTCAGAGTGCCGGATTCATGTATGACAGTTCACCTGCAGCTGTTCCAGATCCTATTCTGCTTCCACAACAGATTGAAAAATGCCAACACCGTGATCGAGTTGGCCATATGAAAGATCACTGTTTTGATCTTCATCCATGCAAGAACTGTGGTCGGCACATTCATTCTTTAGACAGATGCTTCAGACACAAGCCTCCTGCAAGAACCAAGATTCATCTTGGATCGATCGCTTCTTGGAAATGGGCATCAGCAGCCAAGAATATGTTTACAAAAAATGTTAGAACTTGTTCACAGATATTGAGCACACTTGCAGTTGCATTTTCACCATCATCGCACCTTGTCCCTGACAGGGGGGAAAATGGTGGTCATGTACAAGCTTCAACATCAGATCAAGCGAGATTGAGCCACAATCTCTCATTCCATGTTCAGAGTTGTAGCCAGTAGTTCAAGCGAGCCTGAGCCACAATTCATCATTCCGGATTCAGAGATGTAGCCATAGACATGGATGCCCATGAGCATGCCTTCGGTTGGTGGAAAACCTTAAACCATCACAAGGTAGTAGACTCCCTTCTTTAGGTCGAAGGTCTCCCTTTCATATATGAGGAACACTTCCTCTAGCGTGCTTCCTTCACGAAGTACCTTCGCCTTTCTCCAAGATATTGAGTCTCAGAAATGCTTCAAAGCATTCCAGAGTTGTTGGTAATCCTAAAACCATCACAGGTAGTAGACCTCCCTTGTTTTAGGTTGAAGGTCTCCCTTTTTTATGAGGGACAATTCCTCTAGCAGAAGCTTTCAGCTTCTTGCCAGTTTTGGAAGAGTTTCGAGAACTGCAACAAGTATTGCGTTCCAGTGTTGGTGGTCATCCTTAAACCACCTCTTTTTCCAACATTTCAGAGTGTTGATTCAGCTCAAGTGCTGCCATGCATGCTTTGCAGATTTTTATTACAACTCTCTTCTTGGACTCACACATACCCCTTCGGATTAAGGGGGGATGTTCGAACACCTAATCCTACATGGGTAGGTGTGGAATGCAAAAAGTCACAATGGAGTCCAAGTGACCTTAGAATGTGAAACCAAGAGTCACACCATTGTACTATAAATGTACATCATGTATAATGGAAAAATAAGAAAGCCTCATGCTTATCTTTCATTGTGTTGAGTCTCTGTGCGTGTGTGTCTATCCTCCTCATACACCATGTGTGTGTCAACATGTGTTTAACATTTTCACCTAAGTTTACCAACTGTATGATATATTTTTGAAGTAAATCAGTATCTTAATTAGCACTGCTTTTAAAATAGGCTTATTGTTTGTCACCTTATAATCACTATGATTTCCTTACAAACACTGCTTCACCTTCTAACACTGTTTTCACCATTACATTTTGTTGACAGAGGTTTAGCTTTGTCCTATCATAGTTAGGACACCTTCAACAATTTGACATAACCTCTAATACTGTGTTTATTTTGACTTGCAGGTAGTGTTATGTTTTAGCACTGTTTTGAGGGCATTTTTTAGGCCTTTTGACACCAATATAAACACGCCACTTTCACTATCTCAATCTTGGGCAATCATAGCCACATCAATCTCGGATTTTAAACAAAACACTCAACCCTCCTGTCACTGCTTCAAGACATATTGCCGATTGAGGTTGTTGTACCTTAAGTGACAATTCCTTAGTTGTGAAAAGGATTGTGCTTAAGACATTATCTGTTTGTGTCACAAGTGATTATATGTATGCCTCTGTCTTATAAACCCTGAACGGTGATTATATAACACCCAAGTATCAAATCAATGAACGTTCTGCAATGCTATTTATCACTTATGCTGAATTGAAAACGGAAGAAAATAGAAGAGAATTTCAATCTGATATGCTGTCAAGAACAAAATCTATCATTTTAAAATCCTGAAGAATTAGAATAAGATAAAGTTAAAATAGAGTAGCGCCTATTAAGGTTTGTTTAACTCTTAAATACATATGTATAAAGAGACCTGCAGCTCGTACTCCATTTTAGTCATAGAAAGGAAAACATCATGTAAACAGGAAAACTTTTCAACATAAACAAATGGTAGAAACTTGCATACTTCTTCATTAATTTTTCATTCTTGAGTACAAAATTTTGGCTTCAAGGTTCAAAAACTCGGAACCTTCATCTTTCTTGAAATTGTCTTTAAATACAGTATCACAAGACAGTTTCCAGTAATGAAACTGATTCTAACTGCCCTAACTAATTCTAACTGCTTAAACTACTGACTGTTACGGAGGCACATGCCTCAAAAAGGTTCTATTACATTTACATGATTTTGAGAAATAACATAATGAGAATTTGAAAACTTCTAATCTATGAGAACAGCTGCTCCTGAAGCGGTTGTTGAATCAACGGCTACTTTTGGTTGAGCCGCTGGGACCTCTTTTGTTGAATCTATTGAAAATTTCTTGCACTTCTTCCATAGCTCGTTTTGAGTTGTCGAGGAATTTTTGAAACTTTGATATTCTATCTTGAACGCCACAATTTGACTGTGTGTAGGTTTTCCTGTAAAGAGAGTCTTCACCATCCATAGCAAATTGAAATTCATATGCAAGAAGTTAAACACAGTTTCCCCTTTTAAGATCTGTGTCTTTTCGTGTCTATTATCTGCCTTACTTTTTGCTAATGTTAACTGATTTTCATAAAACTTCCATGACATGATATTTCCTTTCTCAGTCCAGCATGAAGGTAAACATGTTCTGGCCAATTTGTCAAATGATATATCAAACTTCTTTACTGTCTCCTTGATTCCCAGTAACCTTTTCTCTGCAACCTTCCGAAGATCATTCTTAATTATCATCTTATTAACTTCCTCAGCATAAAAGTATCTGTCTTGTATTCCAATATCTTCTAATTCTTCGTCTGATTTGGAATTGATAAAATTTATAAACTTTCTAGCCCAATTTTCTCTTTTAATGGCCGTCTGCTTTTCAGATAATATCTCCTCTTCATGTTCTAAGATGAGGCTTTTCTCTTTAGCAACTATATTCAGAGAATTCCAATTTGACTTCATTTCTGAAATAATCTCACCCCAAATGATATCTTTAGCTTTTATAAGTGAGATATTACCTTTTAACTTCTCCTTGAGATCTTTAATTTCATCTTCAGCCTTCTGTAATTTCTGCTTATTCTCATCCGCTTTATCTTCTAGTGCCCGCATGATCTTGGTGGTCATTTCTAACTCTGATTGAGCCTGCTTTCGATCTCATTCTGCCATATTCAATTCTGTGCTGAGCTGAACAATCTATGCTTGAGGGTCTGCATTACCTGTAGGAAAAACAAATGTACAAGTATGATTTTCAATATGGTTTTGTAATGAAATAGCAGTCTGCTTTACTTTAGTCAATTCTTCATCTTTCTTCAACAATTTCGGACGCAATTCTTATTTCTCTTTTTCCACCTCTGCTACTTCTGCAGCCATTGAATGTTCTGCAGCAGGTAACTTCAGCTTTCTTCTTAGGGTGGATATCTCTATTTTTGCACTCTTCATGAGCTTCTGCACTGCAGCCTTGTCATTCGGATCCACACCAATCTTCATGATAATATTTTTTAACTCTTCGTTTTGAACTAATAAGGCCCTTGAATTAGCCTTCTCCATCCTGAACTGTTTGATAACTTTTGCAAGCATGTTTTCAGCTTTAACCGCTGTGGCATTGGTCTTGGTTAAATCATTAACAATTAACTGTCCAGTCTGCATATGAAGGTTCATCTTATCCCACAGTGGGATTTTTTTAACATCCATAGTTATATTTACCTCATTGAAACTGCTTGAAGATCCAAGGGACATCCCTGTTGGATGTGTTAGAGCCATTCTAAATTGATCATTTTCAAGGTCCATTACAGTGAACAACCTGGTCTGATCAGCAGCTATATGATGCTCCGTCTGAGCCTCTACATTAGCTTTTATTCTCTGATTTCTTTCTTCAATCTGTGTAAATATTTGTTTGACTGAAGGCATCCTCTCTGAGTAAAGTTCATGGCCTCTAGGAGAAGAGGGGACATTTTGTTCTTCATTGATATGGAAAGTAAAACCAGGTGAGTTTGAAGAATGATCTTCAGTCAATTTGGTTCTCTTTTCCTCTCTCGGTTCTTCATCATCTACTTCAACAACATCATCCCTACCTCTTTTACTTGCCCTTTCAATTATAACAGGTGTTTGAATACTCGTTTTTGATGTATTTAATTCGCCTGGGTTTGCCAGCTTCTCCTGATCAGGTCTGCTTACGTGAGAAAACGCAGCATATCCATTCTCAATTCTTCTCTGGGAAATCACTCCATGCGGATCATATGACCATTTTTCTCCTAGTAGCAAATGTGTCTCTTCCAACATTTTAGAAACTTCATCAAAAGCTTGCCTCATATTGACCACGAAAGGTCCCACACTCATAGGCAATTTATACATAAAACCTTTCTTCTTGGGAAGAAAGTGCACCTGATCCACATTAAGGCTCTGTCTTATGAATTCCAAGGCGAAAAGCCGCATAGGTACAAAAGTCGGGAGCCTATAAGGCTCAATACTAGCTCCATACAATCTTATCTCTGAATATTCTTCAAACACAAACCAATCTCCGAATCTGCAACTAGGTCCTAACTGTAGGAACTCCCGGGCTTTTGGTAGAAAACATGGAGGAGGAACTCCATTCAAAATTCTATAAGCAATAGACATATAATGACTAGAAAACTCAAATAACCCTGCTTCATTTCCTTCTTTTATAGTCATGTCAGTCCAAAATAAAACTGATTGCTTTTGCTTGTTAACATCAACTATATTCAACCCCAAACTCATAAATTCTTTGACATTTTGATATAAAAATAAATACACAATCAATGAAGGGAATTTAAAGAAACCTGTAAGAGGAAAGGTCATCAACTGAGAATTTACAATCTCCTGCCAGAAAGATGGAATGTCGAGAAAAACCCCTGGTTTCATCATCAACGCATACATTCCCAATACCGATTTATCAACTGTATGGTCATTGTCTTTGCCCAAAATCTCTGCAATGCAGCTCAGAATTGGTCTATACTCAGCATCGAACACTTCCAAACTAAATTCTTCTCCTTCTAGTCGAGCTTCCTTTGAATTTGATCTCAAGTAGGACCTACATTGATCAAATTCCTGATTTGAAAGGTCCTCAAAATAACGAGCCAATGAATCTTCAGAGAATTGCAGTGGTGACTCGTTTTCAGGAAAGCATAATGCTTGGCGAATTAACTGCGTCGATACCTGAAAAATGTTTTCTCCCTGCGAATTCATTATGAAGCACTTAACATGATACATTGAAGAGACCAGCCATGAGATAAACTCGAGAAAGAAATGGGCTTTTGGGATACAGGCGGACAGTATACCGGAATTCTTCATGGCGGAAAAAACTGGGGATTTCTTAGCATTTAGGGTCACTTGATGATACAATAAGGGATGATGTACAGAAGACATGGTATCCCGGACTTCTTTTTCACTGTCCATGACGGAATTGAGGCTTGATGAACCAGATAGAGAGACTCATTTTTCCATGGTTTAACGGACAAAGGATGGCGAACGGAAAGGTGACGGCGACACGGCTCAAAAGGAAAAGGACTACAAGTGATTTGAAAATGGGATACGAATTTATTTAATAGCAGCGGAAAACCCATATTAAATGACCAAGATGACATGTAAATCTAGTGACGTGGGGTACAGCTGTCTTCCACCTCTCTCTATGAGATCACTGCGGGGGCTCCTGGAGTATGGTGGAAAATTTTTGGTTTCCCCCCTCGCAATGCATCCATGCCGTCGATCAACTTTTACTCGTGGTCAAATGGGTCAACTACGGGGGCAGCTGATCCATTAACTCACGACATCTTCACACCTCCGCAATTCATCTCCGCTCATAATCTTCAAGGCTTGTTGCTTCTGCCTTAAAACTTGCTCGATTTTTAAACATCAAACGATAACACGAATCCAAATAAAGTTTAATAACAAACTTAAGTGGTAACGAAATTCGAAAATATTTCTTTTTCATGCTAAAGTATACATTATACCATAACATATACTTTTTTTTCAAAAAAAATCCAAATTTTTTTTGCTATTTTTCGATTTTCAAAAATAGAAAAGAAAAGGATATGCAGATGATCCACAATGAAGGTTATATGGTTTATCACTG
>JAXQQM020089206.1:0-34158 GCA_034641835.2 Pinus albicaulis | reverse complement strand
GAAGTGGGAAAATTGATTTATTTGAATGGAGAGGTGAAACCCTATATTCATGGAAAATTTATTCCTTAGGGTTTTAAATACATATGGATGGTTTTGTGAAGGTTTTCCCACCTTGTAGGGTTGATATCTATACCTCTGCATATATTGTCAAAGTCTCACTGCCATCACACTCATTCTACCACTGTTGTCTTCATCATCATTTTACCACTGTTATGGCTTTTTGTTTCACTGTCATCATTGTCACATTGTGTCTCACTTCCCATTGACAAACACAGTCTTCTACTCATTGTCCCCTTTGACAAATTTTATCCAGTATTTTAAAGGCTTCACCCCGCATTTTGCACTTGATACTCATTTGTCAAAATCCACTTGTAATCAAAACAGAGACTGTTCTTTTATCCCAATCCACCTAAACAGAGCTATTACCATTGCGTGTTTCCTATGATGCTTTGGTACATATGCAATATATTTGGGTTTTGAAAATGCATTGAGACTTTGACTTCACTGCATCTATATCAATATCTACATTGCAAATATCTTGTTCAAAGCCATGTCAGAGACAGAGTCAGTTTATGAGCGGGACTTGGACAGTGATTCCACGACAGAGGGTAATGTGTCACGGAGGCCTTACAGAGGTTTCAAAGGTGGTGATCATCGCATGGAGGAGCCTACTTCTTTGGCTCAGTTGCAGGCATGTCCATTAGCAATGGATTGTTTTCGGTATCTGTCATGTTTTCGATTTTGTGAGATGATTTCACAAACCCAGCTCCATCGGGAACTAGCTCGTCTGTTTGTTCTACATTTACGTGATGGCCACGTAAATATTGCCAGGGTTGATTTCATTCTGTCACCCTTGACTATTGCTCAAGCCACTGGCATACCAAACATGGGAGAGGAATGGAACAAGCGTCAGCATTTAGAGAAATTCCACTATGAGCCATACATTAAAACTGGGTATATGAGGCACTTGGGCAGAGTTTTTCCTTTCAGATTCTTGAGGGATGAGTTTGCACCGCTGATGAAACTCATCATTCAGTATTTCAGTTGTGAGGGCAGATACGCGCGTCTCTTTGCGTACCATGTTCGTTTGTTGATGCACTTCACAAGGGTACGTATGATGAACATTCCGTACTTCATATATCGCAACATAGAGAGGATGGTGATTTTTGTACAAAAGAAGAGCCCAGCACAATAGCATAGGATCATATATCATTACGCTTTGATCAAGATCATAGTGTTACATCAGTTGGCACAACAGGGCATCACTTGGGAGGATTTCATCTCCCGTGACTTTTTCACAGCGTCACAGCCGCCTCCCGGGGTAGTTCATGATGCGGGAGAGCCTTCACACCAGCCAGACATTCCTGAGGTTGAGCACATTAGTGCTCCATTGGTTCTGACATATCAGCGAGGCCACAAGGCCTTATTTGCAGCTACACGGCGAGTATTATCTCCACGTGAGGTGGAAGGGGTCTTGCCGACTTCATCAGCAGAGTGAGTATTATCTCCACGTGAGGTGGAAGGGGTCTCGCCTTCTTCTTTAGCACAGGTATAGATACAGGACAGGGGCAAGAATCCCATGCATGATGAGGGCCCATCAGGAGGCCGAGACACAGATTTCACAATCATTGATGTTGATGCGAGCTCTCCTAGCTCGAAACTGAGGGAGATCATCCAGGAGCAAAGGGCCGAGAATGACACACTGAAAGATCAATTGCAAAAGGCTCAGTGGGTGATAAACTATCTGGAGCAGTGCAACAAACAGCTAGAGGATGAGAACACACTCTATGAGCTACGTCGAATCCGTGAGGATCGAGAATTGGCCCGGAAGAGACCAGGGGATATGACACCAGTTGAGCGAGAGACTGAACTCATGCATGTAAACATCCATCTGGAGAAGTTGCTGGAAAAGACAAATAGAGAGAAGGACATGCTTCGTCACATGAAAGGACATTATTGGGCTCGCATGCATGTCTGCAAAGCGAGAATGAAGATTCTGAAGAGGAGGTTGAGCGAAGCACTAAAACGGCGGAAAAGGCCTAATCCACTTCGGATTTTGGCCGAGGCTTCATTGAATGGGAAAGATACATGATGGAGGATATTCGCTCCGAATCTGAGCAAATTCGGAGAAAATTTTGTCATTTTGAAATTTTTTGGTCTAAAAACAGTTTTTTCAGTTAAGTGGGTCTCGCACTCATATGCTCACTTTTTTTTGGGACACTTGCTGAAGGAAATCTTTGCATTTTTGGATTTTTCATGATAATTTATGCATCCTCAGGCATTTCCAAAGCATTTCATTAGATTTTGGATGGTCAAAAAGCTAAAAAACACCATGAAAACCACCTTGCTGCCACCTTTTGCACCAGCAAGAAGTACTTCTGGACGAAAGAAGTTTTGGAGGGTACAATGAGCTCCAAATTGGGAAATTCCACTTGGGTTGGATAGCCAACATCCAGGGCTTTCCAACGAGCTATCATGAGCTCAATTTGGATGCCGGTAAGTACTTCAAAATCGGGCTGAAAAAGTTGCGACCCACTTGGCTCAGTTGCGACCCACTTAAATTTTTGGCTGAATTTTCAACTTCCAGCTCAGATTTTCAGCCAGTTTGGACCAGTTTTTCTTGTGGATGGAATTTTGGGTTTTCATGATGTAAATTTATGTTTGGCATGTAACTTTGGCTTATTTTTTTCTATTCTAGAAGATTCACTCTCAAAAAAGTAAAAATCATGTAAATGGATCAGTTCCCACTCTTTTAGAGGCAAGTTGTTAGCTGCCTAGATTGTAGTTCCATGATTAGAATTTGTTGAAACTGATACCTGAAGGAGGAATTCGACCCCTAGAGGTGGGGGAAAGGGTTAGAGTGATCTATATATTGTAATTTCTGAGACATTCTACAGGTTGGACTCTTGGGAGACTTTTGGCACCATTGTACATATTTTTTCATATTTTGGCTAAGGAAAGATCAGAGGTTTTGCGGCACTTGTTGGGATCCTTGTCGTGTTTTGTTCTTGATGGTGTTTTCTCTCTATTTACTGTAAGTTTCTCATGTTTAATGTATTCCATTCCTTTCATATGCTTCTGAACTAAATAGAATGTGTAGATGAGGTTGAATCCATCGTTTACCGTGCTCTGCCTTTGAATTCATTTAGTTCTATATGTTTTCGACTGTTGGAAGAGGATCCAAGTTCTTCTTTTCCCTCTTCAGCTCCTCGTCGGTCTGATCTGTCCGTATATCCAATTAAAGGCATCAAGACAGTCACCTACCTCACCCCAACTCGAAATCTGCAAAGGTCTGACCTTATCCCCGGACCCAAAATTTGTTTTCCCATTTCTCCAGCGAAAACCCAAAAAATCAAAAATCAAACTTACCTATCTCTTTACTAGCCTAAAATCAGCTCCTATCATAAGTCATCTCGCACCCTATTTCTCATTTTATCGAGATTGACGGAGAGAGCCCTCTCCTGTCCTCGTAGGGCTAGTTACGAGGCTGAGTGTGGTTTGATGTAGCCTTGAGTTTTACCTCATTTCAGCCTGAGGTAGATTTGAGCGCTAACATAGTGGCGACCATACCGGGGAACAAAATCATCAATCTCAATGGTTTGCTTGTTGATTTGTTCGTTTCATGAGTCTTAGACGGAGTCTGAAGTCACGCCAGGTAGCTTTCGAAACGCTTTTTCTATGCATAAGCGGTAGTAGATAAACGCTGCTTCAGTCGATCTCCGGTAAGCTTGTGAGTGCAGCACTCGATTTGTAAATCACCCCAGTATACTTATTCGTTCTAGACCCTTTGGATGATTGAGTCTAGAAGTCGAAAGGCTGAAAATAATTGATTTTGTTCCTTGAAAATTTATCCCGAGAAGATCAATACACTGGCTTCAAGAAGGAATACTAGGGCGAATCCTGACCCTGATCCACCAACAATATTTGAAAATCCAAATCTGATTTCTAGGACCCTTAGAAGACAAGGAAGTCAAGAAAGTTCTGAAAGAGAAAGTCAAGTGAGTTTTGGGAGTTCCAGATTGCTTACCAGATCTGCATCCTGTCCTGTAAAAATTATATATGTTGATGAAATTCCTTTCGATGCACGATTTGAAACATCCTTGTTTGTAAATTTTTCCGAAACTGAATTGTCAAGATTAGTTCCAGATCCATTGTTTACTGAAGATTTGCAATATAGATTTGTTTCACATTACCTGGATAGACAGTTTCAAAATTCCATTGTGGATACCAACACTCCTGAATTCACTGAATCTGCTTCACAAATTCTTGGACCATCTGAAATTGCATCTAGTTCACACATTCCTACTGAACCTCCTTTTATCCCTACCATTCCTGTTCAGCCAGAGTTTTCTGATCAGCAATCCATAGTAATTTCTCCTCCGTCTCCACCGAAAACACCTCGCAGACCTACTGCTCCTAGTCCTCCTGTTTCTCCTCGACAACAGATTATTATCAATCCGCCAAGAGTCATGGCAGCCAGATTTGCACCTCTTGCTTTACCAGCCAATTTAGATCCTATGCCTGCTGATTACCAAAGAAAAATTCCCATATTTGATGGCACACCACAGAGTACATCCGCTCAGCAGCACATCGTTCGAATGACAGACTTCTTGGATCTGCATGAGGTTGATGCAGAAAATGTTTCAATGAGATTGTTTGCCCAGACTTTTGGAGGGGAGGTTCGTAAATGGTTCAGAGCTCTACAAGCCAGAAGTATCAACACATTGCAAGAACTTCAGGATCAGTTTTTAGATCGATGGGAGATGAAAAAGGATCCGCTGCAGATTACTTCAGAGTATACAAACATCAAGCGTAATCCTGGTGAGTCCGTTCAGGATTATATTATTAGATTCAATACAGTGTATAATGCAATTCCAGATGACTTGAGACCGTCTAAAAAGTCTGCTCTCCTTAAATTCCCGGATGGCTTTGATCCGGAGATGGCTTATTCCCTTCGTGATAGAGATCCGCCTACTTTAGAAGATATGCAGAAGATCGCTGTTAGTGTTGAGGAAAATCTGAACGATAAAAGAGCACGGTTGAAAGCAGAGAAAAGAGTGACGATAAAAGAAGAGCCTTCCACATCCACATCTGAACAGCACTTGATTCGTTAGATGGAAAAAATGTTTAAGAGAATGAATCTCGACAAATCAGAAACGTAGATTCGGAATCCAAATTATCGTGGCCAGCAGCAGCCACAGTTCAGAATAAAGCAGCGTGAACAAAGACCACCAGAGCCAGCAGTCCAACAGCAGATTAAGACACCTCTTTTGCAGAATTTTGTGAGTCAAGATTCCGACGATGATGATGATGTAGCAGGTGAGAAAAATCATTTCTTCACTCCCGATGATCTGCCTATCTATATCACTGAGGATGAAGAATACGGAGAAAGTTCAGTTGTTCAGAAAGATGAAGATTTCATTCTAGCAAATGATGCAGATTTAGAGGAAGAGTCAGATGAATACCAAAGAGGATATTTGAATGCTTTGTCTGCCCAACAAAAGCAATATTCATTGAGAAACCGAGATGTGCCCATAAATCCAATTCAGAAACGAAAAGAAGATTCAGCACCAAAGACGGATTCACCGATACCACAGAAGAAAGGAAAAGAGACAATTGATCCAGCAGCTAGTAAAGTATCATCAACAGAAAAAGTAAATCAGTCAAACATAGTGAAAGACAAGGCTGAAAAGAAGGAAGTTCCAGTCAAAGAAGTTGAGAAAGTTTCAGCATTTAGTTTGGAAAATGAGATTTCCAAATTAAAAATATCTATTCCTTTGACAGAAATCATGAAGAACAGCAGCTACCGTGGTCAAGTCTCCAAAATTCTGAACTTTGATCCAATGATTGACACAGTAAATGTTGAGGATGATCAGCCGGAATTAATTTTTGGGCCTGCATTAAATGGTGAGTCCCCTGACAGTAATGTTCCTCCTTTTTACATCAGTTTGAGATTGCACGAATATATATTGCACAATGCTATGCTCGATTCGGGTGCTTCGCACAATTTGATGCCAAAGGCGATCATGGAAAAGTTGGGATTAGACATTACAAGAGAATATCATGATTTGTATTCATTTGATTCCAGCCGGGTAAAATGTATAGGACTCATCAAAGATTTAGTTGTAAGCTTAGATCAAATCCCAGCTAAGAATGTTTTGATGGATGTGGTGGTTGCCGACATTCCTCCACGGTTCGGGATGCTCCTTGCAAGATCTTGGGGGGCAAAGTTGAAAGGTACACTTCAGTTAGATTTCTCTTATGCTACAATTCCAGTCTTCGGTCAAATGAGAAAGTTATACCGAGAGCAGAAGATGAAATACATGATAACTAGCAAAGAGAAGCCAATCAATCATCCTGTGAATTATGTACATACCGACTTAGAGTCATTTGTGTTGCTTGCTGATAGTTTTAATGATATAGAAAGTCAATTAGTTCAGGCAGAAGATATACCAGAAATCACTGAGAATTTTAGAGAAGTTTTGCAAAAAGAAAGAAGAGAAAAACAAGCTATTGTGGAGCAATCAGCTGAAGACAATGGGCAGCAAACAGAAAAAACAGAGCCGGTACAGTTTCAGCATTTAGAGGACGATGAAAATGGTCTTTGGACCATGGATTTTGATGGTGCAGTGGGCAGCGACGGTGCTGGAATTGGTGTTTGGATTCGTAGTCCGTTTTCCGCTCCGGATAAGGTCCCGAGCAATGTGAGAGTGTGTTCCTACAAGCTGGCATTTGACTGTTCTAATAATGAAGCGGAATACGAGGCTCTTATTGCTGGCCTTAAGATTCTTAAGAAGCTGAAAGCGAAAAGGATTGCAGTATATGGTGATTCAAAATTGGTGATAAAGCAAGTTAAAGGTGAGTTTCAGGCTAAGCATCCTCGCATGAGGGCTTACCGTAATGCAGTTCTAGACATTCTGAAGTTATTTTCTGATCATACCTTGACATGTGTGCCCCGCATACAAAATGGTGTTGCTGATGGACTTGCTAAGGCAGCAAGCAATCTTAAAATTCCAATGAATTCCAGCAACAAGTTCGAGATTCATGTGAAACACCGCCCCACCGTTCCAGACAATCAGCGATGTTGGCAAGTCTTTCAGGATGACGAGGAGATTAGTGATTTTCTGCAGAATAAGGGTAAGTTTAAAGACACCTCCATAGATACAGAACATGATGATGGTAATGATGACATACAAATAAATCAAATGGAAGTGCTGCAACTTAAAGATAACATCATTCCTAAAGGATTGATTCCATTGGAGGAATTATTTGATCAAGATGATGTAGCCCACAAACCGACATTGAGGCCGACTGAGAAAGGTGTTGAAGAGGTAAATATTGGGACAACTGAGAATCCCAAGATGGTAAAGTTATCAAAATCATTGTCACCAAAGGTAAAGGCAGAGTATGTGAAATTGTTGTCTTCATTTTCTGATGCTTTTGCGTGGGATTATTCAGATCTAAAAACATATGACACTAATATCATTCAGCATACAATCCCCATCAAACCAAATCAGAAACCTTTTCGGCAAAAGTTGAGGAGAATCAATCCAAAGCTCCTACCATCGATTGAAAAAGAGGTAAACAGGTTGTATAAGTCAGGAATCATTGTGCCTATTCGATTTTCGGATTGGATATCAAATTTGGTGCCTGTGAGAAAGAAGACAGGTGAGATCCGTTTATGTATTGACTTCAGAAATTTGAATAAGGTGTCGTTAAAAGATAATTATCCGCTGCCAAAAATGGACCATATATTGCAGCGAGTAGTTGGAGCATCAAGGATGTCACTACTCGACGGATACTCAGGTTATAATCAGATTTTAGTGCAGGAAGATGATCGTGACAAGACTGCGTTCACCACTCCTTGGGGAACATTTCATTATGCAAAAATGCCGTTTGGTTTAAAGAATGCAGGCGCTACCTTTCAGCGCGCAATGGACATGGCTTTTGCTAACGAGAAAGATGTGTTTTTGGTTGTTTACCTTGATGATTTAACTGTGTTTTCAAACTCTGATGAGGAACATTTATATCATTTGAAAATTGTTTTCCAGAAGTGCAGAAAATATGGCATTTCGCTGAATCCGAAAAAGAGCCTTTTCGCCATGGATGAAGGCAAGCTCCTTGGCCACATCATATCGAAGGATGGCATTAGAGTTGACCCTGCACGAGTTGAAGCCATACAACAGATTGAACAGCCCCGGAACAAGAAAGAAATACAGTCTTTTAATGGTAAAATGAATTTTCTGCGTCGTTTCATTCCAAATCTTGCAGAACACCTTAGAGAAATCACGAACATGCTGAAAAAGGACAGTCAGGTAAAGTGGACAGAAGAGGCAATGAAATCATTCAATTTGGTAAAGATAGCTCTTTCCTCAGCCCCTATTTTAATCAGCCCGGATTATACACAGGACTTCATTTTGTTTTCTTTTGCTTCTGAGCACACATTGGCAGCTGTTTTGATGCAAAAAAGGGATGGAGTTGAAAAGCCCATTGCCTTTTTCAGTCGGATCATAAGGGATGGAGCATTGAAGTACAATATTATTGAGAAACAAGCACTTGCGCTTGTAAAGGATTTGAAAGATTTCCGAGTGTATATACTGCATTCCCACATTATAGCATACGTTCCTAACGCAGCAGTTAAAGATGTTTTGGTACAGGCAGATCCAGAGGGAAGAAGGGGTAAGTGGATCGCTGCGTTGTTAGAATACGATGTGGAGATTAAACCAACCAAGTTGATCAAAGGACAAGGACTCGCCAAGCTCATGGCTGAAACAAATCTGCATGCTCTAGACATAAATTTGATTGCTGCCATGTCCGATGAAGATGAGGAAAGTACGTCAGTTCAGGTATCTGATATTTTTGTTTCTTCCCCTTGGTATGCTGACATTTTATACGTGCTTCAGAATTTGTCTACACCGCCCGGGATGCCTAGAAATAAGAGTAGAACATTGAAGTTAAGAGCTGCTAAATTCTGCATTTTGAATTCTGCATTATATTGGAAAGACCCTGGTGGTATGTTGTTGAATTGCTTGGTGGAGGAGGAAGCTCAAAGAGTTTTGGAGGATTTTCACAAAGGTGACTGTGGAGGTCATTTGTTTTGGAAGACCACAGCGAATAAGATTTTAAGGGCAGGGTATTATTGGCCTTCTTTGTTTTCTGATGTGTTTAAGGCTGTTAAAAATTGTCATGAGTGTCAAATTTTCGAAGGGAAGCGGAAACTACAGCCTTTGCCTCTAAAACCAATTGAAGTTAGTGCACCATTCCAGCAGTGGGGATTGGATTTTATCGGGGAAATTCACCCAGCATCTTCCGGACAGCATAGATGGATCTTGACAGCTACGGACTACTTCACAAAGTGGATCGAAGCAATTCCCACTCGACAGGCCACGGATGCGGTAATTATTTCTTTTCTTGAAAACAATATTCTGTCACGTTTTGGGTGTCCTAGTAAAATAATCACAGATAATGCAGCGGCCTTCAAGTCTAAGAGGATGGTTGACTTTTGCTTTAAGTACAATATCAGCTTGGGACATTCGACCGCTTACCATCCGCAAGGAAATGGTTTGGCGGAATCTTCAAATAAATCCTTGGTGAATATTATTAAGAAATTGCTGGAAATCAACAAAAAGGCCTGGCACAAGAAGTTAGTGAATGCATTGTGGGCTGATAGGGTAAGTCAGAAAAAGTCTATTGGCATGTCTCCTTTCGAGTTGGTGTATGGAACGAATACGGTTTTTCCTACTTCACTTGCTGTCCCGGTGGTCAAATTGCTTCAGGAGGCTGGGAGTGAGGAAGATCCTATGCAGCGGAGGATTAATCAGATGATTCATTTACAGCAGACACGAGAGGAGGTATTTCAAAATACTTTCAAGTTGCAGGAGCGCATAAAGAAGATCTACGACAGAAAGGCAAAAGCGGATAAGTTTCAGTTGGATGAGGTAGTTTTGAAATGGGATGCTTGGAATGAAGATAAGGGAAAGCACGACAAATTTGAAAATCTATGGAAGGGTCCTTTTAATATTGCAGCGTATCGAGGTCAAAATGCCTTTCTTCTCAAATAAATGAATGGAGATGATTGTCCTGGAGGACCGACCAATGGTCGGTTGCTGAAACGATATCACTTCTGAGTATTTTCTGCTGATTTCATCATCATTGTACATATCGTTTTACTTTTGTTTCATGGCAAGTGTGTACTGATCTCTCATCTTCAGTCTGGGGCCCGGAGCGAAGGCTATAATTCTGGAGATGGAGGTTGGTTGGTTTGAAATTGTCAAGTCAGTTTTATCAGTCTTTCAGTTTTAAAGTCATGTCAGTTTTGGTCAAATTTCAGTCAGTCTTTAGTCAAATCTGCAGTCAATAAATATGTCCAAAGTTTTTGTTTTATCAGTTGAAATAATGACTCCATCGCCCAATGGATGAAGGCACTATCTGACTCCCCCAGAGATCTGTCGTTCTTGGCATCTCCATGGAGCAACCATCCCCATTGGAGCAAATGTTAGAGTCGGTTCTTACAGCCCTCCGTCAGTGATCATTTCATTTTTTGCATATTCATTCTTAGGTGTCTCGCTTGTTCCACTTCGTTGCATTTCGCTAGGAGCATGCCATTGACTGATGAGGGGGTCTGTTGTCTTATGTTTCCTCATGCCTATACCTGCAGGGCTATTTAAAAATTCCTAAAAAACCATTGAAATTCATCATCACTTCACTCATGGTCATTAAATGTCAGTTTGGTTAAAAAATGTCTTTAGTCCTAGAGTCTAGGGTTTTCGAGTCATTTGCATACATGTCATAAAGCCCGCAGGCCATGAGGTTGGTTTTGCAAAGTTTTGATCTCATGTTTTTATTATCATCAGCATTTGAAGACATTTCTACTCCAAAACTCTGTTTTGGAAATTAGAAATTGTCTAATTTTATTTTTTGTAAATAAGTGTATTTATTTCATCATCAGAAACTTCAGTGCAAGCCTCTGATCTTTTCCAAAGCCACGTGCCACATCCCTGCAAAAGACAACAAAGTGATCAGTCCAAAAACTCAGAAAAAGCCAAAGAGAAAACATTATATTAAAGGACCAAAGGACAAAATGCCAAAAACATTATAATGTGGGTTATCAAACAAATTCAAAAATCAAATCTGATTTGGAAGGATATTTCTCTCATGTATAAATAATGGATATCAAGTTCATTTGCAAAATCCACGGCATAGAAGTTGAATGGTAAGTTTTGGAAGGCCACAGACAAATTAACAGAGTTTTGAACGGAGTCTGGTTGCGCGCTACTCATTGGAGCTGCGCGCTACCCATTGGGTCGGGCGCTACCCATTGGGCACTTACAGCCAGAGTAAATTTGCACGGGCGCTACCCATAGAGCCGCACGCTACCCATTGGGCAGAGGCGCTACCCATAGAGCAAGATCGTCCAAAAATTGATGTTTTGCGCCCAGTCTTCACTCAAATTGACTCCAACGAATTGCAAACAGGTTTTGATCATGGCTTAGTAGATTTTTATTATGCTTGTGTTGATTTTGATGTTGGTAAAGAGGCCACGTTTGGAGAAAAAAAAATGTAAACCCTACATTCACCATGCAACATAATTCCTCAAGGGTTGGAAATTATATGGACAACTTTATGATGAATTTGGAAACCTTTAAATGGTGGATATGTTCACACCCTGCCACGTTGTACATATGATCCTTATCACTGCTGTTATGCCCTTTCCATGTTTTACACAGTCATATGAAGAAATGTCTATGGCTTTCATCACCATATCACTGCTGCTATTACCATAATATTGCCACTGTTATGGTCATTTGTATCATTCTGGTTACTGTCATGATGTCCCCATTCTCCAGTTCATGAAGCACCGTCCCATACTTGTTTGTTTCCTCCGACAGATTTGGGCCATCATCCTAAATTTATACCATACATCTGCATTGGGTATTCATTGTCAAAACTACTTGTAATCAAAACAGAGAGAGGTTGAGGTTCTTACAAAACAGCCACTTAACAAGAGGGCCTGGACAGGGATTCTACAATGAGGGGTGATGTGCTACTTTCATGAGGCCTCGCCATGAGGGTAAGGCAGAAATATTTGTGGATAGCCAACTTTTGGCTCAATGCAAAAGGTCCGCTGTAATGGATTGTTTCCGGTATCTGTCATGTTTTCGATTCTGTGAGATGATTTCACAAACCCAGCTTCATCGTGAATTGGCTCGTCTGTTTGTTCTTCATTTACGTAATGGCCATGTAAATCTTGCCGGGGTAGATTTCATTCTGTCACCAGAGACCATTGCTGAGGCCTCCGGAATACCAAACATAGGAGAGGAATGGAACAAACGTCAGCAGCTAGAGAAATCCTACTATGAGCCATACATCAAACCCAGACATATGAAGCATTTGAGCAGGGTTTTTCCTTTCAGATTTCTGAGGGATGAGTTTGCACCACTGATGAAACTCATCATTCGATATTTCAGTTGCGAGGGTAGATTCGCACGTATCTTTGTGTACCATGTTCGTTTGTTGATGCACTTCACGAGGGTACGTATGATGAATATTCCGTATTTCATGTATCGCAACATAGAGAGGATGGTGGTTTTAGTACAGAGGAGGACCCCAGCACAGCAGCATAGGAGTATATATCATTACGCTCTGATCAAGATCATAGTGGTACATCAATTGACACAGCAGGGTATCACTTGGGAGGATTTCATCTCCCGTGAGTTCTTCACAGCGCCACAACCGTCTCCCGAGGCCGTTCATGATGCGGGAGAGCCTTCACACCAGCCAGACATTCCTGAGGTTGAGCACATCAGCGCTCCATTGGTTATGATGTATCAGCGAGGCCATAGGGCCTTATTTGCAGCTACACGGCGAGTATTATCTCCACCCGGGGTGGAAGGGGTCTTGCCGACTTCATCAGCAGAGCGAGTACTATCTCCACATGGCGTGGAAGGGGTCTCACCTTCTTCTTCAGCACAGGTACATATCCAGGACAGGGGCAAGAAGCCCATGCATGATGAGGGCCCATCAGGAGGCCGGGACACAGATTTCACAATCATTGATGTTGATGCGAGCTCTCCTAGCTTGAAACTGAGGGAGATCATCCAGGAGCAAAGGGCCGAGAATGACACGCTGAAAGATCAATTGCAGAAGGCTCAGTGGGTGATAAACTATCTGGAGCAGCGCAACAAATAGCTTGAGGATGAGCACACACTTTATGAGCTGCGTCGAATTCGTGAGGATCGACAGTTGGCTAGGAAGAGACCTGGTGATATGACACCAGCTGATCGAGATTCTGTACTCACGCATGTGAACATTCATCTGGAGAAATTGTTGGCGAAGGCCAATCGAGACAAAGACATGCTTCGTCACATGAAAGGACATTATTGGGCTCGCATGCATGTCTGCAAAGCGAGAATGAAGATTCTGAAGAGGAGGTTGAGCGAAGCACTAAAACGGCGGAAAAGGCCTAATCCACTTCGGATTTTGGCCGAGGCTTCATTGACTGGGCAAGATACATGATGGAGGATCTTCGCTCCGAATTTGAGCAAATTCGGAGAAAATTTTGTCGTTTTGAAATTTTTTGGGCCTAAAACAGATTTTTCAGTTCTATGGGTAGCGCGCCGCGCGCTACCCATACGATGGGGACACTTTCTGAAGAAAATTTTTACATTTTTGGATTTTTCATGGTAAGTTATGCATGCTCAGGCAGGGTCAATGAATTTCATCAAATTCTGGACAGTCAAAAGGCTCAAAAACATCATGAAAACCACCTTGCTGCCACTTTTTGCACCAGCAGGAAGTACTTCTGGGAGAATGAAGTTTTGGAGGGTCAAATGAGCTCCAAATTGGGAAATTCCACTTGGGTTGGATAGCCAACATCCAGGGCTTTCCAACGAGCTATCATGAGCTCAATTTGGATGCCAGGAAGTGCCTCAAAATCAGGCTTAAAGGCGCGCTACCCACTCAGCTTAGGCGCGCTACCCACATAGATTTTTGGCTGAATTTTCAACTTCCAGCTCAGAATTTCGGCCAGTTGGGACCAGTTTTGTTTGTGGATGAAATTTTTGGGTTTTCATGATGTAAATTGATGGTTGGCATGTAAATTTGGCTTATTTTTACCTATTCTAGAAGATTCACTCTCAAAAAAGTGAAAATCATGTAAATGGACTGGCCCACCTCAGAGGCAAGTCGTTACCGCTTCTAGATTGTAGTTCCATGACGTCAGGAATTTGTTGAACCGATCCTCGCTGGAGGAATTGACCCCAGAGGACCCAGAGGTGGGGAAAGGTGTTAGGATGCTCTATATATTGTAATTTCTCAATCATTTTCAGAGGTTGGAGAGTTGGACTCTTGGGATACTTTTGATATCATTGTACATATTTTTCATATTTTGGCTAAGGAAAGATCAGGGGTTTTGCGGCACTTGTTGGGATCCTTGTGGTGTTATGTTCTTGATGGTGTTTCCTCTTTGTTTACTGTAAGTTTCTTCATGTTTAATGTATGTCATCCTTTCATATGCTTCTGAACTAATTCGAATGAGTGAATAAGGTTGAATCCATTGTTTACAGTGCTTGGCCTTTGAATTCAGTTAGTTCTATATGTTTTCAGCTGTTTGGAGAGGATCCAAGTTCTTCTTTGCCCTCTTCAGCTCCTCGTCGGTCTAATCTGTCCATATATCCAATTAAAAGCATCAAGACACTCACCTACCTCGCCCCAACTTGAAATCTGCAAAGGTCTGACCTTATCCCCGGACCCAAAATTTGTTTTCCCATTTCTCCAGCGAAAACCCAAAAAATCAAAATCAAACATACCTATCTCTTTACTAGCCTAAAATCAGTTCCCATTGTAAGTCATCTCGCACCCTATTGTTCATTTTATCGAGATTGATGGAGAGAGCCCTCTCCTGTCCTCGTAGGGCTAGCTACGAGGCTGAGCGTGGTTTGATGTAGCCTTGAGTTTTACCTTATTTCAGCCTAGGGTAGATTTGAGCGCTAACATAGTGGCGACCATACTGGGGAAGATGTTTTGCTGTTGATGTGACAGTCGACTTGTAGATTGTCTTGCCCCGGTAAAGGAAATCAAGTTCAGATCTGATGCTGATGGTGGACAGCAGTCAGACACATATGAAGGCTGAAACATTCACCCGACGACTCCAGCTCGATCCAGAGATTCCAGTGCTCGCTGATCCACTCATACAATGGTAGGGTATGTGGCAAACCCTGCACTGTGTGAAGCTGTAAAAGAAGTAAGAAATCAGTTAGCAGATTTTGAAATTAATGAAGAATTTTTCAGTGGCTTGCTTCAATGTTTGAAATCTCCGAAATTTTCTCTTGAAGCTAAAAATGGTGTCTGTGAGTTAGTTGTTGAAAGAATTGAGAAGGAGATTCAGTGTTTAAATGATCAGATCCAGTCATATGATTTCTGAGATCCCATAATGTTCTTGGAAACTCTTCCTCCTTCAAAACAAGAAACAATAGAGTTGCCTACAGATGTTTGCATTGACAGTGTGCAGCTGGAGGTATGTATTGCAGAGTTGGCGCAGCAAACGGAGTCTGGCTTTTGCGATCCTATTGCGACATACATGGAAATGTTTTTCAGTTTGACTGACAAATCAAGCTGTCTATTACATAACCAGGCTCATTATGTGCATGTAGGGCTGCCAGCAATTGCATCTGTGATCTGGTTGAAGCACTCTCAAGCGGCATCATTTTCAGGTTTACTTGAATGGTTGATCTGGCATTTCAGTATTACCTGATCTATTGTTTTTACAGCAGAGTAGGGTAGATTTTGTAAATAAATAAGCAGCTAAAGGGCAGCATTTCGTTCTAGTTTCGTTACAGTTTTGGTTGGAAGTTTGCTGAGTCAGTTCTTCAATCATTTCAGTCAAGTTTCATTCCATAAATGAGTTGAAAGTTTCATGTTGTCTGTTGAAATAATGATTCCATCGCCAAATGGACGGAGGCACTGTCTGCTCTCCCAAAGATCTGCAGGTTCTTGGCACCTCCAAGAAGCGGCAGCTACCATCCCCATTGGAGCCAATGTTAGACTCTGTCTTGTCAGTCTTCCATCAAAGTCAAATTCACCAAAATTCATCCCTCGTTATTTGCAGTCATTTGGGTCAAAAGGAGTTATTTTAACTTACACGGGTATTTTTTGCTTATCTGAGGGGGCATCTCAAAACTACATTAAATGTGTTGGGTCCTGCTGTGGGAACTAATTTATTAGCTGTAGAAAATGGACTGAACCATAAAGTATTTTGGTGCCTGTTTGTGGTACAATTTTTTATTTTTCTAGATGATGCCACTAGAGAGAATAGATGGTTGGCAGCATTAATGGTAGAGTTTGGAAATGATAGCAAGGACGTGCTTCTTGACATTGGAATGATACATCGAGAGACTCTATGGCAAGTTGCACTTATTGAGGATTCAAAGGCAGTGATAAAGAAAGAAGATGGCAATGTTTCCACTTCCAGTAGTGTCACAATTGATTTGAATGAGCATGCAAGTGACATTGAATTGATGATCTGTTAGGCATTATGTGGATCTTATTTTGAATCAGCATAGGCAGTCATCTGTTTGGAATGCTGAGCCTCAAATTTTTGATCTGAAACTTTGATGGATCACCTAGCAACAACTTCTTGCATTTTGGGAGTTTGTCATCAAGTTTCCTAGTGTAGCCTGTTCCCAATGGGGCCGTTTCTGTTCCAAGAGATTCATAAATCTTTGCCAAGGTACTATAGTCCCAGGTCTTGAAGGTAGTTTATATCAAACTCAAGCTGTTGGACCACCTCCTAATGATTCAGCGCCCCTTCTATTGATGATATATTTTCCACTTGCATTAAGTTACTCCAGGATAAGGTTATATTATTTCTTGTAGAGCAACTCAAACATTGTACTTTGGATCATGTAAAGGATGATAGCATGCTGTCCCTCATATCTCATGTTTTGGCTCTAATTTTACATGAAGACAATGCAGCTTGTGAAGTAGGTGCTGACAATGGTCTTGTTAGTGTTTTATTGGATATCTTGTCCAGTGTTTGCCTGTAGGTATCAAAAAGTGAGGGCCAGCCATATTTTAAGTATGTGACACCCATGCTACTAGTTCTAGATAATTTGCTACAGTTGAAGCAAAAAATTGATTCTAAATTCTGAACTGTCCAAGAAATAGTATGGGCAATATCCAACCATGTCAAAGCTTGCAACTCTAAGAGGCCATACCCTTCGGGTCCTTTAGCTTGCAATCTCACCTGATGGGTAGACAATTGTCATAGGTGCAGGGGATGAAACTCTGCGTTTTTGGAATGTTTTTCCACCACCTAAATCATAGAGTACTATTCATGATGGTGGATTTTGATGCATAATCTTGAAAGTGAACCATGTGTGGCTCATAGCTGGCCAGACATTGTGAGAAACTCATCATTTCTTTCACTTGCAGGTATCCTACTTGAAGGGTTTTACTCAAGACCTTAAGAAATGTATAATCTACACCTTGCGTGTTGAATGCTCAGATGCAGAGACCGCGGTTACAACAAATCTTCGATGCATGATGGAACTGGTTTGGCATTGTTCAATCATTGGTGTATCTGATGAGTGGAGAAAATTACAAACAGCTAACCTGATTAATATGTCCTTACTACTTTCCGAGGAGAATGCAAGGAAGTAGACATTACGAATCTGACAAAAAGGAATCGAATGTGTAGGAATCGAAAAGAAATGGTCTTGTGCATCGTGATCAGAAGAGTCGTTTTGTTTTTATAAATGGGAAGCCCATCTATCACTTTGTTGCAGTTACAAAAACTTTAGTGGATAGATTGTTGTGCACTCCGAGTGTGTTAAATTTTCTGCGCAGAGCGTTGGTTTTGTGTGTATGGCACACAGTCTTCTGCAGGAGGCCCAATTGGGACAGCCCTTAAACTCAATAGGAAGGATGCAGGCATTGCCATCAATGGTCCGGGGGTCTCCATCACGCCAAGAAGTGCGAGGATTCGGGTTTCTGTTATGTCAACGATATTGTGCTTGGCCATCTTGAAATTGCTAAAGGTCCATCAGCGTGTGTTTTATATTGATATTGATATTCATCATGGTGATGGAGTTGAAGAATCCTTCTGCAATACAGACCGTGTGATGACTGTATCTTTTCACAAATTTGGGGAGTACTTTGGTTCAGAATCTGAGGAAGATGGAGCGGCTGTTTAAGTACTAAATGATCTAAATCACTGCCATTTCCTTAACATGGTCACTTCTTTCATGTTCATTCAATCATTTTGATTTTCATTGAAATATGGTTCAAACCATATATGAAGAACGAAGGCCTATGAACTTCATTTAATTTTGATCCTGGTTTTAAAGTTCATTTTACAGAAGGAACTTTCATGCACTGCATTGTTTAGAGACATTGATTCACGACTTATACAACCTATTTACCTCTTTTTCAATCGATGGTAGCGACTTCGGTTCGGGAATACGGAATGCGGTTCGGGAAAGTCTAGCTACGGGTTCTACCAATTCATTGGTCATCAACAAACAAATACAACGCTATTCCTTTTAGAGCAGAGTTCTCCTATTTTCATGATTATTGATGTAACTGCTCCTTATTTTCATCAATCAGTTACCACCTCTCATAGTTTATTTAATGTATCAAAAAATCATTTGTAAGAAGAGAGTTCTCAGAGGTGCGTGAGAAGAAAAACAGAGCTTTATTGTACAATTCTGACAGAGATTTTAATTTAAATAGCGCAGCTCTGATTTGTAAGATTCCTGTGGGTTGAAGTTTAGCTTATGTTTTCTCTATTGTTTCATATGTAATCTTGTAATGTTTTTCGTTTCATTCATAATCAGTTCACTGAATGCTTTTGCAGTAAGATAGGCATAATTCAATTTATTTGCTCTGCCTTGAAGGAGCGTCAGTATTTGTGTATTTTCTTCTGTCTGAAAGGGATTCATTGTTAAATGCCCCTTTCAGCTTTCTTAAGCAGTCTTTACATCCCATTTAAATTCAAATTAATTGTTAAACTTCACTCCTACCTTGCCTTATAGAATAATCTGCGCCTTTGATTAAAACTCTGCTCACGCTGTTCTTAATCCCATGCTTCCCAGAAAACCCCATCATTTATTAAAAACCCTTTTCTATCAATTTACTAGCCTAAAATCAGTTTTCTTTATCGGTCATCTCAGCCCCATTGAAAATTTTCCACCGAGATAGACCCGGAGAGAGCCCTCTCCTGTCCTCGTAGGGCTAGCTACGAGGCTAAGGTTGGTTTGATGTTGCCTCGATTTTTGCCTTCTTCAGCCTGAGGCATATTCGAGCGCTAACATGGTGGCGACCATATTGGGGAAAAAATCATTAATCTCGATGGTTTGCTTGTTGATGTGTTCGTTTCATGAGTCTTAGACGGAGTCTGAAGTCACGCCAGGTAGCTTTCGAAACGCTTTTGCCATGCATAAGCGGTAGTAGATAAACGCTGCTTCAGTCGATCTCCGGTAAGCTTGTGAGTGCAGCACTTGATTTGAAAATCACCCCAGTATACTTGTACGTTCTAGACCCTTTGGATGATTGAGTCTAGAAGTCGAAAGGCTGAAGATAATTGATTGTGTTCCTTGAAATTTATCCTGAGAAGATTAATACACTGGCTTCAAGAAGGAATACTAGGTCGAATCCTGACCCTGATCCACCAACAGTATTTGAAAATCCAAATCTGATTCCTAGGATCCTTAGAAGACAAGGAAGTCAAGAAAGTTCTGAAAGAGAAAGTCAAGTGAGTTTTGGAAATTCCAGATCGCTATCTAGATCTGCATCCTGTCCTGTGAAAATTATATATGTTGATGAAATTCCTTTTGATGCACGATTTGAAACATCCTTGTTTGTAAATTTTTCTGAAACTGAGTTGTCAAGATTAGTTCCAGATCCATTGTTTACCGAAGATTTGCAATATAGATTTGTTTCACATTACTTGGATAGACAGTTGCAAAGTTCCATTGTGGATATCAACACTCCTGAATTCACCGAATCTGATCCACAAACTTTTGAAACATCTGAATTTGCATCTAGTTCACAGATCCTTACTGAACCTCCCTTTATCCCTACCATTCCGATTCAGCCAGAGTTTTCTGATCAGCAATCTACAGTAATTTCTCCTCCGTCTCCACCGAATATACCTCGCAGACCTACTGCTCCTAGTCCTCCTGTTTCTCCTAGACAGCAGATTATCATCAATCCGCCAAGAGTCATGGCAGCCAGATATGCACCTCTTGCTTTACCGGCCAATTTAGATCCTATGCCTGCTGATTACCAAAGCAAAATTCCCATATTTGATGGCACGCCACAGAGTACATCTGCTCAGCAGCACATTGTTCGAATGACAGACTTTTTGGATCTGCATGAAGTTGATGCAAAAAATGTTTCAATGAGGTTGTTTGCCCAGACTTTTGGAGGAGAAGTTCGCAAATGGTTCAGAGCTCTACAAGCCAAAAGTATCAACACATTGCAAGAACTTCAGGATCGGTTTTTAGATCGATGGGAGATGAAAAAGGATCCGTTGCAGATTACTTCAGAATATACAAACATCAAACGTAATCCTGGTGAGTCTGTTCAGGATTATATTATTAGATTCAATACGGTGTATAATGCAATTCCAGATGACTTGAGACCGTCTAAAAAATCTTCTCTCCTTAAATTCCCGGATGGCTTTGATCCAGAGATGGCTTATTCCCTTCGTGATAGAGATCCACCAACTTTAGAAGATATGCAGAAGATCGTTGTTAGTGTTGAGGCAAATCTGAACGATAAAAGAGCACGGTTGAAAGCAGAGAAAAGAGTGACGATAAAAGAAGAGCCTTCCACATCTACATCTGAACAGCACTTGATTCGTGAGATGGAAAAAATGTTTAAGAGAATGAATCTCGACAAATCAGAAACGCAGATTCGGAATCCAAATTATCGTGGCCAGCAGCAGCCACAGTTCAGAATAAAGCAGCGTGAGCAAAGACCACCAGAGCCAGCAGCCCAACAGCAGATTAAGACACCTCTTTTGCAGAATTTTGTGAGTCAAGATTCCGACGATGATGATGATGTAGCAGGTGAGCAAAATCATTTCTTCACTCCCGATGATCTGCCTATCTATATCACTGAGGATGAAGAATACGGAGAAAGTTCAGTTGTTCAGAAAGATGAAGATTTCATTCTAGCAAATGATGCGGATTTAGAGGAAGAGTCAGATGAATACCAAAGAGGATATTTGAATGCTTTGTCTGCCCAACAAAAGCAATACTCATTAAGAAACCGAGATGTGCCCATAAATCCAATTCAGAAACGAAAAGAAGCTTCAGCACCAAAGACGGATTCACCGATACCACAGAAGAAAGGAAAAGAGACAATTGATCCCGCAGCTAGTAAAGTATCATCAGCAGAAAAGGTAAATCAGTCAAACATAGTGAAAGACAAGGCTGAAAAGAAGGAAGTTCCGGTCAAAGAAGTTGAGAAAGTTTCAGCATTTAGTTTGGAAAATGAAATTTCCAAATTAAAAATATCTATTCCTTTGACAGAAATCATGAAGAACAGCAGCTACCGCGGTCAAGTCTCCAAAATTCTGAACTTTGATCCAATGTTCGATACGGTAAATGTTGAGGATGATCAGCCAGAATTGATTTTTGGGCCTGCATTAGATGGTGAGTCTCCTGACAGTGATGTTCCTCCATTTTATATCAGTTTGAGGTTGCATGAATATGTTTTGCACAATGCTATGTTCGATTCGGGTGCTTCGCACAATTTGATGCCAAAGGCAATCATGGAAAAGTTGGGGCTAGACATTACAAGAAAATATCATGATTTGTATTCATTTGATTCCAGCCGTGTGAGATGTATAGGACTCATCAAAGATTTGGTTGTAAGCTTAGATCAAATTCCAGCAAAGAATGTCTTAATGGACGTGGTGGTGGCGGAAATTCCTCCGCGATTTGGAATGCTGCTTTCAAGATCTTGGGGGGCAAGGTTGAAAGGTACACTTCAGTTAGATTTCTCTTATGCTACAATTCCAGTCTTCGGTCAAATGAGAAAGTTATATCGAGAGCAGAAGATGAAATACATGATAACTAGCAAAGAGAAGCCAATCAATCATCCTGTAAATGATGTACATACCGACTTAGAGTCATTTGTGTTGCTTGCTGATAGTTTTAATGATATAGAAAGTCAATTAGTTCAGGCAGAAGATATACCAGAAATCACTGAGAATTTTAGAGAAGTTTTGCAAAAAGAAAGAAGAGAAAAACAAGCTATTGTGGAGCAATCAGCTAAAGACAATGGGCAGCAAACAGAAAAAACAGAGCCGGCACAATTTCAGCATTTAGAGGATGATGAAGATGGTCTTTGGACCATGGATTTTGATGGCGCAGTGGGCAGCGATGGTGCTGGGATTGGTGTGTGGATTCGTAGTCCATTTTCCGCTCCTGATAGAGTTCCGAGCAATGTGAGAGTGTGTTCCTACAAGCTTGCATTTGACTGTTATAATAATGAAGCGGAATACGAGGCTCTTATTGCTGGCCTTAAGATTCTTAAGAAGCTGAAAGCGAAAAGGATTGCAGTATATGGTGATTCAGAATTGGTGATAAAGCAAGTTAAAGGTGAGGTTCAGGCTAAGCATCCTCGCATGAGGGCTTACCGAAATGCAGTTTTAGACATTCTGAAGTTATTTTCTGATCATACTTTGACATGTGTGCCCCGCATACAAAATGGTGTTGCTGATGGACTTGCTAAGGCAGCAAGCAATCTTAAAATTCCAATGAATTCCAGCAACAAATTTGAGATTCATGTGAAACACCGCCCTACCGTTCCAGACAATCAGCGATGTTGGCAAGTCTTTCAGGATGATGAGGAGATTAGTGATTTTTTGCAGAATAAGGGGAAGTTTAAAGACACCTCCATAGATACAATACTTGATGATGGTAATGATGACATACAAATAAATCAAATGGAAGTGCTGCAACTTAAAGACAACATCATTCCTAAAGGATTGATCCCTTTGGAAGAGCTGTTTGATCAAGATGATGTAGCCCGCAAACTGACATTGAGACCGACTGAAAAAGGTGTTGAAGAGGTAAATATTGGGACAACAGAGAATCCCAAGATGGTAAAGTTATCAAAGTCATTGTCACCAAAGGTAAAGGCAGAGTATGTGAAATTGTTGTCTTCATTTTCTGATGCTTTTGCGTGGGATTATTCAGATCTAAAAACATATGACACTAATATCATTCAGCATACTATCCCCATCAAACCAAATCAGAAGCCTTTTCGTCAAAAGTTGAGGAGAATCAATCCAAAGCTGCTACCATCAATTGAAAAAGAGGTAAACAGGTTGTATAAGTCAGGAATCATTGTCTCTAAAACAATGCGGTCACACATACCTTAAACAGCCAAATGAACTTTAAAACCCGGGATCAAAATTAAATGAAGTTCACGGACGCCGTTCTTCATATGTAAACGAACCATATTTCAATGAAAATCAAAATTATTGAATGAACATGAAAGAAGTGACCATGTTAAGGAAATGGCGGTGATTTAGATCATTTAGTACTTAAACGACCGCTCCATCTTCCTCGGACAAGACAAGTACTCCCCAAATTTGTGAAAAGATACGGTCATCACACGGTCTGTAGTGTAGAAGGATGCTTCAACTCCATCACCGTGAAAAAAATCAATATCAATATAAAACACACGGCGATGGACTGAATTTCAAGATGGCCAAGCACAATATCGTTGACATAGCAGACTGAATCCTCGCACTTCTTCGCGTGATGGAACCCGGACCATTGATGGCAATGCCTGCATCCTTCCTATTGAGTTTAAGGGCTGTCCCAATTGGGCCTCCTGCAGAAGACTGTGCGCCATACACACAAAACCAACGCTCTGCGCAGAAAATTTAACACACTCGGAGTGCACAACAATCTATCCACTAAAGTTTTTGTAACTGCAACAAAGTGATAGATGGGCTTCCCATTTATAAAAACAAAACGGCTCTTCTGATCACGATGCACAAGACCATTTCTTTTCGATTCCTACACATTCGATTCCTTTTTGTCAGATTCGTAATGTCTACTTTCTTGCATTCTCCTCGGAAAGCAGTAAGGACATATTAATCAGGTTAGCTGTTTGTAATTTTCTCCACTCATCAGATACACCAATGATTGAACAATGCCAAACCAGTTCCATCATGCATCGAAGATTTGTTGTAACCGCGGTCTCTGCATCTGAGCATTCAACACGCAAGGTGTAGATTATACATTTCTTAAGGTCTTGAGTAAAACCCTTCAAGTATCATAGCTTGCAAGTGAAAGAAAGCATGAGTTTTCTTGCCAATGTCTGGCCAGCTATGAGCCACACATGGTTCACTTTCAAGATTATACATCAAACTCCACCATCACGAACAATACTCTGTGATTTAGGTGGTGGAAAAACATTCCAAAAACGCAGAGTTTCATCCCCTACACCTGTGACAATTGTCTGCCCATCAAGTGAGATTGCAAGCTAAAGGACCCGAAGGGTATGGCCTGTTAGAGTTGCAAGCTTTGACGTGGTTGGATATCGCCCATACTATTTCTTGACAGTTCAGAATTTAGAATCAATTTTTTGCTTCAACTGTAGCAAATTATCAAGAACTAGTAGCATGGGTGTCACATACTTAAAATCTGGCTGGCCCTCACTTTTTGATACCTGCAGGCAAACGCTGGACAAGATATCCAATAAAACACTAACAAGGCCAATGTCAGCACCTATTTCACAAGCTGCATTGTCTTCATGTAAAATTAGAGCCAAAACATGAGATATGAGGGACAGCATACTATCATCCTTTACATGATCTAAAGTACAATGTTTGAGTTGCTCTACAAAAAATAATATAACCTTAGCCTGGAGCAATTTCATGCAAGTGGAAAATATCTCATCAATAGAAGGGGCGCTGAATCATCAGGAGGTGGTCCAACAGCTTGAGTTTGACATAAACTACCTTCAAGACCTGGGACTGTAGTACCTTGGCAAAGATTTCTGAATCTCTTGGAAGAGAAACGACCCCATTGGGAACAGGCTACACTAGGAGACTTGATGACAAACTCCCAAAATGCAAGAAGGTGTTGCTAGGTGATCCATCAAAGTTTCAGATCAAAAATTTGAGGCTCAGCATTCCAAACAGATGACTGCCTATGCTGATTCAAAATAAGATCCACATAGTGCCTAACAGATCATCAATTCAATGTCACTTGCATGCTCATCCAAATCAATTGTGACACTGCTGGAAGTGGAAACATTGCCATCTTCTTTCTTTATCACTGCCTTTGAATCCTCAATAAGTGCAACTTGCCATAGAGTTTCTCGATGTATCATTCCAATGTCAAGAAGCACGTCGTTGCTATCATTTCCAAACTCTGCCATTAATGCTGCCAACCATCTATTCTCTCTAGTGGCATCATCTAGAAAAATAAAAAAATGTACCACAAACAAGCACCAAAATACTTTATGGTTCAGTCCATTTTCTACAGCTAATAAATTAGTTCCCACAAAAGGACCCAACACATTTAATGTAGTTTTGAGATGCCCTCTCAGATCAGCACAAAATACCCGTGCAAGTTTAAAATAACTCCTTTTGACCCAAATGACTGCAAATGACGAGAGATGAATTTTGATGAATTTGACTTTGATGGAAGACTGACAAGACGGAGTCTAACATTGGCTCCAATGGGGATGGCAGCTGCCACTTCTTGGAGGTGCCAAGAACCGCAGAGCTTTGGGAGAGCAGACAATGCCTCCATCCATTGGGCTATGGAATCATTATTTCACCAGACAACACGAAACTTTCAACTCGTTTATGGACTGAAACTCGACTGAAATGATTGTAAAACTGACTCGGCAAACTTCAAACTAGAACTGCAATGAACTGGAACAAAATGCTGCCCTTTGGCTGCTTATTTATTTACAAAATCTACCCTACTTTGCTGCAAAAATAATAGATCAGGTAATACTGAAATGCCAGATCAACCATTCAAGTAAATCTGAGAAGAATGCTGCTTGAGAGTGCTCCAACCAGATCACAGATGTAATTGCTGGCAGCCCTTCATGCACGTAACGAATCTGGCTATGTATCAGACAGCTTGATCTATCAGTCAAACTGAAAAACATTTCCATGTATGCTGCAATAGGATCAGAAAAGCCAGACTCGGTTCGCTGCCCCAACTCTGCAATACATACCTCCAGCTGCACACTGTCAATGCAAACATCTGAAGGCAGCTCTATTGTTTCTTGTTTTGAATGAGGAAGAGTTTCCAAGAACTTTTTGGGGTCTCGGAAATCGTATGACTGGATCTGCTCATTTAAATCTTGAATTTCCTTCTCAATTCTTTCAACAACTAACTCACAGAAACTAGTTTTAGCTTCAAGAGGAAACTTCGGAGATTTCAAACATTGAAGCAAGACACTGAAAAATTCTTCATTAATTTCAAAATCTGCTAACTGATCTCTAACCTCTTTTAGAGCTTCACACAGTCCAGGGTTTGCCACATACCCTACCATTGCATGAATGAATCAGCGGGCACTGGAATGTCTGCTGGAGTCGCCAGGTGAATGTTTCAGCCTTCATATGTGTCTGACTGCTGTCCACCATCAGCATGAGATCTGCAACTTGATTTCATGTACTGGGGCAAGACAATCTATAAATCAAATGTTACATTAACAGTAAACCATCTTCCCCAGTATGGTCGCCACTATGTTAGCGCTCAAATCTACCTTAGGCTGAAATAAGGTAAAACTCAAGGCTACATCAAACCACGCTCGGCCTCGTAGCTAGCCCTACGAGGACAGGAGAGGGCTCTCTCCGGGTCTATCTCGGCAAAGGATCTTCAAAGGGGCTGAGATGACTTATAATGAACAATGAATACTGATTTTAGGCTAGTAAAGAGATAGGAATGTTTGATTTTGATTTTTGGGTTTTCGTTGGAGAAATGGGAAAAACAAATTTTGGGTCCGGGGATAAGGTCAGACCTTTGCAGATTTCGAGTTGGGGCGAGGTAGGTGAATGTCTTGATGCTTTTGATTGGATATATGGACAGATTAGACCGACGAGGAGCTGAAGAGGGCAAAGAAGAACTTGGATCCTCTCCAAACAGCTCAAAACATATAGAACTAACTGAATTCAAAGGCCAAGCACTGTAAACAATGGATTCAACCTTATTTCACTCATTCAACTTAGTTCAGAAGCATAATGAAAGGATGACATACATTAAACATGAAGAAACTTACAGTAAACAAAGAAGAAACACCATCAAGAACAGAACACCACAAGGATCCCAACAAGTGCCGCAAAACCTCTGATCTTTCCTTAGCCAAAATATGAAAAATATGTACAATGATATCAAAAGTCTCCCAAGAGTCCAACCTGTAGAATGTCTCAGAAATTACAATATATAGATCACTCTAACACCTTTCCCCACCTCTAGGGGTCGAATTCCTCCTTCAGGGATCAGTTTCAACAAATTCTAATCATGGAACTACAATCTAGGCAGCTAACAACTTGCCTCTAAAAGAGTGGGAACTGATCCATTTACATGATTTTTACTTTTTTGAGAGTGAATCTTCTAGAATAGATAAAAATAAACCAAAGTTACATGCCAACCATCAATTTACATCATAAAAACCCAAAAATTTCATCCACAAGCAAAACTGGTCCAAACTGGCCGAAAATCTGAGCTGGAAGTTGAAAATTCAGCCAAAAATCTCTATGGGTAGCGCCCCTGATCTCTATGGGTAGCGCGCCTTTCAACCTGATTTTGAAGTACTTCCCGACATCTAAATTGAGCTCATGATAGCTCGTTGGAAAGCCCTGGATGTTGGCTATCCAACCCAAGTGGAATTTCCCAATTTGGAGCTCATTTGACCCTCCAAAACTTCATTCTCCCAGAAGTACTTCCTGCTGGTGCAAAAAGTGGCAGCAAGGTGGTTTTCATGATGTTTTTGAGCCTTTTGACTGTCCAGAATTTGATGAAATTCATTGACCCTGCCTGAGCATGCATAACTTACCATGAAAAATCCAAAAATGTAAAAATTTTCTTCAGAAAGTGTCCCCATCGTATGGGTAGCGCGCGGCGCGCTACCCATAGAACTGAAAAATCTGTTTTAGGCCCAAAAAATTTCAAAACGACAAAATTTTCTCCGAATTTGCTCAAATTCGGAGCGAAGATCCTCCATCATGTATCATGACCAGCCAACGAAGCCTCGGCCAAAATCCGAAGTGGATCAGGCCTCTTTCACCGTTTTAGTGCTCGACTCAACCTCCTCTTCAGAATCTTCATTTTTGCTTTGCAGACATGCATGCGAGCCCAATAATGTCCTTTCATGTGACGAAGCATGTCCTTGTCTCGATTGGCCTTCGCCAACAATTTCTCCAGATGAATGTTCATATGTGTGAGTACAGAATCTCGATCAGCTGGTGTCATGTCACCAGGTCTCTTCCTGGCCAATTGTCGATCCTCACGGATTCGACGCAGCTCATAAAGAGTGTGCTCATCCTCAAGCTGTTTGTTGCGCTGCTCCAGATAGTTTATCACCCACTGAGCCTTCTGCAATTGATCTTTCAGCTTGTCATTCTCAGCCCTTTTCTCCTGGATGATCTCCCTCAGTTTCGAGCTAGGAGAGCTCGCATCAACATCAATGATTGTGAAATCTGTGTCCCGGCCTCCTGATGGGCCCTCATCATGCATGGGCTTCTTGCCCCTGTCCTGTATCTGTACCTGTGCTAAATAAGGCGAGACCCCTTCCACGCCATGTGGAGCTAGTACTCGCGCTGCTGATGACGTCAACGAGACCCCTTCCACCCCAGGTGGAGATAGTACTCGTCGGGATGCTGCAAACAAAGCTCTAGCGCCTCTCTGATATGTAGCACACACTGGAGCACTGATATGCTCGATCTCAGGAATGTCGAACTGGTGTGAAGGCTCTCCCTCATCATGCGCTATCTCAGGAGGTGGCTGTGGCGCTGTGAAGAACTCACGGGAGATGAAATCCTCCCAAGTGATACCCTGCTGTGTCAACTGATGTACCACTACGATCTTGATCAGAGCGTAATGATATATACTCCTATGCTGCTGTGCTGGGGTCCTCCTCTATACTAAAACCACCATCCTCTCTATGTTGCGATACATGAAATACGGAATATTCATCATACGTACCCTCGTGAAGTGCATCAACAAACGAACATGGTACGCAAAGATACGTGCGAATCTACCCTCGCAACTGAAATACCGAATGATGAGTTTCATCAGTGGTGCAAACTCATCCCTCAGAAATCTGAAAGGAAAAACCCTCCTCAAATGCTTCATATGTCCGGGTTTGATGTATGGCTCATAGTAGGATTTCTCTAGCTACTGACGTTTGTTCCATTCCTCTCCTATGTTTGGTATTCCGGAGGCCTCAGCAATGGTCTCTGGTGACAGAATGAAATCTACCCCGGCAAGATTTACACGGCCATTACGTAAATGAAGAACAAACAGACGAGCCAATTCACGATGAAGCTGGGTTTGTGAAATCATCTCACAGAATCGAAAACATGACAGATACCGGAAACAATCCATTGCAAGCGGACATGCCTGCAACTGAGCCAAAGAAGTTGGCTCCTCCCTGAGATGTTTACCGCCTTTGCCACCTTTGTGAGGCCTCCGTGGCACATTACCCTCTGTTGTAGAATCACTTTCCAACTCCTGTTCATAAGCTAACTCTGTCTCCGACATGGCTGTGAACAAGGTGTTTGTAATGTAGCTGCTGATAAGAGGTGCAGTGAAAACCAAGTTTTAATGTATGTTCAAACACCATAGATATCACCCATATACCCAAGTATCAAAGGAAAACCAAAATCATCATGGGGGATGGCTTTGTTTTAATGACATAAACACTATCTCTGTTTTGATCACAAGCAGTTTTGACAATGAATACCCAATGCAGATGTATGGTATAAATTTAGGATGATGGCCCAAATCTGTCGGAGGAAACAAACAAGTATGGGACGGTGCTTCATGAACTGGAGAATGGGGACATCATGACAGTAACCAGAGTGATACAAATGACCATAACAGTGGCAATATTATGGTAATAGCAGCAGTGATATGGTGATGAAAGCCATAGACATGTCTTCATATGACTGTGTAAAACATGGAAAGGGCATAACAACAGTGATAAGGATCATATGTACAACGTGGCAGGGTGTGAACATATCCACCATTTAAAGGTTTCCAAATTCATCATAAAGTTGTCCATATAATTTCCAACCCTTGAGGAATTATGTTGCATGGTGAATGTAGGGTTTACATTTTTTTCTCCAAACATGGCCTCTTTCCCAACATCAAAATCAACACAAGCATAATAAAAATCTACTAAGCCATGATCAAAACCTGTTTGCAATTCGTTGGAGTCAATTTGAGTGAAAACTGGGCACAAAACATCAATTTTTGGACGCTGTTGCTCTGTGGGTAGCACCTCTGCCCAATGGGTAGCGCGCGGCTCTATGGGTAGCGCCTGTGCAAATTTACTCTGGCTGTAAGTGCCCAATGGGTAGCGCCCGACCCAATGGGTAGCGCGCAACCAGACTCCGTTCAAAACTCTGTTAATTTTTCTGCGGCCTTCCAAAACTTACCATTCAACTTCTAGGCCGTGGATTTTGCAAATGAACTTGATCTCCATTATTTATACATGAGAGAAATATCCTTCCAAATCAGATTTGATTTCTGAATTTGTTTGATAACCCACATTATAATTTTTTTGGCATTTTGTCCTTTGGTCCTTTAATATAATGTTTTCTCTTTGGATTTTTCTGAGTTTTTGGACTGATCACTTTGTTGTCTTTTGCAGGGACGTGGCACGTGGCTTTGGAAAAGAGCAGAGGCTTGCACTAAAGTTTTTGATGATGAAATAAATACACTTATTTACAAAAAATAAAATTAGACAATTTCTAATTTCCAAAACAGAGTTTTGGAGTAGAAATGTCTTCAAATGCTGATGATAATAAAAACATGAGATCAAAACTTTGCAAAACCAACCTCATGGCCTGCGGGCTTTATGACATGTATGCAAATGCCTCGAAAACCCTAGACTCTAGGACTAAAGACATTTTTTAACCAAACTGACATTTAATGACCATGAGTGAAGTGACGATGAATTTCAATGGTTTTTTAGGAATTTTTAAATAGCCCTGCAGGTATAGGCATGAGGAAACATAAGACAACAGACCCCCTCATCAGTCAATGGCATGCTTCCTAGCAAAATGCAACGAAGTGGAACAAGCGAGACACCTAAGAATGAATATGCAAAAAACGAAAAACATCTCGACGGAGGAGTGGCTGGCGATCAATGGGATAACGATATGTACCCAGATCCATCTCAGTATTTCAATAGTTATAACATGAAACCTCAAACTATGCCTTGTACCCCTATGTGGCTGCAATACCAGTACCCACTGTGGCAACAATGGAACCCTCAAGCCAGTATGAGCTCACCATGGGCTCCAACTTGGCGAGGACCCTCTTTAGGGCAATTTGCTCAACAGATGCCACAGCAGCAACTCTAATTACCCTCCAATGTGCCTCTTGGTAATCAACCCGTCCATCCTCAGCTTCCAATGCAGCCTAATCCTAATCCCAATAACAAAGGAGCCCATCAAGCTGATGTTATCAACCTTCCTTCATATAGTATCTCTACTGCAAAACTATATGAAATGAATTTGTGATCAAGTAGAACAGTCGATACCCAACCCCCTCCGGTTATCATTGAACAACTTGATAATGAAGAAAGAGAGGCACAACTAACCAGTAGAGAGCCAAAACAAACTATTAAAAACCATATGCCTGCTGCAAAACAACATCAATCTGAACCACCGTACCCAGAAAGGTTGACTATGAGTAAACCAAGCCCACAAGTTGAATTTGATTTATTAGGAGAATTGCATAATTTATTTGTTAAAATCCCCTTGCTACAAGCCATGAAGGATGTGCCAATTTATGCAAAAAATCTTAGGGAATATTGCTCAAAGAAACCTGCGAAGAAAACTAAATACCCCCTCACTATACATGTTATGGGAAAATTATCGGACTTCATGATGGGAAAAATAATACCAGTGAAATATGGAGATCCGGGGAATCTGGTTTTGACAGTGAAAATTAATGGGGTAGAGATTCCAAACGTGCTGGTAGACCTAGGCACTACCATCAAAATCATCACCACTGAAACCATGCATACATTAGGCCTACAAAATTTGAAGCATACACCTACAGTGTTGGAATTGGCGGATCGATCTATAGTTAAACATGTAGGGAAGTTGGAGGACGTGACAATTTCAGTAGATGCATGGCATTACCTCGTAGATTTCCTAGTATTGCATACACAGTCTTTAGTGGGTGGTCATCCCTTAATTTTTGGTAGGCCATGGCTGGCTACTATAGACACTTATATAGGGTTCCATTCAGGAAACATGGTTATCTCTAACGAGCATAACACTAAGAATTTGGTACTATACCCACATGCAGAACTAGATGCACCTAAAAAGTTAGCAGATGGTAAGAAGGCTGTATCCATGATGGAGGTCGAAGATGAAGAAGTGAGACCGGTCCTTACTATCGGGCAGGCCCTTAAGTTGAAGATGGAATCAGGAAATGACGTGATTACTTTCTTCATGAACGATCCTTGTTCTATTTTAGAGTCAAATCAGCAGTTCCAAGAATTTGTCCTAAGCTGTTAAACTCAAAAAGTTATTGAAAAAGCAGAGGAATTTGGAGAAGATGTTGATGCACCTCATGAAAGTGTTCAAGTGGAGATAGAACCGGGGAAAACTTTGAATATTAATCCAGGTCTGTCAGAATCCCAGAAGAAGCAGTCGGTAGATTTTCTTCAAAAGCATAAGGAAGCTTTCGCTGGGATTATTCGGACATGAAAGGGATCACTTATAGTTAATCACACATCACATATATATATCTGAAATTGTAATCACATTTTACAAATTAATAAAATACCTTTGGTTCTTCTATTTTCAAACGTTTCGTGACTAATGAAACCCCTGATGAGAGAGCTGGGCCCACTCTTCTAATCAGGTGTTGGGTCTGTGTGTGTGTGAGTATTTCCTTGTTATTATTAACATTATTATTTGTTACTATTCAGTTTTCTTTGAGTTCATCATTTGATTTCATATTATGGCAATGTGTTGAATCTTAATTATAAAACGCTTGGTTGAATAGATTTTTCATTTGTTCCTGCATATACCTTGCATGTTGCCTTGAAAGGATACGCTCCCGGATTGATAAAATTAATGTTGGATTAGAGTCGATAATCATCCTCACCTGGACACCAACATTTTGGAGCCATTGTCAGGGAGGATAACAAGGTGCGAGCGATGATTCGATCCAACCTAAGGGTCAATCTCTCATCCTAAGGAGAGATCGAGCTTTCTCACTCTGCTTCAGGTCCTGAGTGTAGGTTTTGATTTTGGTTTTTTTATTTCTATTTTTTTTCTTTGGATTTAGGGCCATTTTCTCGTCCTGGGGAGGGAGGAGTTTTTTGATGCCCTTCTCCAGGCCCTGAGTGGAGTTAATTCTTCTTTGGGTTGTCGTGTGTTTTTTTTTTCTTTTGTGGGGGAACCCTTAGCTTTGCCCTGGGGAGGGAGGAGTATTTTGACGCCCTACTCCAGATCTGGGAGTATTAGATCTTCTGGAGGATTGTGTTGTTTTGGTTCTTTCCCCAGGGAGGGAGGAGTTCTTTAACGCCCTGCTTTGGGCCTGAAACCCTAGATTTTTGTTTTGTTGTCTTTCCTTTATTTTTGGGAACTCTTTTATCTTGGGGAAGGAATGGTCCTTTGAAACCTTACTCCAAGATTGAAGCATTGTAGGTTCATACACAGACCTTCCATTACACCAATTTTTGTATGAACAAAGAACCAAATAAGAGGGGTGGAGCGAGAGCCCGAAAGAGGGGAAGACCAGATATGGGAAGAAAAACTTACATTCAACAGATCATAGAAAAGGCAGAGTCTGAAGCATATTCCCGTGCAGCTGCAAGGCCAGGGGCTAGGAGAGTGAAGTTCGAGGGGTAGTCAGTGGATCAGCCTGTGCAGAACACGGTATCCCTGGGTGATTTGGTGCAACAAGGTCCTCCTTG